>QCXZ01000053.1:29188299-29788299 GCA_025024175.1 Rhyzopertha dominica
AAGGTCTTCGCGTTGTCAGATAATTTCCAAGAAGCAGAAGGCACAGTAACATGCACTGGTGCAGCGTTTCAAGATTCACAAAAAATGTAAATTGTTTGGAACAAAACCATTCTTTTATAGTAATGTAGTTTTCAAAGTGTAAAACTTAAAAAGGACGTTATTTTGTTCCAAAATTACAGTTGTTTTGTCCTTAGAACACTACGTCGTGCATGATTGAAGTTTAAGGGGACACTGTTACAAACTATACGATTGTTAAGACTTTTATGGAATGATCCAGTTACATGCGCTTCTCACAGTTCAGACAACATCCTTTCCTCGTTTCCCTAGACTAGAAATCTCTTTTCCGGCATTTTCTCTTACCATTCATCGTACGATATCTACAATTGCCTACTGGTTTAGTTATTTTACACTCATACAGTTAATATATCTACACACTTACTGGTAAGCGTCTTAGTGATCACCCATTTCACTAAAGCCACCTACCGTATTATAACATTTAAAGTAGCGCCAGCACTGTCAAACAGTTCGTTTCACATCACATAAGTCTTGTTCTAGAACCTCGTGTCGCCGCTGTGGGCGCCCCTCCCGTACTAGGGTTTCAATCTTTTGAATCCCGCTCCGTCCTGGCCGAGCTTCAATTCTTCGTAGAGTGTTGGATTCACTTCTTGAGAAGCTGGAACGTGCAGCGACTCCTGTTTCCATCCGGGGCCTCCAGAGGATGAGGAAATCGCTATGCCATTCGCCGTACCGTTGGCTGTAGTTGGTTCTGTTGGAAGCTGTGAAAAGAATAAGTATTCTTAAATCTCCGTCAAGTTTCAGAAGACATCTTAGCTAAGAGCAGCCAACAGGATCCGAAGCTTAAATTATGGAAGTTGACAAGATAATTATGATGAAGAAAGAAAAGAAAAACAGACCGTTTTGAACAAGAGCTGAATAACAAAACACTGAAGGTTGTTAAATTCAATTTTAAAAATCTCCCTGGGTTTGAAGGTAGAATTTATAATCTGGATTATATCAAACATGTACTGGACGGCACAACGTTTCTTAATTTACAAATGCTTTAACAGGTTTAGTTATTTACGTTTTCTTTCATCATCGAATACTTTAATCTTATTTTGATCAAAACAATGACCAGGAAAACCTCTAGAATTCTTGCAGAAATGCTTGTCAAAGAAGTGACGCTCGTTTCCTTTTTATTCTTTAACCTTCATTAGTAGAACTTAAATTTTGATGATGTTAAGATATCTGCTTCTATACTGGAGTCTTAAAATCAGTTTGTAGCAATTAGATGAAAATTAGTGTGAATTGATCTAGAAGCATTGGACGTTTCAAAATCTTTAGACATGTCAATCTGTGATGCATTCTGAAATGGCTTTTGTGTGGTAAGATTTTAGTTTAAAAAGGTTATTTACTGAGCTGGGCTCTCCAACTTTATATTTTTTAATATAAAGCATAGAAGGCTACTAAAGATGATTTTTTTCTGTGCTACAGAAAGTTTTGGCTCAAAATCCAAGTTTTCTTTTTATATAATCTGGTCTTCAATATCAGTATCTTGTGCATTCTGAAATGGATTCTTATCTGTTGTGTGGTAAGAGTTTACTTTAATGAGGGCTCTTCAAATTTATATTTTCTCAATATAAAGCACGGAAATCTACTAAAGACAAATTTTTTCCTTTGCTGCAGGAAGCTTAGTTATTAACTTGACACTGACAAGTCTTTTTCTTATAGAAAATAGTATATTACGATGTAAGGAGAATAAGTGATATTTTATACGCTAAAGGGAAAACCAACCTATCTCTGCAAAGAACTTCGAACGATTTTAAATAATAAAAAAAAACTTAAAGGTTTATTATTAAAATTGAATTCAAAGTAATATGTGTTCATACCGTTAGGAGTATAAGTACTTTATAAAAGATACACAGTTGTTTTGCAAACACAACCTTTTTGTAGGTACAAAAACATATACAATTCTATTAGGAAAGTCAGGTTTTAAGGTCTTTAATATTAAAGATTACTCTCTCAACAATATTCACAGTACTACACCGTATTTGATATTGAAATTAAATGATGAAAAATAAATCACTGTGCGAAAGTTAAGCTTGTGTTGGTTTTCTTGCCCAAAAACTTGTTGTTCATCAGTATACGAGTTAAGTAAAAAAGACGGAAATAGGTCTGAGTTTTGCCTAAGTAAAAAGATCAAGAGCAAAATTTCAGAAATATTATACCAAAAATTAGACAAAGCGAAATTGTATATACTGAGACTAACTCGGAAACAGAAAAAGAAGAGAATTATAGTGTACGAAACACAAGTAATGGCGAAGGAGAATATATTGTCAGAGTCGGAGGATACAATACAAATAGATAATTGTACACCAATGATAAACTGTGAGCAGTATTATGCAATTTCTTATGAAAACAAATGGATATTGGGATGTATACTGAAAATAAACGCTTAAATTTGCACCATTAAATGTTTGAAAGATGACTTGAGCCATTTTATTTGGCCAAAAAAGAGATTCGATCTTCGAAGTAGAAAGGAAGTTTATATTTTATGGACCTCTGAAGTTAGACGGAACACATCCTTTCAGCCTCGAAAGAAGTGTTAGAATTCAAATTGAAAAAAAAATAAATACTTAGTGTAATTTATAAGTAAAGCTTACTTTTCATGAAATTGTCTATTTAACTATTTAACATATTGCATATGAAAAATCGTTTAAAAATGTTTTTGAAATATCGGAAATATTTCGGAAGTATTAGAAATATTTCGGAAATAGGTATACACAATTTCACGAGTGAACATTCGTATCTTAAAAAACAGCGAATTTTCGCAATTATATCCTAACAACAAAGAATTCTTGAGTCGACATTAAGTCAAGAAAAAGTCGCACGACATTTCATTTCGCTCCTCACCTGTGAATGCTCGTTGACTTCCCTGAGATAGCTGGGGTTCTCGAAGGCCACCCCACCCGTATGTTTGATGCCCAGCATCTTTCTAGTCCTCACGAACCACACGGCGCCAGCAATGAACGCCGCCACCACCACCAAACTCAACACCACAGCGACGGCGACGCCCGTGTGCGATTCCTCCTCCCCCTGACTGGCGGCCGACATCACCAGCTTCTCCCCGACGGTGAAACGCACCGGTGACGTCAGCGTCGAGGTCCCCCGGTGGTTGCCCGCCTTAACCACGCACTCGTAGGTGGCGCCGTCCTTCAGGTTGCTTATCTTCAGTTCTGTGGCTGCGGTGTCGGCCTTCTCGGTAGGAACGCGCTCCGGAGCGTCCACCAGGCGCCAGAACACCCTGTAGAGCTCGACGGTGTGGGGGTTCTTCACGGGGACTTCCCAGGCTATCTTCACCGAATGGGAATCGATGGGGATGACGTGGACGTTTTGAGGGGGGCCTGGGAGCTTGTCCCTGCCCTCGTGGAAGCAGCTCATTATCTGCTTGGTGTAGCTCAGCACGCAGAGTTTGTTGTTCAGCAGTGGTTCTCCTCTGCACCAGTCCAGACATCTTCTGGGAACGCCCGATTGGGCGCAGCAGCTTCGATGGTCCGAACCGTCGGCGGCACACCTGTAACAACAAGAATTTTAGCAGAAGAATTGGCCAGTTTACTGAGTGTCAAAATTCGTGCACATAAAAATACAGCACTTAAACGAAACATATATTCTTAAAAATTACAGCAAAGTCTTGCAATATAATACTCTTGCGAATCCAAAACACGCTGCCAACGCTTCGGCGGTAACACAATGCCATTAAATATGCCATTTTGGTCGAGATATTGCAGCATTTGGAAAGCATGCAATTTCACTAAATCGAACTTCACGAAACTTCTTTCCACTGAAGGAATAGAACGAAATCTGGACTCATATCAGGGCTGCACGGGAGATGTGGGAGAATTTCCTAGCAGTTCTTCTCAAAAACTCTTTATACTGACACCCCTTTATGTGATCAAGCTTTGTCGTGCAACAGATTGTGACGTTATCTTTCAAAACTCGTGTATATCTTTGGAATCATAGACCTATTTCAGTATTTTAAAAAGACAAATACATATATCTATTAATTATTTGTCCATGTGGTCTTTTCCTATTATTGTAGCCACAATAGCAGGAAAGTTTCAATTTTGAAATCCTCTGCAGTAACCTATCAAAAGTATCTAAATATTAAAAGTATCAAAGGTATCAAAGTTAGCATCAATGGTTAAATTATTGCAATACGAATAGTTTGGAATATGCTGAGGCGCATGTGCAATACATCAAATGTTAAATCCAGTTATAACTTATGAAACAGGGGAATCACTACATTATCGTATTCCAGCACAACAAATCCCCTGGCATGCTCCACGAGCCATGACTGGAACGGAGCCGTTTATGATGCTACCGATAGAGAGCGCTTTTTCTTTCACAACTTTAGATACTTCACATTCTTTAAATTAATTCGATATTTTGATACTTTCAATACTTTTGATATCACTAATACACTGAATACTGCGATAATTCCGATTCTCATATTTTAAGTTATTAAGTAATTCGATACCTTCAATATCTTTGATGCTGTCAATATTTTGGACGTTTCTATTTTTTATACGTATTCTTCCAACTTCGTATTGTTTCAGTATTTAATATTTTCAATTACTTTTAACACCTATATTTTGGATGCTGCAAATACCTATGAAGCTTTTCGTACCTTAAAATTATTGCAAATACCCGATAATTCAACTCATTTTGAAATAGTTTTGATACACGACCAGGTGGTACTCGAACACTCGATACCGGCATAAAGCATACTTTAAGTAAGTATCCCATACTCCGTCTGCACCCATATCAATGCTTGTATTTATAAATACATTTGATACTTTCGGGTACTTTCGGATACTTTAATACTTTGGGATACTTTTAAATACTCTATGGTGCTGCAATACCTATGAAGCTTTTCGTACCTTAAAAATTATTGCAATACCCGATATTTTCAACTCATTTGAATAGTTTTGATACACGACCAGGTGGTATCGACACTCGATACCGGCATAAGCATACTTTAAGTAAGTATCCATACTCGTCTGACCCATATCAATGCTTTGATATTTATAATACATTTGATACTTTCGGTACTTCGGATACTTTTGAATACTTGGGATACTTTTAAATACTTTCGATAGTTTGATACTTCGATACTTTTGAATACTTTCGATACTTGAATACCACGGCAAGATGGTATCGGTACTCGTTATCACCAAAGGCATAGATACTTTACTCAGCCCTAGTCAGAACATTGCATTGCCCACAATTTATACCAAGGTACAACCTGTTCAAAGGCTGCGCAATAAATTATTTAATATACAAGTACATTTCTTTTATGTTTAATATCGCTACCTATGGAAAAGTATAAAGGCCTTAATAAGGTGCCAAAATACTGCAGTGAAGAACACAACAGTTCCTGCTAAAATTACCACAATCTTTATCTGCTTTTGTGAAATAACGTTAGGTTCAATGCAAGGAATAAATTTAGTGATTATTATACTGCATAAATTAAAAAAATAGTCCATCATGTCAATTTTTTGTGGCGTATAATTTAAAAGAAAGTTGATTATATAGGGTGACCCAAAAAATGCTGGAAATTTATCAACTATATATATATTTGTCAAGTTACAAGTGTTTTAAAAAAKTAAACTGACAATAATATCATAATTTCGAGAAGTTATACATTAAATTCATACCATTTATCACAACAGGTCATATAAGACAAACAATGCAGTTGAAAATTAAACTAGTATAGCTTAGTTAAATACTTTTTATAAAATTCACAAAATGTCTTCAATTTGTTAACTGGCAACCTAAACGATTGGTAAATCTTTCTCAGTATGATTTATGACTTCAGATGTATTTCTTGGGCAACATGATTTCTTGAGTCGTCCATATTTTCAAAGCTTGAGTTTTAATGTAACAACAGAAATTAATCTGGGGGATTAGGTCTAGGGATCTAGGTGGCCATTTAATCATACAGCTTATTCCAATGCACCTTTTTGGAATAATTTTGCTAAAAAATGTTAGAACCACTCTAGCGTAATGTGGTGGTAGCATTTGCACTGGGTAAGTCTGGAATTTTTCCCGTTGGAAATAATGTTGCGAAAGGTGGACTCAAATCTTTTTACAAAAATTGCACATACCTATCTCCAGTTAAACTTTCTTTAAAAATGGTTGATTGCATAACTTTGTTACCTACGATATATTGATTTATTTTGTGCAACGAGTATCCTGATTTACGTAAGAGCAATAGCGGTAGTTTTAAGTGTTTACCATTAGGCATTTACACATGTTTAAAACTAAAACAAGGCACATAATAATTAATTACAAATAATATTGAAAGAGATAAACCGTTATTATCAGTGCATATAAGTAATCTTTATCTAATAGAACGCTTATAGATTCCTTCTTCAACGGCCTCTGCAAGCTCTTTAATTCTTTTATTATTTGGGGAGTAAACTTTGCTTTTAATTGTTTCCCATACAAAAAAACAAAAAACGAAAGATCCAGGGACTGAGTTCGTCCGTTTCTTTAAATCCAATAAGTTGGGAAAAAYTTCATTCAAACAATTTTGCTCCGTYTTGTTGTTGTTCCAAGATGTTCGACAAAATTACAATTATTTTGGACCAAATTACGTACTATTTGTTAAAACTTTATTTTATTAAATAGGTAACTAAATGGAATTTCTTGCACTATTTTAAACACATATGAACACTTTGCCACATACCTCATCAATTTGTCGAAATCTGGAATACACTCCGGCTTGTCTATAACAGCATCAATATCCAGGTAGAAGGAGCAAGCATCCATGCATGGAGACGTAACGTTCTGTTCGATACAACACTGCGTTACGTTATTAGTTGCGGCTACGCTTCTGATCCTGACCGAAACCGGTTGAGTAGCGCTTCCAAACGCGTTCTCTGCGTGGCAATAGTAATCTCCGACGTCCATGTCGGTGATCTGTTTGATTGTTAGCTGCATCAAGTACTTGTCAACGTCATCCTTTACCGGACCTATCGCTATGTCGTACTTTCCTCCCTGTATGACGGGAGTCCTAGTTTCGTGGTTCCTCCAGAAAATCATGCTGGGATTAGGATGAGCGTCTACCCTGCATTCCAGTTTGACTGAGTCTCCTAGGGTGGCCATGGTAATGCCGCTGGCTTGGATATGCGGGCCGTCTGGAACAATTTGAACGGGGAATCAAGACGCTTGCATGCTACTATAATCGAGAAATAAATGGGAAAGGTCGTTCTCGAAAAAAAAACTGTAGTGGAAGGATTAATGTTAAATAAAAATAAATAGCAAGTCAGTGTACTGAGATTTTTCAAAAGTGGTAACAAATAAAAGCTTGTACAAGAATGATGAAAAGTAAACATATACAGAGAAGTGCAATTTGACACCCACATGTCCAAAGAACCCCGCCGCTCAGTTCAGAATACTACATAACTTTTAATATTCTGTTAAGATTGGAGAAGTTCGCAAATAAAATTCAATGTACTCACGGCTGATAGTAATCTTCCTGCTGGCCTGCATCGGTGTGCCGTAGCCGTTGTCAGCATAACAGGAAATTTGATCCATATCTTTCGTGACGTTGTGTATCACAGTAACCATGTGCCTGGTGACCTCCTGTCGGACGAGTCTTCCGGAAATGTATAAGGACACAGTCGGCATCGGAGTTCCCATTGCGATGCAAAGGATGGTCATGCTGCTTCCTTCAATCACCAAATTGATGGGGTGTACAGTAGGTGGCTGAAACACGATTTTTTTAGTACAGATTGTTCAAGAATGACGATTTAGAAGATTCTACCTCCACAAATGCAGGGTAAGCTGGATCAGTCCACGCTATCAATGTTTCTGATGGTGCGCTCTCCCCTTTAGAAGAAATAGCAGTCACATACACTATATACTGAGTATTAGGTTTCAGTTTCTCAACCATGTGGGAAGTAATTGTTGTATTGGTCACTTGGAAGGCATCATCGGCGGTTGACTTGTGATGCAAGCTAAAATAAGACCATTGCATCCCTGTTTAAAAAAATACATAATTTATGCATACCTGTACATGATCTGCTCAGAGGGATGACTGAACTCAGGCGGTTGCCAAGTTATAGTCACCCAAGTGGCACTGTGACTTGCCACCGCAAGGGAATGAGGCGGAGAAGTCACTCCTTCAACCCAAATTCCGGGTTTGATGAGTGCTATGATCACAATCGATGAAGGAAGAGAAGTCCCATGCTGGTTTCTTGACACCACGAAGAGATGATAAGTTGCTCCTTTCTCCAAACCGGTAATATTGGCTGAGGTTGTCGATACGTTCATTTGCTGAAATCGTCCGTTAAGATTAAGAGCAAATAGATGATTTTAGCTTACATTGTCCAGTTTCATGAGGGTTTCATGCATCGACGAGTTGTCCATCTTTTGGTAGTGTATGACGTAATCGGTCACGTTGCTACCGTCGCTGGGAGGTTCCCAAACCAGGGAGATCGTCTGGTCATCCAGGACGGTCGCGTGAAGTTCAGAAATCGGTCCAGGAAGAAGACCAGTCCCTTCCTCGAAGCACTGGGCTATGTTCCCTATGTRAGGGACGCAAGTAGTGKCCGTCACCAATAACGAATCGAGTATMACACCCGAACATAGGGAGAGACAAGCGGGTGGAACTCCCCTCCTCGAACAGCAGGCTCCGTGGTTCCTTCCTCCGGCACCACATCTCAGCAGCTTATGGAATTCCCCACCGCACACCCCCGCCAAGGTTTTGATATCGCTCATGTTGGCATCGTAGGAGCACAGGGGAAAGCAGTGATCGTTCAGATTGGCGTCCACGCAGCAAGCGGTGACGTTGTACACGGAAGCTTGCTCGATTTCGTCTTCCACAACCTAAAATTTCCAGTGAAATGTCAAAATGAGTGTAGATAAGGTCAGCTTGAACGGAAGCGTCGATAAAACGAAGAAAACTGCCGAGAAACCGAAGTCTCAGGAAGGCAGCTTGGAGGTCGAAGTCAAGAAAGGCGTCGAATTAAGTCAGGAGACCTACGGGACATACTACGATTCTTCTGGTAATGCAATCGAAGTTCTCAAGTTCACTTGGAAGAACCACAACAATATAGAAGTTCAAGCAATCACCTACGGTGCGAGAATCGTGTCGATTAAGTATCCTAACAAATGGGGAGTCGTAGACGATGTAGTTCTTGGTTTTGATTCCCTTAAGCATTACCTTGGAGAACGCAGGTATCACTTTGGAGCTTTGCTGGGCAGATGCGCTGGCCCAATCGAGAACGCTACCTTTGCTGCCAACGAAAGACAACATTGGCTCAGCAAGAACAAGGACCCTCATCATCTAGATGGTGGGTTCAGTGGATTTGATGACAAAATTTGGCAAGCTCACGTCGATGGAAAGAGGGTAACGTAGATATAATTACCTACTTCTTCAAAAGATTATTATTGTAAATTTAAGTTGAACTTTTGGCGTAGTATGAAAAACAGTTCGTGTTTACTACATTCTGAAACGAGAGGTAGTTCAATACATGCTTATATTTTTATTAATCAGGACACTCTTTGTATTATTGCATGTTCGGAGTACTCTTTTAATTATAATGTGATTTTATCTAATACACGTAGGACCTAAAATGCAGAGTTGCAAAATTAATTAAATTTTTTATCTATATCTCTACATTTAGGAGAATAATGATAGCTTAATAAGCTACCAGGATGCAGATTTTGCAGGAGTTGTTATTTGCAAATATATAGGTGCACTGCTGGCATGCTAGTATATACTAATGCTACTAAAAACCGGTATGAAAAGTTGATCATACTCAAATTCAATGACAGCCAGCCATGGTTAAATGCGCAAATCAATTTCCTTCCTTATGAAGTATAAAGATGCACCTATCTATTTCAGTGGTTATAGTTTTTATTACTTTAGTCATACTTTTGAGCTAATTTTTAATACCTACATTATGTATTTTATCATCACCTATCTGGAAGAGTAATAAATGTGTCAAATATGACTCAAAATTTAGAAATGTGTATCTGTATGCTGTACATTTTATGTCTGAAAATCGGCAATTGGTATTATTTATTTTGTTAGATGTTTACTAGTTATCATACTCCCTCAGGATGAAAATCATGTGAAAAAGTTCATTCTGAGAATGATTACAAATTTTAAACCAAATAAAACACTCAAACAATTCACATCCAACAAAAATAAACGTTGACAATTCGAAACTGACTTTCACTGTTTTCTATGCCATCTATTATCAAAGGATTAAAGTAATAAAAATTACAAAAATTACAAAAAAAGCTATTAGAGCTCATTCAATTATGGCGAATGCAATATAGGTTGCTATTAAAAAAATCGAGTTGTATAGCAGTGAATGTAACCAATTTACAGTACACGTTTTCAGTAGTGCATGAAATAATCTACAAATGAAAGCCATTCTACGAGGAACGTTTTTGTAAAAACCGAATCAATGTTAGCTATAATGGTTTTTGATATGCAATGATTTCCCGTGTCAAAATTTTGAGGAAAAAAATAATTAAAAATTGCATTAAAAAAATTGAAAGAGGAATCTTCTTAAAAATATATATAAAAATGTACTGAACCACGTGAGAGGGATGACTGCAAATACTGTCAAAATTTGAAAAATTAAATTGACAAATCTTCCATTAACATGAAGCAAAAATGCCAAAATCGCATGCAACATTCCTAAAATATAATATACGAAACAATGAAAATAAGCATTCTCAACACTTTACAGGTAAGAATGAGCTACACATCTTCACATAAAGAAGAGGGCTATCCCGGTACCGTCATGATTAGAGCAACCTACGAACTATCGGCAAGAAACGAATTCAGAATAGACATAGAGGCATTTACCACATCTCCCACAATAATCAACATAACGAACGCGCTGTATTTTAACCTGGCAGGCCATCACGCCGGACCAGAAGAGATGGGGAAGCATGAGCTGACAGTAAACGCGAACTGCTACACCGTTAACGGCCCCGAAGGTCTTCCTACTGGGGAAATAAAAAACGTGTACCGTACCTCATTTGACTTTCAAGTCCCTCAAGTGCTTGGCCTGACGATTGCGAAGTACAGTGCTGGTTATAACCAGAATCTGTGTGTGAACAAAGGATCCAGGCAGGAGTACTGTTTCGTCGCTCGCTTGCTTCATCCCCGTGGAGGAAGGATGGTGGAGATTTATAGCAATCAACCGGGTGTTAACGTTTACACGGCTAACGATTTTGGTCATGGATATCAAGTGCGAAAGTCGTCTAAAGAATTGGAACGTGATCAAGCTACTATATTTGGTTTGGTCAAATTCCTACACGAAAAAATTGCTCCGGTTATGTGGGAAGATGAGAAGGTACACTACGATAAAATAAACGAATTGATCAAGAAGATCAGAAAAAGGAAGACTAGTACTAAAGATGAAGATGTCTTCAGTGTGGACGTCGATTCTGAATTCGCATTGGACCCTATCCAACTAAAGTATTTGGAATCGATAAGAGATGCAGCTTTTACCATGACCACCCCAGAATACATCTCCCTGGGTCAGGTGATCCAGAAAATAATAAATACATCATTGATCCGATCACCTCTAGAATATCCCACGGAAGACAGGCAGCCAGAGAAGAAATCGAAGCAGGAAATCCTGGAAGAGATACAAAAACAAGAAGAGGAGATACACAGAAAGATGGTAGACGAAGAGCTGAAGCGCAAAGGACTAGTCCGGATGGAGAACAAACCCATAGTCCAAAAGGAGCAGAGATTAATCGGCAAGGGCGGTGCCGTGTACAAAACACACGGCGCCATCTGCATCCAGACTCAGAACTACCCGAACGCCATCAACCACAAGAATTTCCCCGATTGCACGCTCACCCCGGCGGGCAACTATAAGCACACCATCATTTACAAGTTCTGGGTCAAGCCCGGCGACGCGTGCAGATGGACGCGTCGGATAGACCGGAAGTTACGCAAACACTGACCTTGCTCTGGGTCCTGAACGTGATCCTGCTGCTGGGTTCCCCCACTCCGTGAGTGTTGACCGCCTCGACGTAAAATTCGTAATCGGTGTTGCTGTTCAAGTGTTCCAGTATGTAGGGACTCTGCACGCCCGCTATCGGTCTGTAATCTTCTTCAGCGTCCGCGTAACTSCGGTAGTGGACGTTGTAGTGGAGGACGGTGTCACCCAGGGTTCTAGGGGTGGACCAGTGCAGTATCGCGAAGTCCGTGTCTATATTCGTGACGTGTACATGTGTTGGTGAGCTCGGAAGGACTCCGTAGCCTTGTAATAAACAGTTGGTGTACTCTCCCATGTAACGCAAGCACCTGAAATGACGATGAAGATCATTATGTTCTTGGTAGTAATATTTGCTGGTTGTGGAGTTCATTCAAAATGTGCATCTGGAATTATGACTGTTTGTGATACCGTTGCAGACGTCGATAGACTCGGAAAGACGTCTTGGATCAATTTATTGGTTGAAAACGACAAGTGCATGCGAAGAGGATCA
Source organism: Rhyzopertha dominica (assembly GCA_025024175.1). Taxonomy (NCBI): domain Eukaryota; kingdom Metazoa; phylum Arthropoda; class Insecta; order Coleoptera; family Bostrichidae; genus Rhyzopertha; species Rhyzopertha dominica. The sequence goes on from QCXZ01000053.1 coordinate 29,200,831, forward strand.
AATAAAAACGACGAGGTGATAAAATCCCGTGCGTTTTCATCTGCTCCAAACTTGGAAACGCTATTTATTTCCCAGAGGCTGCAAAACATCGAAGAATCGGCGTTTGAAGGTCTACACAAACTCAAGTACTTGAAGCTATGGGGTAATGTGCTGAAAGTCTTGCCACGAAGAAGCTTCTCCAACTTCTCTCAACTCGACAAGCTTGATTTGCAAGAGAACTTGATTGAAAACCTCGTGCATGGCTTTTGTGAAGGCAGCTACATAAGAGAAGTTGATTTATCGTTCAACAAGCTTACGAACCTGCAGGTGAATATGTTGGACAGTCCCGATTTGGAGAAGATTCATCTTTCACATAACGATATTCAAAGTATAGCACCTAAAGCTTTCGGGCCTGGGTTAATTTCACTCGATTTGAGCTATAACTCACTTGATACGTTACCGGCTGAATCTTTTATGAATTCGAACAGTTTAACTGCGCTAATTTTGCACCACAACAAATTAAAACAGTTAGGTAAGCTGCCAGGTTTGGACGCCTTAGAAGTTCTGGACATCTGTCACAACCAAATAAACGAACTGCCAGAGGACATTTTTGAAAATACACCGAACGTAAAACATCTGTATTTAAACAACAACCAGCTGAAACGAATTTCTTCGAATGCCTTATCAAGAATCGACCTAAGAACTATACATCTTCACAACAATCATTTAACTGGAATCGACCACGTTCTGGGTCAAGGCTTGAAGCGATTATCCGAGATGTCCATTGGCGGAAATCCATGGCATTGCAGTTGTTTACAAGGAATAATGATGTTTATTAGCGATAATGGAGTAGTGCAAGTGAAGTGCGACAAAGATTTTATTAGTGACGGAAAAAATCCCGTTTGCGTTGGCAGCCAGCGCAATGTCAATTGTCATGAGAATCATCCCGTAAATGAAGCTGTTTTGGAACGCATTCATGCGGATTACAACTGCCACAAAGAATGAAGATTTTTTCGGTGTTATACATGTGTTGTGTAAGATATATAAAACCATATTATTCGAGATTATGTAGTTATTTCTAGTGTGGGAGACAGTGGCGTATCCGAGGAAGGGTTAAAGGGGGCCAACAGGAGCCTAAACAGCTTCAGTTCCCACTGTTAGCTAAGGATCTTTAACTTTTTGCACCAGACGATAATACTAAAAGCTTAACTACTTCATAATACAAAGTCTTTTCCATTTAATTTTTTGAGCGTGTTGTACTTCCTCCTTTTTTCATATTTTGTTAATATAATTTTACCCCAAGAKGCTTTTGTCCTTTGTTTTATCGAAATCTTGAAAAAATCGTATATTTATAAAATATATACATTCAGAATAAAGACATTACTGAATCATTTTTCTAAGAAGAATACTGTAGTTATTTCAATTATTATTTCAATATAGATGGCTTTGGCAATTTTTAAAAGTTAGTGCACAATATTTTTCCCTTTAAAAATTTCTATAAAAAAGTCAAGAGGTGTGAGGTCAAATGATCTTACGGGGGGCCATGAGTACGATGATTTCGAAAAATCCCATTCAAAAAATTAGACGTGATGTGTGAATTATGGACCAGTACGGAGTGTAAGATCTCAGAACATACTAGTGATCCATAAAAAAAATACAGTGACCAACAACTGCATTAGGTTTAGCATAAATGACCCAAGTGCTTTAAATTGAATAATGGATGTGTGTAAGTTTGTTAAGTGATTGAATAATATGAATTGCCAAGTCACCAATATCTGGAGGTCACTTAATGCTAAATTAACTGCGCATCTCGTCATATGTTATATTACAAAATCAGTCTGCAAAGATCGGTCAGCTATTAATAGCGATTTTCAATGGGATTGTAGACCATATTTTTTTTATTGCAGAATATGAATCTACATAAAAATGATAGACCCCTGTTTATTCATCTTTTTTCCAAATCGCTTAGATAAACGTAAAAAAATTGTAAAGTTTAAATATTTGAATGTGTGACGTAGGTTGACCCTGCCGCTTGTGATTGGCAGCAGCTGTTTGCTGTTGCCAAGGCACAATAATTTTCACCGTTCCGTTGCCTATGCGTGTTTTTCACTGTCAACTGCCGAGTGCCGACGAACGGACGAAGAGCGTCATTCATAACCTCTCAGTAACCCTCATGTGTTTTTTGCTTTTGTTTATCGATCAGGATTATATGGTGTGATGCAGTAGGTGCAGTACTAACAGCAAGTCGCTTGTGTTAAAGAAAATAGAGGCAAACATATAAAATATAAATCCTCGCAAAACCAAGCCAATGCAAATGTAAACAAACAGATCATCTGTCTATATGTACAGTGTTGCCACTGGGGCTGATAGAAATTCCGCTAGATTGTCGCATCGAATCCGCTAAAATTTTTAAGACAGGGTAATCTGTTGATATACAAGGGGATTTATTATTTATTTTACATAAATAATTATTAGTTTCTTACATATTATGCTATAACGTTAAAAATTTCGTTGTCGAGCTCATCGTGTTCCTTCCAGAAATAGATATGTTTCTTTGCCTTTTACTTGGTTTAAGATAATAATATCTGTCTCATCTGACAGTCTGAGCTGCAACGTGAAACACACAAGCACTAGTGAGACGCTGGTAAAATTTTGGATTGGTAGGTAAAAAAGCAGGAAATATAATATTTTCCAGGCAAGGAATACAATAATCATCGAGTCACCTAGCATAAATAAATCGATTGTAGATACTTCATATCTAAGTTTCCCATATTTATACGTTAAAGTGAAACAGTTAATATTAATTAAAAACTTTCTTATTCCGTTAAAATATCCGCTATCCGCTAAAAAGGTAGATATATTTTTCCGTTGGCGAGAATTTTATCCGCTAAGTTGGCAACACTAAACAGATGTCTCTTCTATGAGTCAAACGCGAAATCACGGTAGGTTTACCGTGGCGAAATGCGATCCCACCACACTCCCCACTCTAGCCGGGTCAAGTGACGTTGCTAGCAATATTTGAATTTGGCGGAAAACTTTAGACGGCGAAAATAAGACTATATAACATTATAAATATTATTTGTTGCTAGTATCTCACTTCATTAGGTCTAGGAAAACCTACAAATGTGTTGCAATAACGATTTGTGATCGAGGGCTACAACCCCATTCCTTACAGAAAATTTTAACATTACAATTAAGTCTCAGGAACGCATTGAGGAAACAGTTAATAGCCAAAAGCATATTTGTAGGTAGTTCAAGGCTATAATAAATTAACTATAGTATTTTTGATATGCGGTCCTGTGTTCCTTTGTTGGGAAAAGGCATTCGCGATAGCCTCAGTTGTATAGCAACAGGTTTTAAAAACTTCAAGGATGTACTGCAATACAGTATTATATTTCGAGGTTCTACAGGACAAAACTCTTGATTGTATCTAAACAAAAAAAGAAGTGGCCTGGTTACTATTTAATTTATCACCTCAAAATTTTATATTTCATGGCGATAAGTGATCTTTAAAGGCTTTGGCTTCCTGATATTTGCGACTTCAACGAATTTTCTGGCACGGCATTTTCCATGAATGAATAGAAATATTAAAATCAAAGATTACTTCAATTACAGAATTAGTTTTCAAAACCTTGTAAATTTTTTACTAATAGTGTTCGCGTGTTAAAATTAAAGTGAAGAAAACCACTACTCTCAAAATCCAAGCTAGGTTGACCATCAAATTGGAAGCAAAAGAATAAAGGTGCAATTTCTCATTTAGGAACGAAGTCCTGAAGAATTATCGTTGTCCACATCTATAAAATTACGAAAGAAGGTAAAAGGGATACTGCGGAAATAGTAAAGGAGCTATCAATTGCTTCACCTCGAATTGATCGTAAATGAATATTTGGCAATGGTGGTAGAAGCTAATTTAACAACTCATGAATGCACAATAATAATACGTAAGAAGGTTATATACAGGGTGAGCTTTTCGATGACCAGTATGGGGAACTCGAAAACTAGCAGAGCTAGTTTTGTTAACCTAACTCAATGCACGCTTTGGTTTTTAGTTAAAAATCATGATTTACCAGATTTTTTTTTGATGTTGCAACAAATGTAAATACAAAAGTTGTAGATAATTTTACTCTTAATAAAGTAGTGTACTTTTTTAACTAGCAACTATAGTTGGCTATGGATTCATTATTCTTTTAGCCATTTCACGAAATAACACTGGGTATAATTATTTTGAGTTATGGACAATTATCTTTACTATTTTTGTATTCTTTTTAAATATTTTTCCATGGAACAATTGTTTCTTGTAACTGACAGCTTAATATGGTTAAATGCTACATCACATGATGCAAAAATTAAGTTCGAGCATCTGAAGAATATTTTCATCGCTACCAAGATTGCCGACAGCTTTCTTTAAAGCAATTTAAAAGGCTGTTCTTTAACTTAGGACAATTGTCTCTTTTTGTAAACCAAGAAATCGGTCCAGGGGTATAAATGAAGCTACACAAATAAACATTTTGGCAAGTGTAAACATAAATACATCATGTAAACCCGTGAAATTGCTTTAAATACTGGCACTTCACAGAGCACTGTTGTTAGAACATTGAAACTACATAGATTTCACCTCTACAAATTTGCAGTTAGCCAAACATTACATGCTGGGGATAAAGATCGTCGAGTGGACTTTTGCAACTGGTATAGAAGCATAAGCCCAGACGCCTGATTAAGATTATGTGGTCGGATGAAACAAGATTTACAAACTGGGGCACGTTTAAGTGACATAATCAACATCTTTGGACACAAGAAAACCCTCGCAATGTACATACAGCACAGAAGATCTCAAAACAGATTTGGGTTTAATGTTTGGTGCGATATTATTGGGTCCACCATTCAAGGTCCATACATTTTGACCATTCTTTAAGTAGTGAACGTCATCGTCATTTTTTTTACAAGATGATTTTGGATAAATCTCTCAAGATTTAAGCTTGGAGGTGCGTATAACAATGTAGTGGTTCTAACACGATGAAGCACTTCCTCACTATACAGTGCAAGTAAGTAATTATAACTTGACCAAACACCTGAACAGAAAAAAAAACGGACTTGTTGCGTGCCCGCCCCCAGATTTATCTGTTTTAGATTTCCTTTTATAGGGTACAATAAAGAACAAAATGTACCTAAGGAACCATTAAACAGTAGATGATTCAAGAGCTGCCATTTTGCAAGCATTTGCCACAATTGATAGACGTTCCATTAGGAAGGCAATATACTCACTTGAAGAAGTTAAAGTCTATGCTGGAAACGTTCCCAGTACACAACTGCTGACACAAATCAGGCAATCCTCTGGCCTTGCAACAAGGTGTGTGATCCATCCCATTGGTCAAACACGAGAACGTATCAGCCGCCCATGGAGCACAAATCATCAAATCTGTAATCTCCGCCGTATCGGCCAAGGCGGGATCACATAGCTTGTTGATGCAAGTCTTGTGACCGATCCCTCTGCTGCTGCAGCAACTCTTGATGTCCGGAAGACGAGGAGGTTCAGATACCGCGGTCGGCTTCAGTTTTCCCGGGGTCAAAGTCAAGGTCCGGACCGCGTAGGATGGCAAACTGGATCCGTGGATGTTCAAGGCTGTCACTGTAATCTAAAACAGATGGAGTTCATTGTATCATGAGCTGAGGGAGGTGTTTTAATGGTTTGGTACCTCATACATGGTGAAGGGAGCCAACCCTCCTAAAACAGTAGAGTTTTGGGATGCCGGAACGTTGACGTTGACAGTGTGCGACATAATCGTGGTTGGCTTGTTGGTAACACCTTCGTTTGGATCCAGGATTCGTTCGTCGAAGGTTCTCAGCGACGTGGCGTTAACCGAGTAGTTGGTGATTGTTTCAGAGTTGGAAGTGGGGAAGGACCAAGAGACCTTTAACGATCTTTCTGTCAATGCTTCTACTTCAACGTCTTCGGGAGGGCTTGGTAGAAGTTCTGAGGAAGCAAAATGTATGTTAAAGCAAAAGGGTTGAGCAACAATCATCAACACTATACGAGTATTTAAGGTCGGATTACAACTGTTTGTGAGCGTCCTCGAATCCCTCATGGCAGATGACAGGAGAGGCATTCTGCTTCCTAATCGCCTAGTGATAGAATGTAAGCATTGTACTTGCGAAGTAACTAATTAATAAATCGTCAATCAACGAGTGCAAATTTGATATTTAGCTGTTTCATAAAACATGCTTCTTCAGGGTCGTGTCATATCAGTACAGTTAATGGTAATACCGGCACAGAAGCGATGAGGGCACTATGTATCTTATAAGCCACGACAAGAGCAAAAGTCTTAATAAAATCGTAGAAAGTTCGTCCGAGTTTGATGTCGTGGTCATATAATTTACTCCTGACGGCTTCTTCAGAAGGAACCTGACAATATAATCGGTGGAACGTCAGGACTACGGCATCAAATCCGGAAGAACTTTCTACGGTGAACAACAGCCGTGAAAGTCTGCATTCTAATATTCTTAATAAAATGTCAAGTCTCCAAGACTTAAAGCAACCTAGATGATGTCACTCAGTGAAATACCACTGTCGATTTGTGGGTTCCCAAACAGATGAAACAGTTTCTACAACTGGACTGAGCATAGTTAAATTTATTACACAGGGTTGGTCAAGGCACACAAACGTACCGTACTTTTCTTGAAGACATTTAGGGCCCTCCGATTCTCGTGTAACCTCGTTGTGGATAACACTAAAATCCTCAATTTTTAGTGGCAAAGAGCACATACTGTGACTGGTTCTATTCCCAAATTACATACATAATTTATCCAGCACATTCCGCAAAGGTAAGTACTGAATTGTTTTCAAATTGACCAATAAAACTATTTGTGCTATATTTATGTTTACGAATCCTTTGTTTCTGGACATCTTTTGATCCATTTACCACTATTTTAACTGGTATCTATCGTAATCCTTTTTGTTTATGCTAAATGAGTGAGGTAAAGTAGTAATAAAATAATAGTACAGCTACTGGACTACATAAGCGTAAGTATTATTAGGTTGTTTACAAAGGAATGTGGGTTTTTAATCTGTGACTTTAAAGTACCATAACTTACTTTAAACAAGACCTTATTAATCGAGGTAAAAATCATTAGAATCAACACATTTTTGCCAACGCGAAACAAGCTTATTTATGCCGGTAGAATAAAATTCTGAAGCTATGGAAGCGATGAAGTCGTTGAAGGCGTTTTTTGGAATCGTCTTGGTTTCTGAAGCATTTCTCTCGGGAAAATTGCCCAGATGCTTGAAAAGGTGATAGTCGGTTGGCAAGAGACCGTTCCTGTAGAAACACTAACTTTTTCTGCAAGTATGCGAACAGTTGTGCAGGGATCGGCCCCCACTAGCACTAGCCACGGTTTTCATCTTGGAGGCTGGTAATCCCGGAACGAAATTTTTGATACTAGCGTTGAACTGTCCAATCGCTGACGCTCCCTTCACTCCATACTTTGTTGATGTTTCGGGTAATTTGAGCTGCATTACGTTTCTACTTGAACTCGTGGAAGAATAAAGAAAGAAAGAATAAAGAATAAATCTCCTATTTCGAAATTAAAAATAAATAATAAGGTTTTTGACAGATGTGACAGAAAGGGAATGAAATACTTAAGCTTTTGGAATGATAATAAATGACACATTAAATAAAAATAATGATCTATTGGTATAAATTTGTGTTAAATGAAAAAAAACACATTCCTTTGTGGACAACCTAATGAAATATTTTTCTGAAATGTTTTCATCTCTTACCTATTCCTTCGACTATGCAAGCCAAAGTTTGCTCCGTATAAGCCGAACAAGAAAAGTGTGTTTTGATGTTATCGGTGATAGCGGTGTACTCTCCCCTGCACACGTCTTGACAAATATCGGGAACTCTCTCTTGGATACAGCAGGGAACATGATTCCTTCCATCAGCCATGCAGCGGACTATGGCTGGAAAATCTGCCTCGCAGTGTTCGGGGTCTTGTCCTGTACTACCTGTAAAAATGGAGGGGTATAAACTGTAGAATAAATAAATGAAAATAATCAAATAATTCATAACATCAAATGACGCATCAACAGTGGAGATAACACCAAATCTTGTAAAAACTTAATTATTCTCTAAGGGTATCAATCCTTTACATTCACCAAAATCATAGTTCTCTTAAGAGAAAACGAAAAGTAAGAATATATAGTTGAATTGTTCCATTACATATTCTTGGGTTTTGCCTTAGAACTGTCTCTTCCAAGGCGGGCACTACACAATACTTCACTATTGGCTAACAGAGAATATAGAGAACTGGTAAAGGTGAAAGCAGAATAAGCGATTTGAGTATATTCTGTTATAAATACTCGTTCCTTTGAGCTTGTCATTCCTTTTCCATAAAAGTATTGTGTAATCCATCACAACAACTCTTTGAAGACGCGATTCCAATCCAGAAGCTAAGAAGATCCAATAAAGGGTAAAAGTCTTCAAAATATTTAAGTTTTTTAACAAATACTGAAAGAACACAGATGGATTTTTTTAAATTAAGAGATCAGCACAATGAAGTTATTTAAAAGGAAACAGTACTGAAATTCCTTGGTTAATAAGTAAAGGTAAAAGTATACATTATAGGAAACTTTCATTGATATTTGAGATAATTTTATTACATTAGAGGTAAGTATAGCTTAAATAAATTAGATATGTAGTCCAGTACGACCAATAACTATTTTTAGTTGAAAATAATTTCATTTTGGGGAAAATACTATCAATTAAATTGTTCTGGAAAGCTGGCGGGTTCCTTATAAAGTAAGTATACTTCCTTTCATAAAAAACACAATTTAAGGAGGCTTCAAAAGTAAACCAATTTCAAGAGAAGAACTAGATATCTTGGAAACAAGCTGATATATCTTGCTTTCAAGATTCATCAGGTAACTCTGACGGTCGTTTGGACCTAACGGTCATCTCCAAGAATATCAAAGTTATACTACTTTGATACCCTTTGAGAATGACCGTCAGGTCAAAATGATCGTCAGCGTTGTCCGATAAAACTAGTGAAGTTGTTTGTCGTTGTTTCCAAGTCACCTGATTAATTAAGAATATTTCACAAATAAGTGCACCTTTGAAAGGATTCAACTTTAAAAATAACTTATGTCTTGACCATTCTGTGTTTGTTGCAGATTTGTAGAAAAAAAAACAAAGATTCATTATTAGATATCCCCTCTGCTTTGTGTCTTTGAAGAGGTGGTAAATGAAATAGTTCAGCATCTACCGTATTATGTAATATATTTTTGGCAGGTTGTGTTGTAAAAATTTGTTGGTCATATACTGCAAATTTCAAAATCTGTGCAAATAATTTATTACATAAACTCCTCCAGAAGACGAGCATTGTATAGGTTCGGTCCATAGATGGTCAATTGCATAATTGTAATTCACATTTTGTTGTATCTTTATCTAAAATATACTAACGATTGCATAGATGGATACAGATTTCATTAAGATTATGCAGGTTGTGCAAAGCGTACACGGAGATTCACAAGATTACATAATGATTTAGATAAATATGACTTGTTATTACTTATTAACACACCCAATAAATAGAGCTGATGACAATTTTTAAAGCCCTTCGGCTCATTCAAAATGTACATATCCCACGAATGCAACTTACCTTCCAAGATGCTTTGGATGTTGCAGAACCCTAAGCAGCTGCTCGAAACGTTGTAACCCAAGCAGCAATCGGTATAATTATGATTCCTGCTGCTGAACATCTGTTTCTGGTCCTCGTACGTTGTGGGGTCGCTGCTATTATCCGGTGGTTGCAACGCCTTTGACAAAACTACAAAAAAGAGCACGGAGCTCCACATACAGCGCCAGCCTTGATAAAGTGCTACTCACCGCTAAGCTTGTGGAAACTGTGTACTATGGGATTACTGTTGACCTCACATACGTATATGCCCGAGTCTGATGGTTTCGCGTTGTTTATGACCAGGACCCACACGTCACCTCCTGAGGGAACGTCCTGGCTTTTGTCGTCCTTCACTGGAAAATGGCGTGAAATTATTTTAGGGAAATGAGATGAGGAATTGTGTTACGAGGGCTCAAATTCGAGAATTCAACAATAGCTAACCCTCCAGTAAAATCCATGTAGAGTCATGGTTTTTAAAACAAAAACATGAACACAAAAATTATGTTATAGCCTGGAATAACAAAAAAAATGTTATAAATCAGCAAATAATTAGCTAGGAAAATAACTTGTCTTTAGGACATTCAGCAGTAAGCCTTGTATTATAGAAATAAACGAACTATTCCATACTTTTGACTAATCCTGTATATACTCAGTGTACTTGATTTTGTTTAGCAATTAGCTCAATTAGGTCGTGCAAAAATAATATATACATCTCAGGAGTGAACGTTCTGCATCAGGATTTATAACTCCATCGTTACAAGATTCAGAATGTACAAAAATTGAAGCCCCTTAATTATGAGAACCGCATAAATCTCTCCAAACAAATCTTGAACCGAATCCATGCAAGCGCAACTTTTTTTTTAGTAATGAAGTTGCACACTCTGCTATCTGGAGCAGTAAATAAACAAAATTTTCGGTACTGGACTGAAAATAAGCCAAGGAAAATTCACTTCACGAGAGTCCCTCCAATTCTCTAAAAGTGATTTCCAACTCTTGTGTAATTTGGCTGTATTTTTTTAGGAGGATGGACGAACCGCGACTGTCAGCGTTTACAAGTTAGAAAATTTTTTTTTGAACCTCAATTGGAAGCATTCATGGATGAAAGTGATCTGAGAGAAATGTGGTTGCAACAAGACAGGGCTTCGGCTCATGCTGACAGAATTGCAATGAGGAAACCGCGACAGATGTTTCTTGTGCGCCTCGTGTATTAAACACATCCCACAAAATAATGTTAATATTAATAAACAACAGAATCACGGAATATGTTAACAAAAGCACACATAAATACCAGTTTGGTAATAAAAAAGGAAGAGCAACCACTGGCGCCATACACATCATGAACTAGACTGTTGAAAGGTGCTATAAACAAAAATTGAGTTCAATATCCTTTTTGTAGACTTCAAAAAAGCATTTAATAGCATACAATGAGATTCAAATACCATATATAGTACTCATTTATAAATGATTCCAGGCAATAATTATCTTTCCTATATATACAATATATACTTGGGTTGTAATTAGCTGCTGGTCGCCATAATCTGGCCATCGCAGCGAATTACGCTCCGAGGCTCGAAAATACTGAGCGACGAGCGATTCAGCTGTGAATGCGCTGAATGACGTTAAGCAGCATTATATAGTAACTTTGATCTATATATGCCACCTTCACCGTGATTCTGATAGCTTGATAGCTCAGTGAATAGAGCGTTTGACCGGTGTTCAAAAGGTCCCGAGCTCAGATCTCGGTCAAGGCTGGCAAAACTTTTTCATTATGTGCATTATGCCTGCAAACCCAATCAAATACCACATATACTCATCGCAGACATGTATTGCATGAGAATACCTAAAAAGCTGATAGCACTATCAAAAATGACAATGCAATGATTTTGAACAACGATAATAACGAAGAATTAGAATTTAACTAACACTGGTGTGAAATAAAGAGATTATCAGCAATATAATTCAACATAGATCTAAAGGGAATAAGAAGAAAGTACAACATAAAAGGACCGGTAATAATAAGTAAGTCCATACGCGGATGACATGGCGATCCTAGGAAGTAGCATGGGAGATTTAGAATGATTACTCGAAAAATAATAGAGGAAGCAGACAAAAGGGGATTGAGCATCAACCATAAAAGATCCAAATACATGACAGTAGACCGAAGTTGCAATGGCTGTGGAAATAAAACAGTAAGAATGGGAGGATATGATTTTCAAACGGTCTAAAACTTCAAGTACCTCGGCACAATAATTAATAGCAGTAAAAGTGAAATCGAATACAGAATTCAACAAGGATATACGGCATATTTCAAATACAAATGGCTTTTACAAAATAAAAAAGTTAACCACAACATAAATATAAGTATATATAAAATTAAAACAATAGTGACGTCTGCTACAGAAACTATGAACATTACAAATAAGACGAAGAAAAATTATTGAAACTTGAAAGATACGTAATGAGGAAGGCAATGGGGGGAAAAAAAGTAACAAAAGGGGAATATTGAAAATTAATGATTCACGAAATACAAAACATAATACGCGATAACACAATAGAAACAAGACACAAAGACTACGCTGGTATGGACATATAAAAAAATGAAGATAAATGATGAATTACGAATTACTGAGTGGAGGCCAAATTAAAATCGAGAAATGAGTAGATGGGAAAAGATTAGGAATAAAAGAATGTTTTAATTTTTGCAACAGAAAATTTGCAACCGTGATTAATTTTTTATAAATTCATCAAATTTCATCTTGTTCATATGTACAATTAACTAAAATATGCATGCAACTGTAGCTAATAGTATGTGGCACTTTGTAATTTGCTGTACATGAAAATGTATTTGCTTCTAAAGCTGACTATTTGTTAACATGGGTTGATACAGCAAAAAAATGTTTGCTAATTCAACAAAGATTTTAGTAAACTGTGTCTCGTGACGCGGTGGATGACCATGTTCACGCCACCCGTATATTCCCGCACTATTTATGGGACTCGCCATGTGGTAAGGCGTTTTGAACAAGTTAATAAATGCTAATGACGATTATGTAGTGATAATGTACGAAGTGATAGGGCGTGTTAAGCTGTATTAAAATAGTCTCAAAAAGGATTTAGAAGACCTACTTAGTGAATGGGGCCTTCAAGGATATGTTGAAGTTGAAGAGACAGTGCTACAGATGACGTTTCGAGGATGGGAATTAAAGAAAATTGTGTATTTAATGGTATTCCTTATTTCCACATTGCTCGGAATTACAGTGCTGATTACATGAGATGTTCGAAGGAGCCAATAAAACATGCTTCATAGTTTAAAATACCTTATTTTTGATGCCCGTTTAATAACTCTGGAAAAAGAGTATTTTTGTGAATAAATTATAGCTTTACTTGGTTCAGCCAATCAATTATTAAATAGGAGCAAATACTATTATTAAAAAAGCAAATACCATTGCCTGCATCTACAAAGACATATTTTATTTGAATAAGTATATTTGTTTAAGGCAAAAATTAAGTTTTCAGAAGCAGCAATTTTGTTTCAAAATAAGAAAAATACTGCATGGACAAATATTTTGCCTAACGCCATTTTTACCTATAAAATTTGTTATGTTAAATAAAATTTTGTTGAGAAAACTAACCCATTTCTTTCAATGTGGCATAAGAAAATACAGGACCGGAAGCTGTGGAGAAAGATAATATAGGAGGCAAAATATGGTAACAAGATGTGCATAAAAAAGAACAGTTTACACGTGGAAATACAGCGATTACAATTCCGCTAAGATTGCACTGAAAAATGTTGATTGTCAACAACAACAAATTTCCGTTTGTTACGGAGAAATTTGTTGTAGTAAAGATCTATTTGTTGTAAATACCATACATTTGCTTCCTTGTTGTTTCGATTTACTAAAATCATATTGTTACCTGTACCAAGATAAATTTTGTTACCGCAAATAATATATATGATAAAGCCAATAAATTAAATGAGTTACATACACAAAAAATTGTTGTCATTTTCTAGCCAATCACAACCATTTAAATCACGCCATTACCATATAAAGTCATAACCGAAAATGCGGCTAAAGCCATTCATTGTTGCCAGGTTGGGCGATTCATCCCCAAAGAGAAAGAATTCGTATTTGGCAACTTTGAATTTCAAAGACAAAAACAGTATCTCTAGATTTGGTTTATTAAACGTTGTACCAATATAATGTATGTGTTCATGCAGAACTCGGTCTAAGTTGAATTTATTTTATTGAATTTTTGTTCGTTATGTTAATCTGATTGTATGCTACAACCATCAATGACGGTTTTAGCGTGGACGACATGTCGGCATCGGCAGCCCGATTTGCGCAAAGCGGCACACCTTGCCATGAGTACGGACGCGTGCAGTGTGCAGTGCAGCTTCATGCTGCATGCTAGTAGAATAGGATTTATCAATATTCAAGAAGTGTGTTTTAACTGGGTGCATCAGTCGCGGAGGTCTTGGAAACGTGGGGTTTCCAGAATCCCGTTCTAATTAGAGGTTTTCAATGTAAGTACCATTAATTCTTTATGTTATTTCTTATGTGTTTTTAGGGTAGTTTCAAATTGAAGCGTTTTTAATTACTTGTATGCCCTATAGTAGAGCTACAGTAATCCGGATCTAGACTGGACTCATCCGTGTTAGTAAAAAATCCAGATTGTTGGTACCCTTTGTTACTTTGTATTATTTCTTACATCCCAGCAAGTTAATGCTTCCTACTTTGTACTGTTTTCAGGGCGCCATTTTGCTTATTTTACCCGTTTCCAGTCCATGTTCATACAACGCTACATTTACTGATATCCACGACGGCCAATGGACACGCAACTTTAAGTTTTATGTTAATAGAAATGTTTATTTTTATATTTTCAGCAATACATTCTTACAGTTAATAAATGTTTCACGAATGAGGTCTTGTTTTATTATATTGTACCGTGTTTGCAATGAAATTAGCATATGTGCGGCAGTTCACAAATTAAATGTGAACAAAGAGTGGTGAGTACGTATTCATTTATAAATAAACCAGATTGAAAATTAATAAATGCAGCTTATTGTACCAACATGTTGTGCATTTGCCTCCATAAATATTAGGTATCTGTACATGTAAGTAATAGTGAATGTTGGAAGAACTAATAGTTCAGCAATCACTTTAAATACGTGTGACTTGCCCGTACAATAAAATAATTAGTTATTGTAACTACTACAAACACATTGTGATTAATAAATTATAAGTTATTTTAACAAATATCGTTTTTGTTGGTACTAATAGCAAATTACTTCAAATAACAAACATTTTGCGCAACTAAAATAATTCGTTGTCTTTACAATTTGTTGACAATACTAAATTTGTAAATTTAAAGTAAACCGAACAAATCCTTTTTTTCAGTGTGTATAACCTTTAATAAGTATCAAAATATGTGTTTAAAAACCGGCACATTCTATGTGATTGTTTTCGTAGTTCATCAAGAAATAATAAAACATTTCCAAAGCAAGGAAAGCTTCCCGTGTGCGTGTAGAACTTCTCCCCGCAGCTCCAGGAAACTTGTCAGTATTTTAGATGACTTAGTAAACTTTTGAAAACGAAACTCAAGCAAATATTTCTATTAACAATGTTCACCATAATTCTTTATAGAAATAACACCACAAATGCGCATAATCCGATATACGTGTGCACACTGTCAGCCTGGGAATGATGCTATTCGAATCATCGGCTGTAAAAAGTTTATTTAGACACTTCCCGTCGATATGAAATGGAAATAGCGGCGTTTTGAATAAAACAATGCTTTGTATTGAATATAGGAGCGATCAGCTTATAAATTGCATTAAAACGACGAAAATTGGATCCGCMTCGTTGTTGTTTTGTCAGCACCCCATCGAATTTTCGAAGAGGCGGCATCCGTGCTGAAAAAAATGTAAACCCCCTAACGATCGGACGCCTTCGCTCTTGAACTTCACAATGCCCTAACGATTTCCTGGCTTCTTTCAGACGCCAATTAGCCGCCTTCTGTCAGAGTGCCTTTAATGACCTGTTAGGATAACACCCGATGACTCGGAACATTGCGAACCGACATCTCTGAATGCCCAGGGCGGAGGGGTCGTTTTAATATAAATTCTTTGGTTATGAAAATCCTCGAGGCTATTAGCTGTCACCGAAGTTCGGCGGGGTGAAGTTATGAAAAGTACGAGAGAGTTTTTTTTGGAGTGTGGGTTGTGGCAACGCGAGAATGTAGACATTGTCCGAAATCGTTTTTTATACGAACTGAGTTTAATAAGAACGCGAAACTACTATGAAGGTGACGGAAAAGTTCTTTTTGTACACCGTGATTGTGTAAATAGTTTGTTTCTTTGCAATAAGCTTTTAATAATTTATTTATTTGTAACATTTGGCTTATTTCCAATCGAAATAATGACATAAGTGCCCATGGGCGTACCCAGCTTTTGGTCTAGGAGGGGCAACGTCCTGTAGAGTATAATTCAACATAAATAGAAATAATAAATGTTTATAAGATATAGGTACTTAAGTAATTAATGAAGTATTTATTCCATGAATAATTTTCGTGGATTTTCTGCAAGGTGACTTAAAACATCTTCTGTGAAATAAAAACCCAAATTATTTATACGTTTTCTATGTACACTGATCATACAAAGCTCCTTTATTACTAATTCCGTTATTGATGAACTCAGTTAGGTGAGGCGCATTCAGATGCATCGCTCTCGCGTTTAACAAAAATGAGTTGATACATTTTATTTGGGAGAGTAAAGATCCGTGTTCCACATAATCTATAATGATATCATACGAAGTACCAAAGGAACATATATTTCACCTTAAAAGTTCTACTAATAGGAGCACGATTTCTGATTCAGAATTAACACATATCAAAGACTAATGCATTAACCAATGCGCTTTTAGTACAGTTTCAACTTCTCATACTAGAAGCTTTAGAAATTTAAGCTGGGAGTTCATATGTATAGGAGCTAAAGATAAAATTGTAGTAATTTTTACTCCCCAGGGAAAGTGACTCGATGGATAACTAACATTATTAAAACTCAGAATGGCAAATACCTCAGCATTATGCGTCGAGCCAACTTTCTTAGATCGCCAGTGCATTGCTCTCAAAAATTAACCGACTACTTAATATTTTAACCAAATTAAGCTTAATTTAAATAAACTGAAATATAGTTAATTGCATTTTTAACAACACACCGGGTTTTAATTCGTGCTGATAATGCTTTTACCAGATTCCTAAAACTCATATAAAATAAACTGACTTTCATAAACGTGAGTTTGGATGGATTTTTAGTTTTTTTTGTATTAATTGTTAAAATGTATTGTGAATTTAGAAATTTGGTATAAAAGTTAGAGTTATCACCGAATATATGACAGATTCTGATGTGATTCCATATAGACAACAGTAGTTAGTTGAACAATATTTATAAGAAAAGGTAGAAGAGCTGAATTAAGCAGAAATCGTGTTATGACTCATCCTGACGAAGATAGTCTTTTAAAGCTATATGCGCCCTAAGACAACGATTCGTAACAACAAGAATGTTGCAGTTACAGCTGCAAAACGCACATGGCATCGATTAAGCTTGGAAACCATTTGACAACGACTTATTAGAGAAGGTCATTAGGAAGGGTCAAATATGAGTTCTGGATGAAAATTGTGAAATACACTTGGCTATAAATTTTACTGTATTTACAATTTTGTAAATAAGACAAAAGAAAAAAAAATAAATGTATGGGAAATTGGAAGGGTCTAGAGTTGGCAATCCAGGTCCAGGGGGGCACATTTTAAAATCCTCGTTGAATTCTGGTTATTTGAAGTCTTTTTGCGAAAATTTTGACATTTTTAGAGTGTTTGAAAAAATTAATATCTTCAAAACAAAACAAGCTAGTGGCAAACTCAATTTAAACAATTTCTATCCTAGATATCTTGATATAACTTAAAAATTCAGCAAATCCAGGAAAATTTAGATCTCTTAAAGGAATAAGACTTTCATTGTTTAAGAGGATTTCGTGGTAGAGATACACTCAAAGAATGTCTCATGCAAATCACCATTTAAGTTCTGTGAAATATAAACAACTATGGCATAAATCGAGTAATAAAAGGCTGTGCTAAAGCGAGCACTGAACGGTAAGCAAGACACCGCCACCCCGATACAAACCAATGAGTCATAAAAGCAGGTCTCAGTCATTCCTATGATAGGAAAAAAAGAAGCAAGATCAAAATTTAAAAGAAATCGACCGTTTCAGTTTTCAGTTCAAGCATATTTTGTTTAAAACAAAGAATTTCACATTTATCTAAACCTGCCTTTGGAATGAACATGCTTATCAGACAATGATTGTATATCGCATTCAAGGTCGAATAATCACGATAGTGACAAAAGTACATTCATTTGTATGTTTATCAGAATACACAACAGTAGCTTACAAATGGAATTAATTACTAAAATAAACGCGATACAAGAATCAGTCATGCTAACTATAATAAGCATGAAACGAAATAGGACCCAAAAACAGTTTAAATGCTCAAAAGGTTCCTCTTTGGTTCTAATACATAGCTTATATATTGCAATAAGCTACGGTGGTCGAAGATTGTTCTTTATATGTAAAGCTTAAGTTTCCATTGTAAGTCTTGCTCTTTTCCCGGTAAGAAATCTTCTTGTAATAACACCATACAAAAAATAATAACAGATTTATAGGATGTAGTGATTTTCAGAACAAAAAGTATCTGTAATTTTTAAACTGTAAAAAGCTTGAAAATGACGTGGTACTTCGACTGGAAATGAGGAAGTCTCATAGAGGACGTTGTACTATATTTTAGTAAGAAATCAGCAATTTATCTGATAGATGGCATGGTATTGTCGATCATGAAGATTGTCTGAAGCAGTGATCGAACCTTTGAAGGTTCTCGAAATCGGGAATAGTCCATATTTAAGCTCGATTAATGACGGACCAACAAAGGCTGATTTAAATGCGTTAAAGGAACGTGAAGCGAACATAGGCAATCGAAGTGTTATAAAATAATAATTTTAGTGAGCTGTAGTGTTTATATAGTAGTGTATTGAATCAGTAGTATTATAGCTGGGTATATTTCGTTGCTTATTACGTGAATAAATAAAGTTGGTCAGAACTACCATTTTTTGATGATGTAATTCGTATATTACTTTTATTTTGGAGGAATAAACTATGAAATGAACTATATTGGTTTCGTGCCCAACTAAGGTGATGAGTGCTCTACGTTTTAGTAAACGATAATACAGTAAGATTACCTACACTGATTATTTAAAAGAACATCGACTTTTTGAACTCTGATTTATAAATTCTTGATCAGAACTGTTTTTCTTTACATACTTGAGTCGTGTAGCACTCCAAAACGTTTGTCGGCTGTCACCCTGGAGTCTCCCGCTGTAAGAACTCTCCTACTGTGCCTTTCTCTGTCTTCTTTCTTCCACATCACCGTATTGTCGCCGATATCTCTAACAACGCAAGTGATTAGGGCATCATCCCCCTCATATACGTGGACTGGGTTGGTCATACTGTCCCTGATGGAGGGCAAACCTGAAAGAAAGAAAGATTCTGTTAGGTACATAGTAATCTAAAAAATTGAAATTTTAACAGTACTATAAACGGGGTATGGAGAATTTAAGTGATCATTTTTTGCGTGATACCTATAAAAACTATTAATGCTAACGTTAGTCAATGTAGGGCTCAAAGTACTAAGCCCCGTATCCAACGCGAAATATAATGAAAAACCTAGAGTGCACAGTAACAAATAAAACAAATAGAAACTAAAAGTTCCATGCACCAAACAACAAAAAAATGATGAATTAATCACAAGATATTTAACACGGTTCTATATAAAATCTTAACTATTAAAGGCATGCTTTTGAAATTAATATCGTGGCAGTCAGATCGAACATCGTTGTTAACGGAGCTCTTGCTCGTATATTGGTGCAACTGGTCCTGCAGTAGAATGTCGGAGAACGTCTAGAGTAAATTTGGGAGACAGTAGACATCAGTTTTGGCAAAATATTAGGGCAATCTAATTGATTGTGTAAAAAGTTATGTTTGAATGTTATGTTATGTGGCATAAGTTGTTTGTTTTGATGATTGTTGAGATGAAAACAAGTTTCTTCCATCTTCAATAGGTTAGGGCACAAGCGCCAAGCTTTGAAGTAGCAATACATAATATCAATGACTCTTGAAAGGTTTTGTTGAAGTACAGAAAAGTCTGTATTTTGTAAGACCAGTGCCATGTCGTCTGCATACACAAATTTTCTCGATTGAGTAGGTGGAAGGTCACTTATGTAAAGGTTGAAAAGAATAAGCGATCCTTGTGGAAGACCATTATTTAAAATCCTGAATTTGCTACTCTTCTCTCCCAGAAACACTCTGAATTGACGTTGAGACAGCATTCGTTCGATAAGGTTCACAATCTTTTCACATTTCAGAGTATTAAATAGTTTGAGGATCAATCCATCTTTCCACACACTATCATAGGTCATCGTTAAGTCTATGAACACTACTCCAGTTTTCAATCGTTTCTGGAAACCAACTTCAGCATATGTTGCTAGTAACTTGTAGCAGACACTCAAGAGGGCAATGGGTCGGTAACGTCCTGCTTGATTTGGCGGTTTCCCAGGCTTTAAGACAGCAATATTTGTTTTCTGAAACTTTGGAAGAGTATCTGGGTAAATACTATTAAAACCAGCTGCTTTGCGGTTCACAAATAGCTTGCCGAAGTTCTTCCAATGAGAATAATTGTGACAACTATACTGAAGGTTCGCATTTTTCTTAACTAACGAAGTTTGCCCTTCATCTTCTTCAATTCTGTTGTAGATGTTTGAATAGAATTGGATATTAACCAGTTGACATGCTAAAACATTAGGGGAAATTAATTATGTTTCTCTATGTGTTTCATTAACGGTTGGTTCCAATTTTTTCAGCAGGTTCCAACTGCTGCGAGTGGGGTGAGTGAAGTTCATGCTCTTAGAATATTCCATTTTCCTTTCTCAGATAGATTCAGGAATTCTAGAATCCTATCATTCAATTCATAACTCGGATGAGCTCGATACTGTCTATACAAGGTATCAGTTTCTTGATTCCAACTAGGGGACGTAGCATTTTTAAAATTGTTTTTTAGAATTGTTCTCTCTGCAGCAGCCTTTATTACACCAACAAATCTCTCGTAGTTTAGGAGTTGCTGGGACCCATCGAAGATTCATGTCAATTTGATTACTATATCCTAACCAGTCCGCTTTTTGAAATTACTAATTGTGGGCGATGTTGGCTTCGTGGAAGGTCATTCAACACTTGCAGTATCGCACGAAGAGGCATTAAATTAGCATCACAGGAGGAAACGCTCAGGTTTGGATTGTAGTCACGTCTCCACCTTACCGAAGCTCTTCTTCTCTTTTTAATTGTAACAACATGCAGATCATCAGGGCATGTCCGATCATGCCATTACCACTGTAGCCCCACAAATTATAATGGCTATTGAAGTTGGCTAATGCAATAGCATGTGGAACGTATATAACAACAATTAAATGAATTAAATAGTGCTTATGTATACGTGAATATCTGACAATCCTTTCAGGTCATTTGGAACATTGTAGGCTGAACCAAAATCGCTTAAAAATATCGTTTTTTTTTTAGAATAATTTGGAATCGGCAAACTCAAATCCACCTTAAATAAGTCTCTCTGACACCCATTTCCTGTATAATTTATTAAAAAAATTTGTTGTATATGCTGGACATTAGTTTTACCACATATATGCTGCAGCTCTCTGCAATTTTGGAAGCGGATCACGCCCGGACAGCAGCCCATCGCCTCTTCTCTCGCGTCTAATAAAAAATAAAACATCAAGACGTCGGCCGTGACCGGCGGCGTGAAAAACGCGCGTCAGAGGTGTATCAGCACGGCGTAGGTAAACGTGTACGGTCTTCCTTCCATTAATCCCGAAAGACTGAGGCGCAGTGGACATATTGTCTAGCCGTCGCTTGACGAAGACAAATGGTACACGGTTTTTGTATTTATCGCCCCGACCGGGAAATATTATGACGTATTGTTACGCGGACAGGAACATAAACTTGAAAGGGACTAAAGTGTTTTGCAGGACGTGTGCAGGGACAGTAAATTTTTATGGTGCAATTGCAGCGTCGCTGTCGTCTAATGACGAGGCGCGAGGCAGCAGATTGGATTGCTCGGGTGGACAGTCGATAAGTCCGGCTGAGCACTCTGCTGATAAATAGCATCTGTCGGATGTGAGCTCGGACTTTCTTAGTTGTTTTTTCTTTATTTAATTGGCAGTTGATTAAGAAGCAGCGAAATGGCTGTTCTGTTCTGTTCAGACGTAACAAGGGTCGCAAGTATCAGGAATTCTGATAATAAAAATATGAAAACAGAAGGTTCTTAAGATAATTCGTTTTTTTAACAGCATTCTAATAAATAACAACAAATACAAAATTTGATATTGCGCACGTGAGTGGAGCTTACCCGAAACTGTGTGACATCACGCGGTGACAATTTTCAAACCTTAAACCATAGGGTGATTCATTAACAATGGGCAATCTCTGAACCAAAATATGCTGATTGAACTTAACATGCCTTATACAAATGTTGCAGATTTACGAGATACAGGGTATTCAAAGTTGGAATTTTAATTTGAATTTCTCAATCATTTAGTGATTTTAAGCAGTATCGTCTAGAACAGCGGTCGGCAACCTTTTAGCTGTTAAGGGCCACATAGTGACAAAATTAAGTAAAAGCGGGCCGCACTTTTTATTTTTTAGTAGGTACCTATATTGATGTTATTAAAAATGCAAAGCACAAATATTTACTTTTACATTTTATTGATCATGATCTTTTCAAGTAGGAACAATGGCAAACAGATTATGATAAAAAGTAAATAATAACTGAAATCATTTTGTATACAATGAGGAGCAATGAGAAATAAAAATGAGAAAAATATACAGACAAATTAAATAAGAACTTTCTCTAACATGCAAGTAAGTGTGATTTCTGAGGCTGTATTTCACTGGCTATTTGTGAAATATTTGCTTTCATGCTTGTCGTTGAAATTCGTAGAATGGCACTTAAATGCTCATCTGTCAGACGAGAACAAGTTGTTCCTTTCAAGCTGCATAACTGCAAAAGCTCCTCATAAACATTAAAGTTCTCGTCAATCCCCCGAACAAATATTAGTAGCTGCGCAGTATCTGAAACGTCATTACTTTCGTCGATAGCTAAAGAGAACCATTCAAATATTTGTAGCTGGCATAAATTGTTTCCCAAATCTTCAGTACGCCGGGTATACGTTCGGGCAGATAGACAAATATCTTCAAATATTTTTTTCTGATTCGGACACACCTCTTCAGCCATAACTAAAGCACACTGTTTTACTAGTTCGCTATCAGTAAACGGTCGGTCAGATTTTGCAAGAATTTCTGCTACCCTTAAACTAGCACGTACACCCGATTCATTACTTTGAACTTGAACCTTAAAAACATTTTGTTGGTTCTTTACTGACGATTTCAGGGCGTTAATTTTATTTTGTCGCAAATCACCCACAAGACTTGCAAATTTTGCTTTATGCTCGGTACATAATGGCGTGTTAGTTTAGTTTGCAACAGTTTTTTGGCATATTAGGCACAGCGGTTTTCCTCTATAATCAATAAAAAAATATAAATCTGTCCATGCATCGTTAAAAGCTCTATTTTCTTCCAATAACTTAATTTTTTTGAAGCCATCACACAGTTATAAGAACTATCAACCGAAGTAAATTCTGCAATAAAAGAGTTCAATTGTGTTGAACACTTGCTATTTAGCTTTGCAAAAAGCGTTGTGTGATGGAAAAAACACACACACACTTACCTAACGAAATTCAAAACAAAATGATTGCGTCGCCGCAGATGCATTTAACAAAAATAACTTGACACGCTTCACTCGGTCGTCCAGTAAGTTTGACGCGTGGGTTGCACTTGTTAGCTGATGACAGAATACAAGGTAAGGTTTGGCATATTGATTATTGAGGTAATGCTCAATCTTCGGTACGTTAAAATTCCACCACTGCATATGAGGGAGATGGCCAGACCTGACCAGTGTTGGCCGTGGTGGAATCTCCAACACGCACCGAAGATTGGGCATTACCTCATCATCACAAACCCTTGGTTTTCGCGCGAAATGAAAATAATTCCGATTGTTTAGAAGATCATTATTTACGAAACACCGCGGGCAGCAAAGAGGATGCTCACGGGCTGCATGTGGCCCGCGGGCCGCGTCTTGCCGACCCCTGGTCTAGAAAATTAACAACTTTATGTTTTTTTGGCAGGATTGCAAAATTAATGCTAGTTACACACTGTTACTCAAGTAAATAACAACATATTTTATTTTGTCTAACAAGTTATGGCTAAAACGACTAGAAAATGCAAAAGGCAGCCCCATTTTCAATTAAAAAGGCGCTCTTGTTTATTTCGTGTAACTATCAGTTTTTGAGTTATTTGCATTTCAAACATTTAATGAATTTTGTTTGTTGTAAAATAAATGTATTCTTTTAAATTACTACAATGAGGGTAACAACAGTAAATGCAACAAATAACAATCAGTAACAGTAATAAAAGAAAACTTCAAAGTAAATGCTCCAAATGACCACCTTCCACTTCTATACACTTTGTAAGGCGTATCCTTAAAGATCTTTGAAATTTAAATAACGTTTGTCGATTATTCTTAATAATATTAGCAGCTTCTTGAATTTTCTGTCATAATTCTTCGATGGAATTAATTGTTTCTTTGTAAACCATGCCCTTCATTTGTGACCATATTGAGAAATCTAGAAGGTTGAGATCTGGACTTCTAGGTGGTCAAACAAATTCGCGCCGCGCTCAATTCACCACTGAGGAAAATGTTCATTCAGGTATTGGCGTACTGGCAGAAAAAAATGTGGCGATGCCCCGTCTTGCATAAACCACATGTTCCGCCTTTTGGCTAGTAATACATCTTCTAGTAGAGTGTTTAAATTTAGTTCAAGGAAGTTTAAATAGGGGGATCATTTAGATTAGGAGGAAGACCAATAAAAAACCCGGATAACACACCACATCAAATGTTTGCCTTGAATTCATGCTGAATATGTTTTTCTTTAGAGCATGTGGAAATGATTGTTTTGCCAATTAAAAACACTCGCCTAGTAAACGATTAAAAAGATTATTAAGAAAATCCTAGTTTTCAGTTTGTTTACCTAGAATAAACTGAGAAAACTTCAGGCGAACTGGTAAATCTTGAGATAACAAATTTTGGACAGGAGTATAAGGATATGGATGGAGATTATCTTTCTTTAAAATTCTCCAGATAGACGATTGGCTTATTCCTGTTGCCGCACTTAAACGACGAGTCCTGGTAATTGGAATTTCCGAAATAGGAACAAAAACCTCGTCTTCATCATCGGAGTTAATAGTTTTTCTAGCACCATTTAAGCTTTTAGGAGGAAAACACCTACGCGGATTTAAATACGTCTGAACAGTTTCTGATTGGGTTGTCTTCGATTTGGGTATAATTCTAAATATCTTTTGGCTGCATCAAGTCCACTACAATTTGACTGAGCAAAAACACAAGTCATATCACGCATTTTACTGTTAGAAAATACATTATGTCGTGGCAGTTTCTTATTTTAGAATGTTTACTACAAATTATACTAAGTAAATTAGAAAAATACAATAAACACTGTTACTTAGTGACAGTAAAATTGTCAAATATTTCTTTACACAAAAAACTGATAAGTGCTGACACAAGCCTACTTGAAAAAAGCCAAAGTAATAACGGTGGCTTAGGAGTCTACACTGAATGTTTAAAATGCACATAACTGAGAAACTGGTAGAGTTGCATGAAGTAAACAAGAGTGAATTTTCTATTGAAAATGGAACTGCCTTTTAGATTTTCTAGTCATTTTAGCCATAACTCGTTAGGCAAAGAAAATATGTTGTAATTTACTTAAGTAACAGGGTGTATCTAACGCCATGTATACATAATGCTAAATTTAGCATTAAATTCGCAATTCTCTTGCCAAAAAACATAAAGTTGTCAATTTTCGAGACGATACTGCTTAAAAATCACTAAATTACTGAGAACACCCTGTATCTCGCAAACCTGCAACATTTGCAGAAAGCATGTCAAGCTCAATCACCATATTTTGGTGTGTAGTATATCCAGTTCAGAGATTGTCCATTCATAATAAATCACCCTGTATAGGTGCGTGTCAGATAGCGATACAAGTTAGTTTTGCTGCTTCTAGTGTTTGGTGTGCAGTGGCAATATACTAAAAATAGGGTAATTAGCGATTCGAACAATCACGAAAGGAGCCATTAATACTGTTTCATAGAAATATTTGGAAGTATATCGATTTCTAGTTGGTTTTTTGGGCTTATTAAATAGGTGGCAAAATTCACCCTAAGCTATGGAGGTGAGTTCCGATAACATTAATTGAAAATCTACAAACATATTAATTATCTCTATTAGGATGATGAATATGTATAGTGTTTTTCATCTATAAAAGTGACAGGGCGTCATCAGTGACATCGTTGCGCAGTAGCTCTATTTTCGAACAAGGTCAGCTGCTGGAATAATTATCCCATAGGCGTCGAAACCGGTTTACTAGACTACCGGTAAAGCCGCCAAGAAGGCTTGAAAGGTGCAAAAGAACATCTCGAAGAGCAACAAAAAGAAGAAACGCTGAAGGAAGGAGAGCTGCGCCATTCACATTTACAAGGTGCTGAAGCAGGTCCACCCCAACACCAATATCTTCTGCAATATATCCAGAAAATATTTTCGACACGCCACTGGTATCGCGATGAATGCATAGGCAACCAGTCTCGCCGCGCATATGACGGTACCACTTGATGACGTCGCTGTCACTTTCTCCCGTGAAAAACGCTGTACATTATTATAGAGCAGGAGTACGGCTACTTAACAGACTTTAATTCTAACTTTGCTGGTGCTGCAACTAATATAAGAAAAGCTTCAAATTTCATCCAGAGTCACCCCTTTTGACGGCATGTGTTTGAAATTGAAGTATAATTACAAAGCGAAGGATTTTGTGGCGAGGATTCGACGTAGAACCGCCGAAAATTAGCGGCGTCTAACCCCTCAAAGCAACCAAGCAAATTCGCCGAGACACAGACGAACTTGACAAACAGCACAGCAAATTTTTGGCCCAACACCCTCCTCTATCCTTTTGTGAGGACCGTCTCGCTCTGTAGATCCGTTTGCACAAACTTTCTCGAGTGTTATCATGTTCGTATTATACAGACTTAAGCAACTATTGCCCATTATCTTCGACTAACTTACGAACTTATCAGCAAACGCAGAGAAACTCCATTAACATGTTAATTCGGCAAATTACGCGAACAAACCTAAACAAACTAGCAGCACAAGGGGAGGTGGGGTGTTTTTTTCTGTGATTTGCACTAAACTGCACTCCCGTTAGGAGTTTATAACTTCCTAAATGTAGGATTTTTTTGTGCCGGCCTCTCAGAGTTGAAAAAGTGCTGGGACTTGTTAATTGGTTTAGTTTAAAGTGTTTCTTACAAAAAAAAAGAGTGAATGCGCCACCAGTGACGTGGATAAAAAGGGGGCTCGAACGTACATAAGCTTAAAGTTTAATGACACTGGACATGGAATTAAACTAAAGAAGACTATCTTTACTTTTACTGCGGCGTCGATAAAAAACAGCGACAAAATACAAAAACCTGGGGACTCATAATAATATATGAAAGGCTGATTAAGTAGAGTAGATTATATAGAGATTGTAGTCCAAAAACTAATAGCAATTGGTGTCTATGCGTCAGCAAATGATGCAAGTAATGCTGATAAGGATAAGGAACTGGCAGGTCTGTTAGAAACAATAGCAAATAAAAGAAAAATTCTTATGGGTGATTTTTGTGATCGTATGGAAAGTCAGTCCCCTGAAAATACAGTTGGAAAGTATCAGTATGAACTACCTGCATAAAGATATCTACAAGTATATTTGGATTGAGTCCACGAAGAATCAGAAATCAATAGACGGCATAATAATAATTCAAAATAAAAGAAAAAACAGGCCATAGAGAATACTGGAATGAGTACATGGAAAATATTAAAAACTAATATAAAAATTATATAGGCATAAAAGTGATATCGTCTATTCGCATGCTGGATAGACCAGTTTTCAAGAAAATAACAGCAGCAAAAGTATTGAAGTAGAAGAGCTAAGTGGCATTCTTGTGAAGACAGCATTTTCTGTTTAATACAATTGCATGAGAAAAGCGTATGGTGTAACATGAAAGATACCCATAATATTTGTTGATTTGAAAAAAACATATATAACACATTGTCAGTAAATACGCTGTGGGAAGCCCTGAAAGACGAAAGGGTTTCAGTTCAATGTATGAATACGGTAAAAAAATCATAAAGAAGCTAAAAGTCTGATTAAGATTGGACAGGACACATTCGTAGAGTTTTTGGTGAATATAGCTCTACTGTGTCTCCTACACTGTTTAAAGTTTACGTAGATACAACTTTGAAATAGTGGGTGAAAAAATATGCTAGGATTCCATTTCCACTTTACTATATTGGTCGCTGATGATGAAGTTATATTTGTTGAAAATGAGGCTGATGTAATCTGCAAGTTTAAGTAGCATGCTGAAGAATACGAAAAATGGTTCATGGAGTAAACAAGAAAAAAACGATGTGCTTGGTTACTGGTGGCTATAGTCAAGATCTAAATACAGGAATAAATTGAAAATACACGGAAAGATTTAAATACATTGTACGGATAAACGAGCCTTCTCGGCAAGATTTTAGCGCATCTTGTATCAAAACAGGCCGAGGAGGCAGGATTTCATGGGGGAAAATACATGTTTATGATCGCTACTACACGACTCATCCAACAAGCCATCGATGATGTATTGGAGAGGTTACTAAATGAATTCAGCGGGTAGAATTGGAAGTGAAGATATTATTTAGCAGATGGAAGCAAACTAAACTAACTAAAGCAATCGGAAGGAAACATCTGATATGGTAAAGACATATGCATCAGATGGATGAGTATAATACATGAAATTGGAAGCTATGATAGAGGAGAAAAAGCGGACGAAATTTGAGCATTAGGGTAAACGAGGCTATGGCCATGAGAAGTCTTATGGAAAAAACACACATGATATGACAGATGGCTATGGTTGTACATTGTCTAAGCAATGCGCAACGCATGGACATATTTTCGAAAATTGAAGCACAAATGCGAATTGACTTAGAAAAAGCAAGAAGTCTTCTATGAAGCTGCTAACGTAAGAGTAACTCAGAGCCCTTTCATACTAACACGAGGCATGTTTTTTAAGTAAGTACCGTTTTGCGATTCCTCCGCCGCAGCGCTACGGTCGGCGTTCCGCGCACGCGCGCTGGTTACCTACATCTCTTGTCTACGCACTGACGCCATTACAGTTTAATTCTTCATTGTATACGTTGTTTACTGAGTGTTTAAGATGCCTCCGACAATGGTGAGTCCCGCCGATTGGAAGTACGGGCTGTTATACGATTTCTTAGTGCTAAAGGCGTAAAACCGATCGATATTCATCGTGAGATCTGTGAAGTTTACGGACAAAACATTATAAGTGATGGAATGGTAAGGAAATGGGTGAGAGCATTTAAAGATGGCCGCACAAATGTGCATGATGAAGAACGGAGTGGGCGTCCTTCAGTCGTTAATGAAGATTTGGTGCAGAAAGTGAACGAAAAGGTGAGAGAAAACAGACGCTTTACAATTTCATCATTGTGCGACTGCTTTCCTCAATATTCTCGTAGTGTTTTGTATCGCATTGTGACCGAGAACTTGAATTACCGGAAATTGTGTTCACGTTGGGTTCCGAAAATGTTGACGGATTTGCACAAAACCCAACGTTTAGGCAGTGCACTGACTTTCCTTAAGCGGTACCACAATGAAGGTGAAGATTACTGGTGACGAAACATGGGTGGCCTACGTCACACCAGAATCGAAACAACAATCCATGGAATGGCGACATTCATCATCACCCAAAAAAGTGAAGTTTAAGCAAACAATTTCTGCCCGGAAAATCATGTTCACAGTTTTTTGGGACAGAAAAGGAGTATTGCTAGTGGAGTTTCTGCCTCGTAATGAGACAATCAATGCAGCGTCTTATTGTAAGACATTGAAAAATCTGCGTCGTGCAATCCAGAACAAAAGACGTGGCAAGTTGAGTAAGGGTATCGTTTTGCTGCATGACAATGCCCGTCCACATGTGGCTAATCGGACCAAAGATCTCATCAAATCTTTTAAATGGGAAACTCTAGATGATCCTCCATACAGCCCTGATCTGGCGCCCACCGACTACCATTTGTTCCTGCACTTGAAGAAACACCTGGGTGGTCAGCGTCTTCAAGACGATAACGAAATCGAAACATTTGKGATACAGTGTTTAACAAGTCAGGCGGCAGAATTTTATGAGGAGGGTATTCAAAAACTGGTGCCACGTTATGACAAGTGCCTCAATATTCACGGAAATTATGTAGAAAAGTAGATTAAGGTACAGGCTTTCATGTAAGATAAAATTATTGCTATATCTTTGCACGTCTTTTTTTAATTCCAAAACGGTACTTACTTAAAAAACATGCCTCGTAGAAATGCAAATCTATATGGCAAAAGTAAGAAACTTCACCTTGACATACGTTTCTCTCTACGAGCTGTCGCATAACTAAGGAAAGGCTCATGGTTTGGCGTCCTTTTGTGCTTTACATTGACATAGAGAAAGTGCAACAAGTACATAAGCACTTACAAGTTTTCCATAAGAATGGCTTACGGTTAGGAGATTTTTCGGGAGTGAAACCAGAAGTACAAAGCAAGAAACTTATAATAATTCCGTCTCGACGAAATCCCGACCGATCCGCGGCGGGAAATTTATGTGCGACCACCGAGGCCGACTTGATTTTAAAGAATTAACACGGATTTGCTCTCGGGGCGTCGTCCGGTCCCCTCCGCCGACCGGTTGATTTACACGTTTTTTCGTCCGGTCTCCGGGCCCGGAGTGAATTAGGGCTCGTTCAAACGAGTGCTGTCGCTTTTGCCGCGGATTGATTTACGGCGAAATTAAATGCAGACCGCCATCCGCGGCCCGTTCTGGCGTAACAAATAAGGACGACTCTTCTAATTCGTGGCGCGGCCATTACGAATTAGCTACTCCGGGTCCATTTCCCAGATTGGGGAAGTTCGGTAAAAGCATTCGATATGTTGGGGTTTGTTGGGTCGGTGAGCTTTAAATTCGGCATTGTCGTGTGCTTTTCGGGCATTCACAGATGCATTTTGGCAAATAAGGTCGATGTTGTTCGAATGATGACAACGTTGATGAGTAAATTCACTTTCACGTCTTAGAGTGTAGGGTTTGACAGAAGGTAGAAATTATTACAGGACAACAAATGATGAGAAGTACTTAAATTTCAGCTGCATCTCGCTCTAGTGTGCCGGCCACCACCATGAAAGACTGAACTGACTGAAAATACCATATCGAAGGTTGTACGTTTGCAAAAGATTCTCCAACTTACTCAGAGACTATCTTGATTTGATAAACCAACCGACAATTTCTGATGAAGCAACGTTTTGCTTGAATGATACAGTTAACAGGAGGTCCAAAGACCATTTTTTATTAAAGGAAATACAAATAATGACGCTTATTTAAAAAAAATAGTGTTGTGGCAACTCATCGTAATGAAGTCGTTCAATATAATCCGCTTGCATATCCAAAAGACGTTACCATCGCTCCGGCAGTAGTGGCGTATTTAAGAGGGGCATTTACTTGGAGCGATCGGGCAAAATGTAAACTATGCAACCCATATTACCAGCGGGACATGGGACGTAAGAGGGTAGCCGATAGGTTGAAATTACGCAAAGATCAGACGGGCTAAACTAATATTCGGAAAATTGCTGACTGTAGCGTGTGCATAAAAAAGTAAGCATGATATTAGTAACTTACTATGATATTATACCAGGTTATTCAAAATATGGAATAACCCATTTATTTCTGTAAATATGAACTATATAACATTTCATTCTAACTGCATGTCGACTATGATTTTGGAGGAACTTTTATAATAATTTTCATTCCGCCTCCCCATTGCTTCGGCAGACAGTAAATTAATGTGAAAGAGCTTTTAACATTAAACTTGCCACGTGTATTTAGACATAAAAGCTTAGAAATCCGGTCATATCGGAATAAATCGTATACCGCACGATCATTCCCGACAGGTTTGCATCTTAGCCTCACTGTTCTCTGGATACCATGCGACGGATCTGGTGGGGATGGGCATTCGCATTCCGCTCTCTTGACGGGCTCGTGCGAAAGGGTTTGCGGTTTTAGATTTTTTTAATGTTTTTACTTATTTATCGTGCTCATGTTTTTGGTAGTGTACAAAGAAATATGTAGCTACAACGTGGAGTTCGAATTTTTCGTTTATGTGCCTTAGTTTTCGAGATATAACTCGMCAAAAATATGCATTTTTAAGCAAAATATAACAACAAATATTTACATTACCGTACCAAATTCAGAAAAAACTCGAACTCTACGTTGTAGCTACATCTTTTGTCATTGCCGTGTCGAAATTTCACTTCGAAAAAGTTTCGAATAACTCGGTAAAATGTAAAACGGTAGGTGCTTAAAATGACCCGATTCGCTCTAGGTAAACGCCCCTCTTAACACGCCATTTTGTCAAGATTTTTCAGCAGTTGGAACGCAAATGCAACAAGGCTTGTCTTTCTTTATTTCTTTTCTTGTCCTTTGCACTGGAGGGACAGAACGAAATCTGGAGGACTTATATCAGGGTTGTAAGGGGGATGTGGAAATAATTTTACATCAGATCTTCTTGAAAACTCCTTTGACTGACACTGCTTTATGCGATCAAGCGTTATCGTGCAAGAGGATTACGCCGCTGCCTTTCATATCTCGTCCACACTTTTGGAATCATGCATTTAAACTTTCTACAAAGAATACACATTACTGGATTAAACTATGGAGGCCACTTTATGGCAGCATTCATAAAATACAAAATCTTGACTATTCCATCCTTGTATATTTACCACTGTGTTATGTTTATATACAAACATAAACATCATTATCACACTCGTAGTGAGGTAAACGCCATCAAATTCTTCGACAAAATCCCGGCGGGATCATCGTTTAGCCTCCAAAGTTGTTTAAAAGAAAAATAAAACAACGCCTGATCCGGGATGCCTACTATGACACCAAAGATTTTATGGGATATTCTTGAACGATATATAGGTATCTATTTAATGTACTCGGATGTATAAATGTATTAATTCTGTAGTAATAACACGAATAAATAACTACCAAATACTAAGAAAGAAAGAAGAGTATCCCAAGAAGTATCGCATTACGCAACATATATATAGTGCAGAATTCACTAAGGGATTTTCGCGAATGATTGTGTTTGTGACAGATTGTAAATGGAGCACATCTTGAACATAATTTATAAAAAATTCTGGGCCCAAAAAATTATACTATTGGAATGCAGTTTTTTATACTGTTTCCAAAAATATGGTGCTTTGTTTATATAAAAAAACAAAGTTGGTATTTCGGGTTAAACCCAAAGTGTTAAATACGGTGTCATTTTTAAATTCTTTATTTTTCACTATATAACCTTGTCGTTTTCTTTTCAAATAACCAAACTATTTAGGGGTTCCGAAACTTTGTACTAACCCTATATATTGAATATATAAGCAGTGTTATCGAAATGTCCATATATGTACTTATGTAGATTTATTATGGCTAAAATATTTTGTGTGGTCTTAAGAGTTTATTTTTATTTTAAACGTATACTAGGCTAGTCTTATGATCTCACAAAAACCTCAAAATCATTAGTTTTGTTTGTGCGTGGAAACAATATTATACAGTCCTGATCAATAGCAGTATACTTTCAATTCAAGCTACATTTATGTTTTTTTTTCAAATCACGTAATAATCTAAATATTTTCCCCTTGCATCCTGTATTTTAATGAATATTAATATATATCAATATTTAACAAATCTTTGT
Organism: Rhyzopertha dominica; assembly: GCA_025024175.1. NCBI lineage: Eukaryota > Metazoa > Arthropoda > Insecta > Coleoptera > Bostrichidae > Rhyzopertha > Rhyzopertha dominica. The sequence continues at coordinate 29,234,575 of QCXZ01000053.1, forward strand.
ATATTTACCATACTGAAAATGGCTATGTTATAATCCCTAAGCTAGTTTCTATTTAATTAATTATACATCTTTGCCCTTGGGTTCGACTTAGAATAATATATTCCTCCCATATGTATCCTCTTCTTGTTTTCTACTCACAGAAAATTATGTTATACACGTCTAGCCAAAAATGCATTCTATCTCTGACAGACAGAGCTAAATTTGCTTGATTGGCTTGCACTTATAAAGGTTCTTAAAATAAAAATGTACTGCAGGTATTCTACAATACTACTTTTAATTGCACAAAATACATTAAAACTCAAAGAACTTTAAAAGTTAGTTATCTGACTGCGTGAGAATTATTATCAAACCAAAACCTGTTGTTTCTTCTGTTTCTTCCAAACTTTGCTTCGTCTGTCCATGTGATTTAAGTGTTAAACCGGTTGTAGTTTGTAACAGTACCATTTGTTTTTTCAGCAGAATTCTGTGAATGCTTGTTTTAGATACACCCAACTCTCTTTCAACGCCTTGCAAGGACTTAGATGGATGTCCATTGAAGCATACTATAACTGTTATTTCTGAATCTAGATCGCTTGCCATGGGTTTAGTTCTTGTTGTTATTGGAGAAAACGATCCAAAATTAATGCAATCTTCAACAATCTTCTTATAACATCTCCAGATAAAAAAAATCTCTATTCGAATATCCAAAGAGTGATATTTAGATTAATTCTATGCACAAAAATTAAGAAAGACGTTTGTAATATACCGATGTACTTCAAATTTTAATTTATTAGTGACAAGTATCTTTGCAACAGCACAGAATCTCTCCGAAGTAAAAATATTTGTGCCGATCTATTCAAAAAAACCAAGTTATCCGGGACAGAAATTCTTTTCTTTCTTCATGATTAGTAAAATTTTACAAAAACGTAAGGTGCTGTAAGTTGTTAGTAATGTAGAAAATTTCATTGAGAATTGAATGTTTCAAACCGGATCTCTCTAGGATGTTTTGTTTTGAAAACATTAATTTTTTTTTCAAGCACGCCGCAAATGTCAAAACAAAAACTATAACCGGAGACCACATGTCATCAATGATAATGAAATTCAATGAGGATTCTAAAATTGTCATGCAATACTCTGTATCTACCAGACTGTTATAATGCCGAAACTGGTTACTATTTAATTAATTAAACAACTTTACCCGTTCATTTTTCATTCTTCCAATATGTATCCTTTTCTTGTTTCCTTCCCCCAGAAAATTCTACTATACACGGATAGCCAAAAACATATTCTGTCCCTGACTTATGATATTGAGATGCCACCTTCCTAAGCAAACAAAACTTTACTTACCATTATTATTGTTGCTTTCCGAGCATAATGGCCGTGGTCTAAGGGAAGATAAACTTCTCGACGTTTCACCCAAAACTGTGCTGGGCATCTTCAGAAGGAGAAAAGGTAGGCGCTTGTCCTGACCTGACCTGACAGGTAGCAGAGCTAGTTCGAATTGTCCTTCGGCCAGCTGCCCAACACAGTTTTGGGTGAAACGTCAAGAAGTTTATCTTCTCTTAGACCACGACCATTATGCCCGGAAAGCACCAATAATAATGATAATATTGCCGGCCGTGAAAGCCTTCACAATTACATTAAAAACTTAATTTGTAGCGCATTAAAAATTAACGTTGGTTCGATTACCTAGAATTTTGTTTACGTTCTATAAATACCTGCCTCGCCGAATGCAACGATGTCCACGTTTAACAGAATAGGCGATAGCTGCGATTTCTATAACAGGTACGCAATTTACCTCATAGCACGGTGTGCATCGCTGAGCCGTTTACAATAATTTAGTGCGCAGCGAAACAATGTAACATAGCATAATGGCGGTAACGAGCATATGCGTCGCGAAATGTTCACCCTGCAAACCTATTCGAATATGCCCGTTTTGCATAAAATTTAATTGCGTTACGGTCACACAATAACTGAATGCGGATTTGCTGTAATTTAAAAATGACGCGTAATAGTTATACGTGTTATAATTGGTGGAAAATCACTCGCGAGTTTGGTCCTGCATTTCCGCAGAGACCTAAATGTTTCAGCTTAAAAGCAATCTTTTATCGTACATTCAAACTTCAAAACTCACGAATTATTCAGCCCTTAATGGATGACGCTCGTGAATCTACAATTTCGCTTTCAAAACGTCAACCATCGTCAGATTATGCAATAAAGCTGCTGTCTGTTAGGATTTCCTCGTAACTTATCGCCAGTGTATCTGCCAACTCTATTAATGAAGTTGAGCAGGCTGCGGTCAAGCCGAACTAATCAAATTTCCAGGGCAAAAATTATTAGTTTCCCTTGCCAGGGTAATCAACAGCGATTCACTCGGATTCAGGAACGAAGTTATCCAAATTCGCGTTTATTTAACAAATTTCCACGAAAGTTAAATTGAGCTCTGACATATCCATTAAAAAGCAAACAATGTGCGTGCATTTTGAGATTTAAGCGACAGGATTTTAAACATAAACAATTTTAATAGGAAAAAATTACAGGATTTGCATAGCATTTCAGCATCTCTTATAACTGATTATCTACTTGATTTGTGTTACCAGTGAGTAAAATTGGGTGTTTGACGCTAGCAATTTTTCTTGGACTACGCGCATAGCTGTTTTGCACCTAGCCACTCTGATGATTTGAATTGGCGTAGAAATTAGAACTATTGGAAGGTGCTATGTATTATTCGCATCTTATGCTGGATTAAATCTGTGATTTACAATTTGAAAGTTAACTGTATCTTGTGACCACAATATTTCCATTTGGAGCCTGTCAGTTTCTTGATGATTGACGTACATCACATTGCAAGAAACAGCAGTTTTTTTCAATGCACAGGGTGTCCAAAATTCGTGTAATGTAAACGCTCTAACAACTTGTTGTGGCAGCTAACAACATTCAGCAGAAGTTTAGTTTAAAATGATGGTATTTACCACAAAGAGAAGTATGACATACCTATATAGAATATATATTAAAAACAGAAAAAACGTGGAAGCTACAAAAAACATGTGTTTTAATAGATTCCCAGAAAGACTCAACCGGATCTCTGGATGTTTCGGAAAACAAACAAACAATTGGGCAGTTTTTTAAGTCAAGGCCAAAACCACACTGTGGTTTTGACTTCAGTCGCACCAAATTCAAAAAGGTCTTGCCGAGAAACTGAAAAATGTCAAGGGATTGTAAAAGAATTTCAGGATAGATTGCTGGATTCACATAGCCCTATTAAATGTTCAGGACCAGACTTCTGAGGATTTCTTATGGTGATATTTGAAAAATGAACAGTATGAAACACCTTTAAACACAATAGAAGAACTAGAAGAAAGATATCATCTCGCTTTACGAAAAATAACTGGCGTGCATCTTAAAACCGCGGTATCAGCGGTGTGTAGAAGCTGCTTTAAGTATGTAATAAGAAAGGACAATAATTCGAACATGATTAACTTTTGAAAAAGTTTAAACGTTTAATGAGGCTAAATTTTAAACTGTTTAAGTTGCTATCCATTTTCTAAAATATTCCAAGATCCGGTTGACGCCTCTTTTGAAATCTATGGACATAAGTGTTTCTTGTGGCTTCCACGTTTTCTATAAACATGTCACACTTCTCTTAAATGCAAAATACCACCCTTCTAAGCTAATCTGCTGAATGTAAATAATGAAATTTTTAACAAAACTGCTAATCATGGCTAACCAGAAAATTTTAAAAACGGAAAACTCAATTTCACAGCTGTTTCTCATAATTTTTAAGCAAAGTATTGTTGCGGAATCAGCGCCATCTGTGGACCGGAGTTCCAGGCGTGTAGATGCGATGTAGTAGACACTGCAAATAGTGATCTTAACTACAGACAGATGGCAGGGAATGTCGATATTGTCCAGATAGCGTCTAGAAGGTGTCGCTCGATGGGGGGTATAAATAGCCCGACGGAGAGAGCGCGGGCAGTTCTGAATTCGAATAGCGGTTACAAAACAAGCGAAAGGCTTGGTAAAGCAGTTGTTTTCAGTGCTACTGTGTGCAGTAGTAAAGTGGTTTAGTGAATTAACAGTGTTAAAACAGTAGTGTTTTAAACTAGTTGTGTTTAGACTTAGTGTATTTGGTACCAGTCGTTCTGAATGTTTAAAACATAGCAAAATATATGCAAAAGTTTGGCAATACCATTGTTATGGATCTGAGATTCGTCTGTCCACAGTATATGATATAATATCTTCCTTTCGTGAACACCGCTTTGCCAAGTCGTTCTCTTTAAAGATCCGTTGAAATGATGAAATGGAAATGCCAGTTTCATCGGCTATTTGCATGTGCTAATCAACTAAAAGTAAAGGAAGGCAGAGAGATGCTTGAATGCTAATTAGGAGCATTTTGAATAAGATTTCTCAACACCTTTGGACTGACTTGTCACTATATATGAAAGGGGGTTTTTCGACGTTTATCTACCGTAACCCAAATAATGGAAGCATTATGGTTATCCAAACCGTAAAAACTGTAATGCTCCAAAAATTGACAGGTTTCAGTTCTGAAATGCGAATGTATGATATCCTGATGGATTATTTGTAACACTGCGAATATATGAAATGTCTTTATTATTTAACTTTATCTTGCTCACACTTTACATAATGGCGTCGCCCTCATGATGTATTATTCATCTAGGATACCTGAGCACAAGTAAAACTGACATTTTGCGCCCACATATTAATAATCCACGAGGCTCAAGGGTCAGTCCCTTTTCTGTAAGGTCGCCTAATACCGAAATTTCCAAACGCGAGTCGTCATAAATAAATCAGGCGCAGATTAAAAAGCTCCAGGGCCGCAGGTCCCCATTAATCCGGCTCCTTCTGAATGGATTAATTCGGATAACCGGCCGAATCCAATCCAACTAAGAGTGGCTTTATTTTGTTTCATTTCCGTCGCTAGAGTTCCTGGCGCGAAATATTTGCCTGGCGGAATGTCAAAAGGATTGATTGGTAACAGCAGTTTCCACTCGGATTGTCTGGTAGGAAATTAGCGCCGCTATGGCAGGGGGCAAATTTGGACAGGGGCGTAGACAAGGTAGGGGGCCAAATAATAGACTTGCAATATTTTTTTTGCTTTTGTACATCAACGCATTTCCACGGCAACTCTACGGCTCTTTTATTGAGGTTCTGGAGAAAACCCTATTATCATTTATGTTAAATTTTATTAACATTGTGTGCGTTGGGGATTTTAATATCCACATGTTGTATTTCAACACAATTACATACCGTAAATTCGGGTGGTTTGGTTCGAAAGTGCATTTGCAACTGTGAAGCGCCCCTGTCATCTAACGGTGAATAATTTTAACAAAAAAATATGTGAAGACTTCTGGAATTTATGGTTACAAGGGACAGTACTGTTAAAGACATCGATGGTGGGAAGATGCACAAGAAAAATCCAGAAAATTGGTAAAAAAATCGCGATTTTCACATACTCCGTATACTTTCACTATTGAATCGAAATATATTTTCCAGTTCCCTAAAGACATGGACAGAACCCCCGCGATAGACCTAACTATCCTCAAAATTTGCAACTACACTCAGATTTATTTTTCCATGTACTTTGTAGGGTTATTTGGGACAATGCCATCAAAGTGTAAACGCGAGGTTGGGAGTTTTACCAAAGAGACATTGGAAAAAGCCCTCCTTGAGCTGCTGAAGGGAGGTAAAACTGCCGCAATGTATGCCATTCCGAAATTCACCCTGCAAAGAAAACTAAGAAAGGAACATAAGAAGAAACCTGGAGGGCAAACGTGCATTGCGTTCTTACTTGCAGGGACTGGGTGTTCCTATTAGAAATTGAAGATATATGTCCACTAGTCGAGAACTTCTCGACTGAAGTGGAAAAAAACGTTAAATCCCGAAAAAGACTAGTATCATGGGTTCCTAAGTACACACAAAACTATCAGAGTCGCTAACAATAATAGCCAAGCGAGGGCTGCTATTTTTCCAGAAACTTTGAAAGAATATTTCGGCACCTTTAAACAACTTTGAAAGGTATTCCTCCAGAGAATTTTTGTTGATGATCCGTGACGAAATAGGGTATTGGTGAGACGAAAATCTTGGCATGTAGAGCGAGTGTTGGATTTTGCCAAAACCAGCGCATCAGTTATGTTTGCAGTTTCTGGCTCAGGCAAAACCCTAGTTTGTTAAGTCGTGTATACAGCAGATCATATTTGGGCCACTTCGACCGAACACGGCCCTCCGCAAGCACGATATAATCGGAGTAAATCGGGATGGTTCGTCCACAACTTATTCGAGGACTCGTTTATGAACGTAGCCCTCTCTATTGCAAAAAACTGCCGGGAGTTAAAGTGCTGATCGGAGATAATTTTGCCAGTCAAGTATGGATTGACTTCTTGCAACATCACGAAAACAATGACATCAGATTCGCGCTGCTTCCACCAAATAGCACCCATCTTCTGTAACCAATGGATGGGTCGTGTGAACACTGCGTAAATTGGTGAAAAAGTTGAAGACATCAAGGACACTGAGAAAAGACACGCTCCTGACGTTGCTGCGAGAAGCTATTGAGAAGCTGGCTTCAAGGCAACATGCTCAAACCCTATTGACAAAAAATCTGTCCAGGACAAGTTGCCCAAGCAAGATCAAGCAACCCTGGATGATGAAGACGCTCAATCTGTGTCATTCAACCTTGGTGACGCATTGAAAACAATATTTCAAAAAGGGCGATATGGCAAAAAGTCTGATAGTTATATCCTCCGATCAGGAAGAAAACAGGGAGCCAGGAATCAACGATAGTGATAGCTGGAGATGGAGAATAATAGTTAGAGGTTCAAACCCCAAAGGCATTATGGAATCTACAACTCACCGGTATGATAGCCGTTGAGCTTCTTTCTGTGAAAAGGAGAGCACAAAGATTTTCAGCGAAGATAACTGAGGAAAACACTCACCGGCGTAGTTCTCTCAAATCAAGTAAACATAAGAATGGTTACTGTTTTCGGATTGTACTCGATGAAGCCGACCTAGAGGAGAACGAATTCATCGGCTATATGCCCAAACCTCGGTTAGAACGAAGAGGTCTTTGTCCCAATGGGCACCTCATACAAGGTTTCTTGATTTTAATGGATTTTAAGGGTGCATCCCAAGTGAGACGAATTGTTGGGTGAATTATAACAGACACTTCTTACTTTTTTCGGAAATGAGTGCTAACGTATCGTATTCGATAGCCGAGATCATTTCGCATAGTTTGGACATTTTTGTTTGGTGAAAATATGAATATATCAAAAGCTATTCATCTTTGTATCTGAAAATTGCCCCAGTCCCCGAATTTACGGTACTGAAAATGTTTCTTTTTTCTGTAATGTCGCCTCATTACCGATGTTGTACGTTATTTCCAAGGCAGTGCATTGCCTTCAAACATCTCAATCGATTTTGCTTTCAAAAACACCCTACAGCTACACTTAGCGTATGCGGCGTCACCGGATTGTTTAGTTTGAAGATTTAAGGAGACGAGACGTGAATTGTTTGTCTTTAGTACAAGACGAGAAAACAGATATTTGCATAGGTAAATACACGCAATAATAAGTGATTCCAGTATTTAGCCTACTGACTGCGCCAGTTTATAGTTTATTTTCCAAGAAATAGTATAAACACATGAATAAATGATCCGCCATTCGTTGGAATTTATGCACATCTTCATTTTCAGGTGGGATCCCTTTGTATAAACACGACACGTGGATCAACCTGGTTCTGTGCCGAATAATTTCGGGAGGGTCCCTGATTACGCTAACCCTCGAGGCGAAATATGTGCATCCTTACACGTATATTAACGGATTCGCATACCGTCGTCGTGCGGAGCCCGCACGTAAATAAGGTTATGGTTTCGCATACTTTAATGAATTAATAACAAAGTTGTATAGTGGGTGTACGCTTTGGCGGCATTTTCGACGGCGGTATCCTAAGTTTTGTGTGGGGATGACGAGGAAAAATTACCAAGTTAGCAAGATGCGAGTGCAAGTGTGTTACTAGAAGCTTAACTGTTATTGAGATTATCAAGCGTCTTTCAGGTCAAATGTGAGATGACTGGGAGAGAAAGAAAAGTTCTGAAATAGTTTAAATCAAACTCTGACTTTAAGTTGGCATATTCAAAGTTATAATTACTATGAAATATTTTGGTATTGTACGATACCACAGCCGCTGCACATCTTGCTTCGTATGAATTTTTCAGAGCATAATTTATTAGCGTTCTACAAAAAATTTTGCGACAACAAAATGGATTAAATTGTTCAACAATACTGCTATCGACGTCAATCACAAGACTACTTAATAATGCTTAATAATTGGGCAAATTACCTGTACTGTTCTGCCGTTTGGTATCGAACAGGGTAAATTCACTAAAACACTCTCTTTAGTAACACGTCCGTTTATTGTCAATGCTTGTGCATTAATGAATCAAAGTATTCCCTTCACATAACCATTACAGAGATCTATCACATTACAAACAACTCTGAATCATCCTTACGCTATTCGGCCGCATTCATTATATAACTATCTATAACTATCTTTTATTCTATATCCTACATTACTTATCACATCTACCTCGACAAACACTGTTTATTACTAAATGTTTCTAAAATATGTGTCATTATTTATCATCAGCATCTCCAAAATTTTGTAAATCATGATTAGATCAAATCAGCTCTACCAGGATTCAAATGCAAATTGATCCTACAAAATTATATTCAAATGCTAATATTTTTAAGGTTTCTATTTTTGAGTTTGCCTTTTTTGGGTACAAGTGAAATACACAAATTTCAAACACTGCTTTTACAATTAGTAATATCAGGCAAGAATGGAGGATTATAAGCTACTTTCGGTTGTTTACTTGGGTTTGCTGAATTGCAGGCTAACAGGGTTTTAAATCTTAGCTTGTTGGTCGATCCGGAAAGGAAAAATCATTACTTAACTTTCTTACTTATCAAAATGTTTTGTACCTACCTGTTTTAAGATATTGGTAGGGTGAGGCACACGCTACAAATTGGCAGGGATAGAAATTCGACATTTTGGTAGAAGGCAATAAAAGTGATCGCAATGATCAAGGGATTTTAAAAAACATTCAATTACTTTTTTCCATCTTACAGCCACAAAGTCACGTTTATTTCCTAGTCATTTTGCATGACATATAATTTCGATTATACTGCCATAGATTTGGAGCCAAACAATTTTTTGAATAAGAAATTTAGTTACTGAGCAGCCTTAAAAACTCCACTCAGGTTTTGTGGGAAAGTAAACGTTGATTGCAAAAAAGTAACAAGTGCCCAATGTGAGCGTTAATATTAATATATCCTTCCCTGCGACTGAAAACGATTGTCGTTTTTTATTACAGGAACGAGTCCTCTTAAAATATTCCGCTGGCCCTTATCTCTCTGCCTCCCCAAGGAGACGTTCGGCTGCAACAAGTGTTATTTGATTTTACTGCAGACGGCTCCTCATTGATATAAATACCGACGGAGCCTCGGGAAGAACGCAACAGTCTCCGACGATTATGAGCCTGTGGAATGTCCCTATTAGGGATTTTCAGCTTAAAGATTACGTACGCCGCAGTGGGGAATGTGAAAACACCTGAATATGGCTTGAAAGGTTTATGGTAGCGGAAAAAGGCAGTTTTTACATATAAGAGAATTAAAAATTATAACGGGCGCTAACTTTTAAATTCTGAAATAAATCTCAATCGCTTATGGGCTTTTAATATAATTTCATTAATATACTTCAGCCTCCTATGAAAAAGCTAAAATTGATAGTCACGGGCGTACCCAGCTTTTGGTTGGGAGGGGGGCAAAGCAGGAATATCCTGTAGTGTATAATTTAACATAAATAGAAATTAATAAACTTCATGGATTTTCTGCAAGGCGACTTAAAACACCTTCTGTGAAATAAAGACCCAAATTGTTTATATGTTCTCTATGTACACTGATCATACAAAGTCCCTTTATTACTAACTCAGTTATTGATGATCTCAGTTAGGTGATATCTAGCGCATTCAATTGCATCGCTCTCACGTTCAACAAAAGATAAGTTGATACATTTTATTTGGGAGAATAAAGTATGTATATGTATAGGTGGTAAAGATACAATAATAGTAATTTTTACTATCCAGGAAAAGAGACTCGATGGATAACTAACATTATCAAAACTCAGAATGAGAAATGCCTCAGCATTATGGGTCAAGTCAACCTTCTTAGATCGCCAGTGCACTGCTCTCAAAAATAAACCGACTACCTACTTAATATTTTAACCAAATGCTTCATTAAATAAACTTATATATATTTAATTTGATTTTTAACAACACACCGGGTTTTAATTCGTGCTGATAATGCTTTTACTGGATTCCTAAAACTTATATTAAATAAATTGACTTTCATAAACGTTAGTTCGGACGAATTTTTAGTTTTTTTTTGTTTTTTTTCTGTATTAATTGTTAAAATGTAAAGCGAATTCACAAATTTGGTACAAAAGTTGAAGTCATTGCCGAATATATGACAGATTCTGATGTGTATTCCATATAACAGCAGTTGAACAGTCTTTATAGGAAAAGGTAGAAGAGCTGAACTGAGCAGAAATCGTTTTATGACTTATGAGTCATCCTGACCAAGATAGTGTTGATGTGCTGTCTACACCTCAACCAACTGCAGATAGATCTATTTCGCTGTCATTACAGCTAGGTGGCTTTGTCATCATGTCAGTGTAATGCTGACAGATGGCATTGCCATCCTAAATTCTTACTTATTGGACCAGTTTCTTCCAATTGTTAACAGAACAACTAGAAATCTTAAGATCACTGGCAAACAAAGTTTTATAATGATTAAATGCCTTCATTTTGTCATTGAAATCTATCGAAAACAAAATGGAACCCAGGAGTGAACCTTGCGGTATCCCGGACGAGGTAGTAATAAAAATTAGATTTAGCAGTACCAAGAATGCTGTTTGCGGTCTGTCAAACATTATTTTTTCGGGATAAGCGGAAATGACCAAGGCCAATGACGCCTAGCTCTAAAAGGAATCTAGTAATAATAAGTAATAAATAGTAATAATATGAACACCATGGATTTGTAAAAGACCGGTCTACTGTTACCAACTTAATCGAATTTACTGAATTTGTCTCTAAAGCTCTTGATGATCGTTTGCAGTTTGTAGGTAACCGCTTTTCTTCTGTGTTTTGCTTTTCTCTTATTTAAAACTTTAATTATTATTATTATTATTAACTATAATAATTATTTACCTATGGACAAGAAGCTTCTACTCCAGTCCCTGAGGAAGACTGAAATTAGTCTGGAACTACTTAATTTGACTGGGTTACCCAAGAAATATGTGACCAATACAAACAAGTCCTACTCTGGCTTTTATTCTTGTATTCTGGGCCATAGATCAAGGTTGAAGAAATGTCCCTAGTTATTTCGGCTGGCTGTCGTTGACGATCAGCGTCAGATCCCGCAACATTTCTCTACATTCCAAGTGATTTATTCGATCGAAAAAACTTCCACCCCACAAACAATAAGCAATCCAAAGTTTGGAGGCAAGGACCGGCCAAGCACGAAGACAAATTATTGTTTTGGGTGCGCCGGTGGAAGTTTCACTATTAATTCCCCGAATCAATTAGACATTTTCCTCGCGTGTAATAGGATTCTGACGGCGTTCTAATAAACCGTTTTCTGTCGTACAAAGTGCTCAAGACAGTCCATCATTCATTGTCTCTTTAATCGACGGCTTCATTGTCTATAAGGGTCAGAATCCGCGATGAAGGCGCTTAATGATACGATTTAAATATAATTAATGGGGTTTTAACGTTTCTTTCGGGGCCCGCGAGTTTGCGCCGGCAAAAAAAGAACAGACATTGCGGAACGAGTTCCTGTCGTGATAAATTATTTCTTTCCGCCGTCCATTGACGTGGGCATCCGATGTGCAAGTGTAAAGAGCACGTGTACACAAGCATTTACGCAAACTTATAAAACTACAACCAGTCTTGTCCAAACTCCCCCCCCCCCCATCCCTTCCCCTGACATCAAAGAACACCTAAATGGAGAGTAGAATCAGGGTTGGCAAAAAACAGGTTTTTTTTTTTAAATTAAACAAAACAAACAGTTTTTTTTAATTTAATCCTGTTTAAATCGTTTTAAACATGTTTTTTTTTAATTTAGTTGAAAACATGTTTAAAACTTAAGAATTTAGGATGACAATGCCATTTGTCAGCATTACACTGACATGATGACAAAGCCACTTAGCTGCCTTAACGGGAACTACTTCCTAAAGGAAGTGACCTGTAGGAAGTAGTTCCCGTTAAGGCAGCTAGGTGGCTTTGTCATCATGTCAGTGTAATGCTGACAGATGGCATTGTCATCCTAAATTCTTACTTTCATCATAACATTGCTTTGGTATATAAGCAAAACCAGTTCTATGCCGTGTTGTCTACACTAGACCTAAACTGCACTGATGAGCTGTAATGACAGCGAAATAGTACTATCTGCAGTTGGTTGAGGTGTAGACAGCACAGCATAGACATGCATTTTAATGTATGTTGGTTCTTGCCCGTCAGCAAAAAGTGCCGTGGGAGCCTGCTGTCAAATTGAAGTATGCAGTTGCATGCCAATTTGTCAGACTACAGGTCACTTCCTTTAGGAAGTAGTTCCCGTTAAGGCAGCTAGGTGGCTTTGTCATCATGTCAGTGTAATGCTGACAGATGGCATTGCCATCCTAAATTCTTGCTTTCATCATACCATTGCTTTGGTATATAAGCAAAACCAGTTCTATGCGGTGTTGTCCACACTAGACCTAAACTGCACTGATGAGCTGTAATGACAGCGAAATAGTACTATCTGCAGTTGGTTGAGGTGTAGACAGCACAGCATAGACATGCAATTTAATGTTTAAAACGTTTTAAACACTGTTTTAAACATATACTCTCATGCAAATTTACTATACATAGTAATGAAAATAAATACGAGCAGATGACGCGGAGCGTAGCAGTTGTCTAAAAATCCCTAGATGACTACGATTATCAGTTGTCATTTGTCTTTTTTCTTTACGCAACAATTTTAGTTATTATGAGTCGGTTACTCTTATCTATTTTAAACTAGAATCAACATTGTTCTTAAAATCTAGACCAATCACATACTTTAACACAACTTTAACAAAGAGAATAGAAACCGACGTTGTCTGTTTAAAAATTTAAAGTTCAACAGTTACAATGGCGTAGTAGGAACGATGCAGTGTGGAATAACTTTTGACAAAATTAAGGTGCAAAATGGTAGAATGCGAGCTCAATGCAAGAAGTGCAAAAAAGATATGGTTACACTAGTAAAAAAGTAAAAATGCTGTTATTTTTTTATTCTTTGTTTACTGTTTTTTATATTCCCAAGTTCTGATAACTATTTGGTTTTTTTTTGTACTAAAGATATAATTATCTAGTAAGTGTTGAATGAACGTCTTATTTATTGTTTTGTAGTATTGGACCAGAAATACAAATTTTTCTGCTATGTTAAGATTAAGACTTTTAAACAATGTAAACTGGTCCATTTTCCTCTGGATATAAAAGTAATGTTTACTTCTACAATAAATCTCCCCGAAGTCTATCAAATCCAGTATATTTAATGAATAGGCAAAGCGCTTTCAGCTATAATTAGCCATCATCAGTCCCTCATTGTGTAAAAAAGAATACAAAAGAATTAATAAACCTGACATTGTCAAAATCKMAACAAGCAATCTTGACTTCAAACAAAAAAGTAGCCWGCATGCCAAAAGCACAAACATGAAATCAATGATCAAATAAAGAATTTAGAAAAGGACAACTAAAATTACAAAAATCGTTCAACATAGTAAAATTACCATTTTGTTCGCAATAAAGACAAAATTCCAGTTTTGAATCATTCGGGAGTTTATAGTTTTTCTTGTAACGATTGTAATTCTGTTTATATTGGTCAAAGCGGAAGATCTTTTTTAATTAGAGGCAATGAACACTTGAAACAATATGAAAAATACTGATATAGTTAATACAAATTCTTCATTAGCAATTCATTTACTGTCATTTAAACACACTGTCTCTTTAAATAATTTAAATTCTTTACATGTTTGTAATAAATCCTCAAAATTAAATTTTCTAGAAATTCTTGAAATATACAAAATTATAGATAACGGTAATTTTACAATTTTGAATGATTTTTGTAATTTTAGCTGTCCTATTCTAAATTCTTTATTTGATCATTGATTTCATGTTTGTGCTTTTGGCATGCAGGCTACTTTTGTGTTTGAAGTCAAGATTGCTTATTTCGATTTTGACAATGTCAGGTTTATAAATTCTTTTGTATTCCTTTTTTACACAATGAGGCACTGATGATGGCTAATTATAGCTGAAAGCGCTTTGCCTATTCATTAAATATAAAAAATGTTAAAGTTAAATTAAAACTGTTGTATCAATAAAAAGTTTGAAAAAACATTTACGTATTTTCTAAATGGGTCTGGTTTTGTATTCAATTCATTTTTAATGCAAATGTGGGGCGACATTATGTAGATATGTAATTGCTAATAATCTTGTCTATCTATTTGTGGAGGATAAACGAGCTTAATAGTAATAATTAATGAATCACACACAATAGTCATCAAAAAATACTGTTTAAAACATTAACAAAAACACAGTGTTTAAAACGAATGTTTTAAACAGAAGCGTTGTTTTAAACAAGTTTAAAACATTCTGTTTTAAACATTTTGTTTTAATCATGCCAAACCTGAGTAGAATATTAGTTATGTTAAGCATTACTTAAAAGTATGCGGCCACTTTTAGATTTTTGTAATTTCTTTTTTCCCTATATTGTTTGTCTATTATTAATTACAGTATTTTTTTTCGGGTTTAAACAGCAATATTTGTATCAAAAGTTGTGCCAATGTCTGTAGTATCTATTCCATTATTTATTTACTGAATATCTAACCGTAAATATGTATTTTTTATGTCATCGACCTAAGTTAGGCATGGGTTCTTTAACTTGGGACACTTCATTAAGTTACTATGTTGTCATTAACGTTACAAAAACACAAAATATCGAGTAACTTTCGTGGAGCATACAACATTATATATTTCACTTCGAATACGTAAATAAAATGTAAATTTTGAGTATGAATGTATTCAAATAATTCGATTCTTTTTCCCATCTTAACCTCATCTATGACTACTAGCCGATTTGTTTATATATATAACGCTCCATCATGGATGGCATTACTAAAGTTCCAGATCTCGAAATCAATATGAAAAAGAATTCGGAAAATTTCAACAGTGGAGCAACAAAGGTGGCGTCCTAACTGTCAGCAAGGCAGTTATGATGGGATATGTTCAACAATGGTACGTATGTTGTGATTTTTTGATACTGTCTTATTGTTTTAGTTGGAATCATTTAGCCAAAGTTCTTTGTGGTCGAAATATTTGATGTTAAAATCAACCATTTTGCTTCATCGAAAATTAAACAATTATCGAAGTGCTGCTACAAGGATAAAAGAACACGAGAGACGCTGCTGCCTTAGACAAACAGAGATCTGCGTGCCAGTGGCGGACTAACATCCTCGGATTATCACAGGATTATTGRACATTATGGAAAGAGGATTCAACGCATATTTCAATMGTGTGAGCTATTAGGCTATTTCTTACCTCCTGTAAGCTTTAAAACACACCGATTTTAAACACCTTATGCGCAGTATTCAATMTAGTTATTTGCAAAAAATTATCGCAAGAAAAACTGCTAAAAGGGCGTGAAATTATTATCATTGTGAAAATTAACAAGGTTGTATGCTGAAAGTAACCAAACGATTAAAAGTCATCGAAATCGGTCAAGAATGGTCACCCATAGCGTATAGATACGGAGACGACTCGTTTTTTCAAAGGTAATTTTAGATCATAGTTAACATTAAAAAAATAAATATATACTATCACTTGAAAGGTAAATTGGTATGTACAAGAGATTAAATTTTCTCTTCTTTCAGAACTGCAGTTTGTAGCACTAGTCTAGTATTCACAAGTATAGCTTTCCCATTGGAATAAGGTGATATGGGAGATCATTTTGTGTAGAAATCAATCGTAAATTTGTACAGGAAACAATCGCTATCACAATGGATTCACTGTAGACACGTGTCGTTACCATAAATTTGCTTAATTAGGGTCATCTACAAACCTTCCAGTCCCGTATTGGAAATTATCATTTATCATGCTACCATTTAAAACAGTTTTAGATATGAATTTTAATAATATGCGTTACATATATTTGTTTTCTTACGCGTATAAGTGCTTGTTTATTAGGGTTTAAGCGGAATTGGTAATAAAGTGCTTAACCCTTATTCAAAGGGGCTGAAGCAATGTCTCTCCGGGGTACCTGCGACTAATTTACGACTTGTTTGTCGGTATTTTCTAAAGGGAACTGAAGTGGTAAGTAATCCTCCATTACTGGAGTTAAAATATTTCACTGCGGCAATATAACCTTAGAAGAATGGGAAAAGTATAATATTGTAGAAGAATACAAAAGGTATATATACGGAGAAACCCTGTCACTGATTTAAAAACTGACAAAAAGTCATATTCTGACGTTTCTACCACTTCAGCAATATTTTCCAAAGGAAACATACAATTTAAACAAGTTTTCAAAGTAAATAAAAAAAAATCACCTAGAAAGCGAGACGTCACAGATATAATATATACCAACCTGACATAATTTAAACCGATTATAGAAACACCTCGCAGATTTGAGTGTAGGTGGTTTTGATCAGTTTAGATTTTATTGTAATGTTGTTATATAACGTCTCGCGTCTCTGGTGCTTGGTGTATAATTATTAAAAAAATTGTTGGAACTACATGTATCAAGCATTTTTTTGGAAAAGAAAAAAGTCATTCTTCTTGCTATTTTCCATCGTCGAAACATAAATCCTGAATTGGCTGCCACATATAGTATGCTTATTATGTTCTGATGGTTATACTTTTGTTATTTGAGTACTCAACTGGATTAGTAACAGAAAAAAGTGATTTTGATACTCAGCGGATATACGGTGTCATTAAATTTTAGGAGTTTTGTGTCTCAACACTATAACTAGCTTACTAATCTAATATCAGCTAATATAATTTATGCATTAGATCATGAATGCAGTGATATAGAATAGATTATTACAGGTACGATCGTTCAGCTCACTTCAATTCAATTCAATACGTCAAGTCGTACGGCTGGTACCCATTACAATTATCTTTACTGAAGCCGATATTAGCTAAGTAATATTAAACCCGGTAACCATACAGCGCCTTCAAATAAGGCAGACGGTTCAGATTTAAATAATGGGATTTTGATGTTAGCTTAATACGGAGAATAGGAACCAACCACCGGCGCATAAACTATTTGTATTACACTTTGCCACTTCATACAAACGATGTCCCAACCTTCCTAGGGGTAGCCTGTATTTTTTAAATTTCACCCACAATAAACTACAAATTGGTTGACATAAATAGTGTTGACCAAGGTGTCTACTTAAATAATAGGGTTATTTGTAGATTTTCCTATAAATATTACTATTTAATGGTAGATTTTTTTAGGACTAACGCTTCGAGTTTATTTGATTACCACATTTTAATTTAGTTATTAAGTTCCTTAAGCTGAAAATTGGACCCCATACTCGTCCCTGAAGATGCTCACCACAGCAGTGGGCGAAACGCCAGCAAACAGTAAACCGCCACGAACTCAGCTAACTAACTCCGGTCGCGAAAGCCTTAATCAGAATTGTACTCCGTACCAAAAAAAAACAAATTCTACGAATAATAATAATTAAATTTGAGAAAATAGAATAAGATATATGTAGAAGAAAAAGCAAAGAGATCAACGGCGATTTGTAGTTACAATACTACTTATTAGCATCAACTTCTTCAGTTCCACGACCCAACATCGACTTTCCCGTACACTCAAAGGAGAAATGATCTATACATCTGCCCGACCTTCTCCTTTAGTTCTTTCTCGAACCAATTAAACAAAATTAAACTGGGATTGCGCCCGAATGCAAATGCACGGTAGTCCCTGGGGCGAGACAATAGTGAAATTTTATTACGCTCCCACTATCTCAAAAAGTGGATCCTCGAATAATCTGGCCGCCTTTCGACGACAATGCCGCGAAACGAGAAGGACGACGGGCTAAAGCGGACCCTGACACCGACTGCTGTTAATTATGATGCAGCAGCGCTTTGTTTGCTGAAACGGCGCGGGGTCGGGGACGCGGTTTTGAATGCAGGTGAGGCAGGTCGAGATTGGATAAGGGTGGACATTGATTTTTGGAGGAATCGTGGGGAAACGACACTTTAAATAGTGAGAGGCCTGGCTCTCACTAAAATGCAATTTGGCGAAATCTCAAGAGAAATGAGTTGAGCGTTTAGAGTATTGTGGTATATTCCATTGTTCAGGATTCTAATAACTTTACTATTTACAAGTTTTTATGTTTTTGTACTCTTCTTATCGGGTATAGCACCCACTTGAAGAAATAAATTCGTTTATGGAACACGCATTTTAATTCCGCCCCAGTACACCACAAATTTGTCTCCAAGAACAACGCGAAGATGGTTAGAAGAAATGCCGAGACAAAGGAAGAGATGACATACGTCATATTACGGCCAATTGGGAGAAGTCAACGCGTGGCAGTTCGAAATTATCCGCAAGCGAAAGACACTAGTTGATAAACTGTACCCACTAACACAGCGTAGAGGGAGTGGGTTAAATAACCATATAACAGAATTTACTAGAGCAAAGGGCGCCACCCGCTTTCTTACAACCGTTCAGCAACAGATATTCACATAAAACGATTAACGTTTATAATTGAAAAACCTCAAAATAAATAATACATGTCACTTAATCACTTAATACAATTTTGTATGAGATACACATAACATCAAATTATACTTTGGTACCAGGTGTATACGAGGCGTACAAGATGTTACCTTTAATTTGTAGGTAAACCCAAACTACAGCGCGTATTTAAATAATTCAGGACAAACGGTATGTATGAACCAGTAGGCACTCATGTAAGAATAATGATAAATGTTAAGTTCTTATCTGTTTTTTGCGATCGGTTGGGTCACAGGGCTGCTGTTAAATAGCTGACAAACCCTCTACCGCTGATGTAGGTCCAAAAACTCTTCCATGTACAGATGTTGGGTCAGTGTCTCCCAAAGGTACCGTAGATCGGCGGTTTCAACAATGATAAGCAAGGTACAACCCAAATATAAGATAGGAGACCAAGAAGAAAACAAGAGGAAAAGTAGAAGACCGGATGTTAAACGGCCTTATGTGAATGACGACTAATTCAACCTCTTCCACGATATCCCACAAGTGGCTTGCTTCAATAAACACATCAGGAAACGTTTATTGCCACCAAAATTGCAGAAATCAAGGGCTACACTTATCTACATTTATAAAATATCCGTCTTACGACGTTTACGACTCAAAATTAAAAATTTGAAAACTACCACGGAAACCAATGGGAGCTCGGCAAATACTTGTAGATGAAAAGAAACACTCGTCCAGATAATGCAACCTTTGGATTTGTGAATACCAAACCCAAACCAGCTATTTAACATGGCGTTTGAATATTATGTAAACAATGTCTGCGGATAATTACTTTATCCTGAATAAAACTTCCCATACGATACGAGTTGTCTCCCAAAATCCGCTAAGGAATATTCCTATAAGTATTTTTGACCCAAAATCTGAATACAGGGTATGTATGTAAATATAAAAGAGTTATGCAAAGCAGAAACCTATTAAACCTATTAGTATACTGGTTGTGTGCTTTATGTACGTGTCAAAATGAGTTCAGTAATTTTGAGTGAGAAAGGCAAAAAATTGCTACTGATCGACAGATTCAAGTTCAGTTTTCATATAATTTGGTAGGAAACATAAAAGATGGTTATGTTTTTCGCGAAAAACAACACGTAAGGCTGACGACAATATAATAACGGAGTCCATGTTATAACTTAACCAGGAAAAAGTGCCGGATAATTTGCTTAATCGACAAACACTAAGTAACAAGCGTTAAACGCGCTACTATCGATGACATATTAAAACTGATGAGGAAGGAACTGAAGCTATCGGACCCCAAAACCATAACACGTACGGATATTGTACGCGTGCGGAAAAATTTCACACTTCCCGAGGATGCCGAAAAATCGTGATGAATTTCGTGCAATGTTGGCGCAAAAACAATTAGAAACGAACAAAGGTGAGGTGAAAAGAAGCACGATTCTGTGAACAATATTGTGATTTTTTTCTTGTGAGAGCAATTTATAATTTCTATCGAGTTTGTATGATTTTTATGCAACTTTTTACCATCCATTGACTTAAATATAGATATTATATACCATTCGTGTTCTGCTTGCTGGCATAAATTTTGTAATGATCTATTAAATGGGAAGCATTGACAATGTAAGCAAAGTTTATGATGAAAACGTTTTAAAAGCACGAGATTATGTAGAAGCCAAATTAGGGAACTCCAAACCAATATTAATCTTGAAAGGAACAATTTATTAGCATTTTAAGATGTGTCTACCAAAACAGACTGACAAATCGTGCATTTTTTAGCCGTAAATGTATGATTTAAATATAATTCTATGTTAAAATGGCAATTAAATTTGAATAAAAGAGTGATCTTTAGGGTGTGAGTTTAAATCCCGCCAGAGGGAACTCTTTGTTAAAATTTAAAAGTCTTTAAAAGCCCCCTTCCCTCAAATAACTGAACCACTGAAGAGCGATTCCTTTCACGCCATAGTTTGCATTTTTTAAGTTGAGGGTGGTTCTCTATATGAAATAATTTTGAATGATCTAAGAATATCCCGAGAGTTATCCGCCTCTTATTCAGATTTGTGTATAGCTCTAAAGGAAAGGTATAAAAGAACTGTTCAATTACAAAGGATTTTTCAATGTTGGGTAAGTGTGCTGCTCAAAAGATTATTCCTTTAACCAACATGTTAGGCATATTGACATACCCCATTAATTTTAGGGCTTAAGTTTTTTTCTATTAAATTTTCAATTGGTATGCCTAAAACAGCGTATCTTATCATTCTCGAATCAGCAACCAACAACGAAATTGCTGATTACCTTATGCAATTTCATTCAATTCAAAAATGTCAACTCACGAAGTAATTCACTAAGTAACTACGTTGTTAATGAAATGACGCTAAAAGCTGGTCAAGTTTGGAGTCAAGACTCAAAAGGTTAAAAGTATTGGTGCAAGTGGATATGACAAGGAAGCTGTTGAAGAATTAAGAGAACAATGGTAAAAACTGAACAGGCCTTGTGATAGATGATATTATGCCTATTATTATAAATATGGGCGACGACAGTTCTTCATCTAAATATTTTCGTGAATTTTTTAATTATAAATATTCATATTTTCTAATAAACAATCGCAAATTTATCTTATTCACACGCTTATAATTTGGGTTTAATTATTTGTAGGATGTTAAAATTTATTGGTATTTTTTGCCAGAATTAGACACAATTATGTTAATGCTAATGGTGATGTTCAGATGCTAAGGACTAAAACATATATACAAGCGCTTGCATTGAGTGTTCACAGTTATGCTTAAAAATCTGTTACTAATGTCATTTTATGTCATAATCTGACGAAATTCCACGTTCTTTTGGCATTGGTTACAGCGTGTAATAACAACAACCTATAACAATTGTACTACGTCTTGTGTACACCATTACCACCTGCGCATCACAGTTACCGCGGTCAGTTTGCTCTCCACCCCTGCCTGATTAGCCCCAACAGGGTGAAACTAGTCGCAGAGTGAGACCAGGGCAGATGATTTATTTCATCAATGCTTTACGGAAAACCTGTCCAAAGCCATCGCTAGGAACCTGCACTAAGCCGGTGTCTCTCACAGTTATAGACCGCCTAGTTCGCAAAGTTCCATTTAGATGGCACTGAGGGCATCTGCCCTCCTATTCTCACTTGAACCAGTCTGTCCGCCGCGGTTATCGGCGACGGTCTGCCATGGTCAGTTTGCTCTCTACCCCTGCCTGATGAGCCCCAACAGGACGAAACTAGTAGCAGGGTGAGAGCGAACTGACCAGGGCGGATGATTTATTTCAATAATTTTTATGTTTTTAGAAATAAAATTATTACAATCGTTCACAGTTCTTCAGCAATAATTTGCATCTCTGTTAAGTCTGTAGGAATGATTGGTTATT
The DNA here is from genome assembly GCA_025024175.1 of Rhyzopertha dominica. NCBI lineage: Eukaryota > Metazoa > Arthropoda > Insecta > Coleoptera > Bostrichidae > Rhyzopertha > Rhyzopertha dominica. The sequence goes on from QCXZ01000053.1 coordinate 29,256,807, forward strand.
ACATATCTTTGACGAACTCAGAATATCCCAAAGCGAACAAGACAGAGACAAAGCATTTTACATGCAATCTACGTAGGTTCCAGTTCCAATTAAGTGTAATAATGCCACGGATAGTTTCATCAAACGGACCCAGTAAAAAATTTTAAGCCGTTCGAATTGATGGCGCTCCAAATCCGCTTTTGAGCGCGTAAGCCTGCACAGTAGGTAATCTAAATGACGTATTGTACTGAGAATGGGTGTGTTTAGTCGCAATCTAAAGATTAATCAGGGGTATAGCACAGAGAAATCCGGCTTCCGGCCCTTAATCTTGGCATGTGTTCGCAATTATACGAAATGCGTGTGCCTCGCGGATTGTAACTGCTGTAGATGTCAGCGGCAGGCCGAAATCGAGAAAACGCCGTCTCGTTGTTGCTTAGTTCGAGCGCAGCAACTGAACTGCGACTTTTCGTCATCCCTGCGGAACTCCATTCGAATCAAACGCTGGGAAAACTATCAAGTTTAAACTCTCCGGATAAATCGCCCTCTCCAGTAACGGCGAACAATCAAATGAATATCCACCGCAAGTGCACGGGCTGTAAAATTTTAAAGCGTTGTTCTGCTATCGCTCGAAATGGAGCATTCCTGGATGCTGACAACAAAAGGCAATAAAATTACATAGTAACTCGTACGTGACAGTTTAAATGTACACGGCTCGGAAGCGACTTCTTTTGTCTTGCGCGGAAACGAAAAGTGATGAAATAGATATTAGTTGCTTACTATACGTTAAAGAGGTATAAACTGTTGAAAGTCCACATAAATACTAGACATGTCAATTTATTAAGATTTTATCTTCAAGAAGTGTTAGTACTGATTTGTTAAAATAGTTATCTTTTTCTGTCTATTCTATGTCCGAGTTTCGAAACTCTTATAAGTGTCACGAAATCACTTTACTATAGTAATAATAGCATCCGTTCATAGCAAATATATTTATAACAGAGTATCTTATAAACCTGGATCAAATTCTTACAAACAAAGCTTCCAAAAATTGATAAAATCATTTCTAGCTGTACTTGAACAAAGTTACTATTCCTTGGACAGATTTCTTTTTGACATTATTGTGTAATATATTTATATTTACATGCTAGTTTGTTAAAGTTTTATCTACTACCGACATTATGACGAATGCAAGCGTTATTTTAGTTAATTGTCATTGTATTTTCTCTTGCGCGCAATGTTCCTCTTTCTAAATTAACTTATAATTTTAACTACATTTCCGCTTTATTTTCTAGTTTTTTGCCTTCCTCAGTTAATATTATCATCAAAGACTATTTAACACCCGAAGAAGGCAAAACCTAAGAAATAAAGCTAAAACATAGTCAAAAATACAAGTATTTAATTTAGAAAAAGAATCCGCAGCCCACAAAAGAAACGAATAATTATTGTAGTTATGTACTAACATGAAATAAAATACAATACTAATAAAAATTATTGTTGTTACATTTAGATGGTGTTGTAAGTAAAAAATTTGGAATCCAGTATTTGCCTTCATTTCCTTAAACAGGTAAGTATTTTTTTGAAGCCTCTGGATTTTCAAGCTAAAAAACAGCGTTGGACTATTTTGGCTTATGACTTCAATATCAATTTTGCAGAAAAGAATCAAGGCCAGACCTTAGCTATTTGAATAACTTAATTGAATAATGAACAGTAATTCATAACAATCTACAAGAAAATATGCCACAGCCAACTGTGCTTAATTTATTTCATACATTTATATCATGTTGAACAGCGCAGTTGTTGTAAATTCTGACGATACTTTAATACAGTTATTGCTCTGTTCAAAGTAGGGCGATTTCATTAAAGAAACGCTGTCATAAGGAAGTTGTACGCTTCATCAAAATATGCAACAATTATATGTCGAAAACCGCTGTAGAAACCGCATTATTAGATTATACCATAATTTATAACAGATTAAAACAGTGTAACAAAATCTATAAGTGATCATTATTTATTGTTGTCGCTGTTTTAAAGTCTGGTTTTACAGCTTTTTCCGTATATAACTTCCGGTTAACAGAATATATATAATAAACCGCAATAATCAACATTTCTGAGCAACGTTGAGTGGACCAGACTCAAATCGYCCCTTTTACTTTGAAAATAAAGTTTAGGTTACGATTTAACCTTGTCGTTTTTTTTTCTGGGGTTAAATCAAGCCACACACTACAAGAAAGTTAGGTAGGGTTTGGTTATTACGATGATGATCGCTCTGTTTTTTTTTGGTGCGGATACAAGTTGTTTTGGGGAAAAAAATTACTGCAATGTCTCCTATAATTTCTAAAGTTTGGAGCCACGTTTTGAAACACCCTGTATTCTATAAATGATTACTGTCTGAACAAATAACTCAAATGACGTCATTATTTTACACAACATTGTAACCCCTTCCACAATTTCAGTGTGCTCCTGCCAGCGAATCCACTAAATACGTCATCCCCTTCTCTAACTGCTGCCTTAGCGCCCCCTACTCGTTCCGCTAAACCCCTAAATTGCACAAGGACGATTAGGATCGAAAGACTAATTCCATTTCGCGGATAATGCCGAGATAATTAAAAGAACGGCTTGCAATTCTAGAGGGGGATGCTTTGATCAATTTTTATCGGATCCCTCATTTGAGGTAGTCTAATTGCGGATCCCGAGTTATTAATTACAACCGATTAATTAAAACTGGCCGCGTCTAATGAAAATCGGTGGGATTAATTATTGTAGCTGCACCGGTAGCATCCTTGATTATACGATTCCGGAACCCGACTGAAAAATGCAAGGAGACGCTTGCACGCAAATGATAACATGCAAATGAGCCCGTCTCCCGACGACATCTTGCAATTTCACACCACGTGACCTCGAAACAGTAATAAAAAAATCCACGATTTACGAGCGCAAAACGCAATTTTGAATTTGCCGGTAATTTATGGCCTGTTTTGACGCGCTGCACGTCGTAAATCGGGGTTTTGCACAGTGATATTATTAGTCTCACATGCCTTGTAACCGGCAGCTTATGTACCCTTGACATTCCCTGGAAATATACAGCGTTTTGCTCACAGACGAAGGCGACGCTTTACGGCCATCGCGACGCTCTGGTCGCGCAAGAACGGCTCCCAATTATGATGGGGAAGGCGCAAAAACGGAGATGTGGCGTTTACAAGCGCCATTTCGATTATCCGCGCGAATTATGCGATTATGAGGGTAAACCGTGCCTTGAGGGTGTATTTTTAATAATTAGTAACTGCGTGAAGGCGTAATTTGCTCTTTATGTACGCGAAAAATGGCTCCGAAGTCGCTGCGACGATTAGACCGTGTCGCTCTGTTTTCGGTACGTGTACGCTAATTGTCTAATAATCGTGTTGCTTTTATACAAACAAGGATGTATATTTTATTATATTATATATTAAACAAGTTTTATCAGTGCTGTCTGATAATAGACATTCCCTATATCTTCCTCAGGGTTAATTTTGTGGGCTCTTTCATTTTAGTTCCCATTTTTTTCGTAGACTAAAAAACTTCCTTTATATCAGCCATAATATTTTCAGTAAACCAGAATGTTTATTCATTTATTTATGTAGTTAACAGGCATTTTGGCTCAATTAAAAAACAATCATGATCATATAGCACGCATAAKACAATTCCACAAAACACCAAAAAWCAAATTAAATCTWGATACCAAAATATATACCTAACTAAATTGATTTAAACGTAAATACATTTTAACAAAATWCTTGAAATTCGCAAAGGAAACATAAAAGATGTCCAAAAAATTAAGTTTGCTTACAAAAACACACATTCGTCTTAATGGAGAATTAACTTGTTGAATATAAAAATATAAGAAATATCAAAACGGTAATAACGATAAAAGTTATAATACTTAAATCTTAAAAACTTATTTGCACAATTTCAATGTGACATATATAATAAGGCGATCATATAATACAAAAGTATTGTACAAAATTACAAAATCATCTAAATATAAATCCTAAATTTCAATATGCCCTACTTACAATACTTCGAATGTGTCCACTAAATGACAAATTGCTATCAAATATAACTCCTAAATCTTTAGCCTCATTTTTTACTTTTAAATTATAGCCATTAATATTATACAAATATACAATTTAAATTTTTTCTATAAGATATGGAAAACATTTCTAGATGTTCATTTTGAAACAACTATTATTACACCAGCGACCTATACGCTGTCCAAATATTGCTGAAGTAAGTCTGGTGTGGCTTAATTTCTTTATAACTTTTAAAGTCATCCGCAAATATATGAATTTGGAAGTACTTGACAACCTCCAGGAGAATATTAATCATACACACAAATAACAGTGGTCCCAAGTTCGATCCCTGGCAGACGCCGAATTTTGTTTCAAATACTTTTTAATTTTACCCCTGGTACACAACATACTGGCGCCTGTCAGATGAGTAAGAAGCAAATACTTAGGCTATTCATTTAATTCAAAATAATTTCGTTGTAATTGTACGGTATCTCAGTAGCTATTAATGCTAGAGGATTGCGTTTTCGGCGTTACTGTATTATTTTTTTGTCGTGAGTTGAGCTGTAATATAGCCATTTTTTTTTGTATTGTCCTTGGTTTTAAAGCTATAGCCAAATTTTGAATAATGTAACATTTCTTCAGTTCTCAATATCTTGCTTGGGTATGTGGATACAAGAAAAAACTGTGGAGAAGTTTTGTTATAGATATTTTCATTTTCCAGTGGCATACTAGGAATTTTTTAGGGGGCTCAATTCTGAGCTATAACAGAAACTCGCTTTTTTTGCGGAAACCATAGTTGGCATTGCTATGGTTAAAAAGCCCTATTTTCTTTCGGATTAAGAAAAGACGCATATATTGTTAGGGTTGTTTTTACTAATTTTGGTATTGCTCCAATTTTATGTAATAATTATTGAGATCTAAGTTTTTTCGTCAAAATAGAAGTAAATAATGTGACGCATAGTTACTTACTAAGAAATAAACAATAATTTTCAGGAGTTGCATGGCATCCTAGATTACCGATAAAAGAACTTCATGAGCGACTTTAGAAGTCTTATGTATGTATATCCAACAGGCACATATCCATTTTAATAGATTAAAAAATTTACTTAATGATGTAAATTATATTGTTTAAATAAAAGTTACTTATAATCCATTCCAAAGAAAACAAAATTGTTACAATCAATCAGTTTCGTTCGTATTATTCGAACATCTTCAGGACACTGAAACATACATTATAATTGATTAATTCGGATAAAATGCATATACCTCTGTCTTGCCTTGCCATCAAGGAAGGTTTTCCTTAGCCCCAAAAGAATTACCATTATGGAATATGAGAGACTGAAGGTTTGGAGAAAAAACTCAAGGGAAAAGTGTTATTATTATTTTATCATCATTCATTTCATGGGGAGAAATGGTTTGAGAGTGCCACCCAAAGCCACAAAAAATATTTGATTAGAAACTGTCAACTGAAGTTCAATCGAGAAGACAAAAATTATTTGCCATAGATAATATGCCAAAAAGTATGGGGCATATCGTCGAAAGACTTCCACCGTATTACTGTATACTTAACCTGATAGAAGTGGTGTAGAGTCAACTAAAATACAAGCTTCGTAAAGGTAATAGTAAGGTCCAAAACATAGATAGTCAACTTTTTGAAAACTGTTTTACACATGTTAAAACTAGAGAAGATAGTTCTTTATCAAATGATGCTAAATTTCCTACAATTATAATAAATGTCAATGATGTCAATGACAGTGATACTGATGATGATTTTTTGTATTTTTTTTGTAACTAAATGTTTTATGCTGCTTGTCTTTTGGTGAATTTAATTCTGTTTGATTTTATAACATGTTTGCTGCCATCATGGATCGAAATAAATGCCTGATATTAACAAACAACAATATACCTAATCTAATAAGCAATTTTTTTAATACATTTAAACAGCAAAAGCTAGGTTTTTGTAAAAAAAAATTCATTATAAATATGACAAATTTGATAGGAAGTTTAAATCAATTTAATACCAGTTTTATTATCGATTAATGAGTTTATTAAATTTTTAATAACAAATATTTTGCATATCAATAGTATGACACCAAAGAAGGACTCGAGCAGGTAAGGAGTACCCTTCAACGACTAATCTCTATCGGCAAAGCGAGATACCCAGATTTGGTATCTCCCCAAGTAATCCCTATTGTAAAAATTATTTAAGACTCTAGCCAAATTTTCTTACAGACATGCATGGACCATAACAGCCGTAGTTTGGTCTTTTTATACCGCCCATAGAGCGAGACAGCTAACAGAAGAATGCCGGCCCCCGCGGACTAAATAATTAAACAAGTGAATAATGGAGCTTACCAGAGGTCAGGCTGAACAGCGCGCACGCCACAGTGAGCACGAGATGCCCCATATCGTCCTGTAGGTATATCCCGGATCAGTCAACCTGAAAAGAAAAGCGAGCGCTATTATTACCCGGTTCAATTATGGGCCTTTCAATTATGCATCGCCAGCTGGCAAGGTTCAAGCGGAGGAAAGATTTTTATCGCGACATTTCGCATTGGCCATCTTGAGATTGCTGAGGGGGTATTTTCAATTTATACGCGCCTCCACCTGACGCGCATGTAATCAAGTTAATGCCTCGGTAATCCGCTGATGCAATTTTTCAATCGGGCGTATCAAGGAAAACCGCCGCAATAGCGGAAAGCCGATTGCAGTTTTTCCCGAAGTACACACCGGTGCATTTGATTACAGTTGCCGAACAAACGGCACGGATTTTATTTTGCTCTCGTATTGAGATTTTAATTAAATACAGTCATAGTCAGCTGGCAGCAGGCTCAGATGACTGGATCAGTTACAGCTTTGTAGTACATATTTTGCGGTTGGATGTGGGTTATGCATGGAGAAATTGGAAAGGAATGACAAGTAAAAAGGGTAATAAAAGGGGATCGTAAAGTGTACAAGTGTGCAAATGGTACAGGATGTCGAAACCAGAATTTGCATCCTTAGAGTATTCGATCAATTTTGCTGATTTCTTCGTCTATACAACTATGTTTAATTAGTGATTTAGGCTTTCACGGCCGGAGTCCATAGTGGTAGATACTTCCTGGTTAGCTGACCGTGGTCGTGGCAATTCTATCTCCACTGACGTTTCGCCCACTGTTGTGCTAAGCATCTTCACAGCCGACTTCATGGTGGACATGACTGTCTCTTAGTGAACACAGAACACGCCACGACCATGGCCAACTCACGAGGAAGTATTTATCAGTACAACTGTATATTTTTTGACATTTGCGGGATCGTCTTTTTGAGAACTGAAGTAGTTATGGGATGACGTTTATTACATTAATGTCGATTTTTTTAATAGTAACATTTTCATCGGCATGCGCCCTACATTTGCATCTGCAACTTTACAGTTACACGTTAGAAAATAATATAATTTCACCGTTTCAATCAGGTTTTCGGAAAAATCAAAGTACTGCAAAGTACGGTATTGTTGAAAGTCCTGGACGATATAATTAGAGAGCGTGACAAGGGCAACTGCACGGCTCTCGTTTTACTTGATTTTTCTAAAGCGTTTGACACAATCGATCACGAGCTAATGTGTGACAAATTGTCTTACTTTGGACTTAATGCAATCGCATGTAGATTTTTTGTGTCTTACTTTAAAAACCGCTTCCAAATAGTTCGAGTTAATGGCCTTCTTTCGGATAAATTGCCTATTACTAGTGGTGTGCCCCAAGGGTCAGTACTGGGACCCCTTCTATATTTAATCTATACTTCCGATATATTTTGCCGTGTTAAATTTTCAAATATTCTAGGCTATGCTGATGACACTCAACTGTACCTGTCCTACCGCATGCGGGCAGCTTAATTGCGATCTCGACTCTATCTCTAAATACAGCATAGACCACAATCTTAAACTAAATGCTCATAAATGTAAGGTCATATGCTTTTCGTCTGCTATAATATCTCAGTTGGTTAAATCACAAATGAGTATAGTTATTGAAGGTGTATCCATCAATATATGCTCTGAAGTTAAAAACCTTGGTTTAATCTTCGACGAAGATCCTGCGCTTTGACACCCACGTCTCTTTACTCATTAGAATATGTTATTTCGTTCTCAAACTGCTATACAGTAACATGGAGATAATTAACTTCAGAACTCGCAAAAAGGTTGCAGAAACCTTAGTCCTGTTATTGCTTAACTATGGTCTAGTGGTTTTCTTTCCATGTTTAAACTTAAGAATACAAAATCAGATCCAGATGATCCAGAACAGTTGTTGTCGCTTTATATACAGTCTAAGAAGGTTTGATCATGTTTCTGCCAGGATCAATGAACTTAAGTGGCTAAAAATGTCTAATGTCTTCCGTTTACAGTTGCTTTCCCTGGTACATAAAATACTGCTGACAGATGTTCCGTCGTATCTAAGAGAAAAATTGAAATTCAGAAGTAGTGTTCACCAGCTTGGGCTGCGCTCACCTCCTCGTCACTCGATATGACTAAATATTGTACGTTATTATTTTTCAGGTCCTTTACGTATAACGCTGTAACATTACATAACCGCTTCTATAAGGACTTAGTACTTTTCAATATTAGCAGCTTTCGTAAGGCTATCAAGAATATACTTGTTGAGCTTCAATAGTTTTTACGTTTATGATTGACAGGTTCTCTTTTTTTATTATCTTACCTTTAGGTTTACACATTTCTGTACACAGGTTAAGTAGAATAGTTATGCTAGATTTCGCATGTATATATAATTATTCAATAAAGCCCCATTATTATTGTTATGGCAGCACAATTCAATTTAACAAGTGTACTACTTACACAACCGGACAATGTTATAATCGGTTTCCAAAAGTTTTTTTACGACGCTTTCGGCACGATCAAACAGCATCCTGCGACAAGTATCCATCAAAGTACTTGAATAAATTCAGGTGGAGCAGCGTAAACTTTGGATTTTAAGTGGTACCACAAAAATAAATCCAGTGGGACTAAATCGGGTAACCTGACAGGGTTTCCGATAAAACCTCTATAGCCTATCCACTACCCGAGAAAAGAGCATATAGGAAATCGCCAACTCATCAGTAGTATTTAACTATTATTGTTAAGTATTTCATAACAAACAAAGATCTTAGGAACCAAATTTCAAAATGCACTTTAATTTAATTTAAAATTTTTTGGCAAGGTTTAGATATACCTGTTATCTGTTATTTTTTTGCCCCGATACTTATGTAGTTTATGTATCCATCCGGCAGGAGTGAGGCGAAATTCCGTTCGCCTCTATCCCGCATACGCTGCGTAGAACAGAATTCAATACGTGATTTACGCGCCTAACCAAGGAGACGAAATCCTCGCTTCTCGGGCTTTCCGAAACTAAACGAATAACATCAGCGTTCAGGCACACATGAGGAATAGAGATGGAGCATCTGCAAACTCTTGTTAGATAAAGAGAAGTACCGTTATGTGTTCCCTTTCTTGTTATAAAACGTGATTTGTTATGAGCTCAAATGCTATAGAAACATGTAGCAATACAGGTAGGTGGCAGGTCAACAGGTAAGAGGTTATAGGTTAGAATAGAAAAGCAGTTATAACGGTTACACCGGACTACAGGTATCTGTTTAACTTTTTAATTATTTCCACAATTCGTTTCATGAAAATAATGAATTTTGTGAATTTTATGGCAGATCTTTTCGTGCTATACTACCTATAATTGGATATGCAAAAGTACGTAGACGTGAAGTCTTTTTTGTTGGGGAGTAATATCTCTTGGGTTACGTGGAAATCTAGCCCCCCCCCCCCCCACTAGTCCAACTTCGCCTCACCCGCAGCACGAGCCGCCACTGCTACCCATATATAATAATGGCAACACTTTGTGTTAAAGAAAAGTTGATTTCTTTGAAGTTTTACCTCTTCTGTACTGCACTGGTGATGTAAGGATCAATAAGGTCCTCTAACAACTGCTAATCAGAAATCAAAATGCCTGCCAGACCAAATGTTCAGTTTCTGAGGCATTTGGGTGTAACTTTCACTGATAATGTGTTGGATGGTATAACTACAGTTATGCTTTTTCACTTCACCCTTCAAATGTAAAGTAAAACTGTGTCATTACTCAAACGCTCCGTAAAATCTTAGCAAAAAATTAAACTGGCAATCCAATGGACACTACCCCTTAAGGCGCCAAATTTTTTAACAGTTTTTCTCACAAATTTCCTATTATCGATTGAAAGATTACTAAGAACATTCACTTCAGGAGCGTCAATTTTTGTCGCCTCAAATTCCGGTCAATGCAGTAATCATATTCGACGATGCCTCTTATCAGTCTGCTCAGATTGAAAAAATTCCAAATACGTCTTCAAATGAAGAAGAAATTAAAGATCTTCTTTTAAAACGTGACTTATATTTTGAGGAATATTATATAAAGAAGCAAATCTTGGAGGTTCTAAAAACAAAATGTTATGATAAAGTTTCCGAACTGGGTGGCTATTCTGGACTCATTTCCTATGAGAAAGTAGGCAGAAATCTCCTGGTACAATAAATTTGATATTCTTGAAATCGTGAACATTCTCTTTCGTCAGATTTCCTAGGAAATTAAATTCTCTTGCTATTCTGTAACTACCCAAAGCGACCTATTGTTTGTGGGGTAAGTAGGGTATCGGGAAGGGGGCGAAATTGGGGGGTAACTACCCTTTCTGCAAACATTTATTTTTTTTTCGTTTTAGTATATGATTAGTAGTATAACTGCGTGTATTATTCGTTCTTATACAATTTCGGTGCAGCAAACTGTTTAGAAGATATTAGCAAAAAAGCGTCACTAAAAGAAAACGGTTTTTCCTAAATATCTCCGAATACCATCAGATAGGAAATAAAATTTCTCACAAAAAGTGTCTTTAATCCCATATGTAATTTTTAGTGTCCTATATATATATATTTAAAACGTATTTATAAAAGCCACATGCAGATTGCAACCGTCGATGATCATTTTAAACCCGCTTGAAATACTTTCCCCTAACTCGCCCACTTTCTTCTTTGTACACAGAAAAATCCCGTTTCACCGCAACATCTGACGAATCAGACCAATCGGGACGTGCGAATCGCCTTATCAGATCCTTCTGCTCCGATTATCCCGTTGCGAAATGTAATTTCCGAGATTCCGCGGTCGCCGAAGCCGTACGATGTTCATTTACCCACGAAACGTATTCAATTCCTGCGATCCTCACCCGGTACGCTCGGAAACGTACCTCTGGGTGTAAAAATAACGAGTGTTTGCTCAGCGAAATCCCAATTTCGTCTGGGCCGGCGAGTTCGCGTCGGGATCCCGCCCGCTGCGCCCGGGGATTCCCCATTCCGAAGGGCGAAAAGATGTTCCCGATACACGGCGCCAGATTGCGTAAACATGTTTAAGGCTAAACGCTCGAGGAGTTTCGGGTGCATGCGAATCAGGATTTGGAGACGAGTGCCGCCTTTCGAGCGCCTGTTACGTTATTTTTTTATTCCCCGACTGTGTCGGAGTGCCGTTAAACGAGTTCGATGTTATCCGGGACCAGAGTCAGCCGGGTGCTCCGTCATGCCGCTAAGATTCCTGGAAGCTTTCGGTGTATCAGCTTTTGAAGAAGGTGGAAGTCGCTTGGGGCTAAAACCATTTTGAAAGAGGGGAAAAAAGGTTTAGCCTTCGTCCACCGACAGTTACAGACTTTTTTTTAACAAGAAGCTACAGATCAACTTCATTGTAATAAGTATGTGCTGACATATTTAAACCGGTAAGTTCAAAATACCCAAAAGTCATCCCGGAGACAAAGAAGAACCTGGGTCAATCAAAGTGTGGTTTTCGATTATATATATATATATATATATATATATATATATATATATATATATATATTAGCACTCCGGGCCTGGTAGGCCCATGGCTTGGTTCACTGTCCTTCTCCAACCCTTCTTGTCCTTCGTTTTCTCTCTCCAGTCCGTTATGCCAGCCTCTCTCATATCCTTCTTCACTTCTTCCTGCCACCTCGCCCTTGGTCTTCCACGCCTCTTTCTTGCTCCCAAACTTCTTTCCAATATTTTTCTCGGCAGCCTTGTCTCATTCTGTTGCCCTTTACTACTTGCACAATGTTTGCCTCTCCATATAGATGTTCTAGTTCTTTGTTAGTTCGTCTTTGCCACACACCTGCCACTGTTTTTCCACCATAAATTTTACGTAGTATCTTCCTTTCCCATATTTGTAATGCATTCTGATCTGCTTTCCCCAATGTCCACACTTCACTTCCATACAACACTACCGGTCTAATTATAGTCTTATATAGTTGCTTCTTTAATTTTCTTGATGAATTTCTGCTATTGAGTATTGGTCTAAGTGCACAAATGCTTCGGTTACCCATCATCAATCTTCTCTGTATTTCACCCTGCATGCCAGGTGCTCTGCGGAATTCCGTTCCTAAGTATACACAGCAATCTGTTTCCTTAAACACATATTCTTTTCCTTTCACCGATGTTACTTTCAAAGTGTTCTGATTGTTATATTCCTTGTCAGTCCATGTCATGTAGTTTGTCTTACTTTCATTTATCTCTAGCCCAATTCCTAACGCAGCATGCTCCAACCTACTTATTACTGCCTGTAGTTTCCCTTTCGTTCTTGTCAACAGAACCAGATCATCTGCGAATGCAAGACACTGATGTTTCTTATCATAGACTAGTCCAGTTGTGTTTAATTTAGCTTTCCTAATTACATACTCAAGTGCGCAATTAAACAGTACACATGATAGTGGGTCTGCTTGTCTTAACCCTTCCTGAACAGTGAAATTTTCTGTAAGTTTACCATTTACTTTTACCCTATTACTACTCTCACTCAGAGTCATCTTTATAATTCGTAACAATTTGCTGTTAACTCCTATATGCTTCAATGCTCTGAAAAGTTCATTTCTTTTTATTCTATCATATGCCTGCTTGAAGTCAACAAACAGCACAAACGTCTCCTTCTTGTATTCGTAGCTTTCTGCTTGTATTTCTCTTAGTAAAAAAATCTGGTCCACAACTGACCTTCCCCTTCGGAAACCACACTGATATTCCCCAATCTGCCTCTCTATGCCAATAACAAGTCGATTTTTTGTGTATGTTGCTAAGATCTTGTAAGCTATGTTTAGCATTGCTATACCCCTATAATTATGTAGCTCGCTCTTATCTCCCTTTTTATGTATGGGTAGTAACACCGCTTCAGTCCAGCTTTTGGGCATTTCCTCTGTTGTCCATATATTTTGCAACAAAAGGTGTATTTTTCTATTTAACTCGTCTCCCCCGTACTTAAATAATTCCGCTACTAATTCATCATTCCCAGGTGTTTTATTATTCTTTAGGTTCTTTACTATTTCTTTTACCTCTTCAAAGGATGGTGGTTCTTCTTCTTGTTCTAACTCTTTATTCAAAATATTTTCGACTTCACTAGTACTTGCATCATTTTCTGTATCAGCTCCTCCATTTAGTAATTTGGCAAAGTAGGTTCTCCACACAGTCAGAATTTCTTTTTCTCCACCCACTAAATCTCCTCTATCATCTCTGTAGTAAACTGGCCTACTAACTTTTTGACCAGTTATATCTCTTACTCCTCGGTAAAGGTTTCTTACTTCCCTGTTTTTGTAATTTTCTTCTATTTCTAATATGAATTTTTCGTTATATCTTCTTTTCTTTTCCCGCAGTATTTTTTTACACCTTTTCCTTTGCTCGATGTAAGCTTCCTTGTCTGCTGTTGATTCCGTCTTCAACATCCTAAGTCTCCCTTCTTGTCTTTTTTTTATCTCACTTTCACATTCTAGGTCATACCAATTCTTATATTTACTGTCCCCTAGTTTTTGACATATTTCTGCTGCGTGTCTGATCTTATTCATAATGTCCTTCCAAAGAACCTCAACATCATTTATTTCTGGCATACACTTTAAGATTTCCTCCAATTTGACCCTGTACTGCTCCCTGTCTTCCTCTTCATTTAGTACAATGCGTTTTTTAATGTGTCTGGTTTTCGATTATGGAGGTCACAAATCCTTGTACTAAAGGATTGAGGGCTATCCCTTTCGCTAGACATGGGCATGGGTATAGGTCCAAAACGAGGATTTGAATAACCAAACTCAGGTATTCGAAGCAGGAACTTCTAATTATTTAGAAGATGAAGCAATCTGAAAATGACAGTTTGGGAGTGAGGACAAGTTCACCACTGTCTACGATTCAAAAACTGGAATGGAAGGGGTCTTTGACAAACAAAACCAGATCCAGCCCGTGATTATTTAAATATTTAAATCATTATTTTTGCAGTTGAGTGTCTAATTTAATGTGAGGTACTACCATCAAAAAACTGGAAAGGCTGTGAATATTGCTGCACAAGAATTAAAACAAATTCCTTATAATATATGCTATCATGGGTATACTATTTAAAATCGACTTCGAGGACCAGGAGGTAGTCATACCGCTTTCATCTTTGTAGTTGAGATCAAGTGGCAAATCTGATACTGCAACCAGTAAGTGACAAGAAGAATCAACGTGAGTTTGTGTGCCGCTCGCAACTCATTGAAACTTGTACAGGCAGAAGTGTAGACCAAGCAGGTATATGCAAAAATGGCCCTTAAACCAATTTCTTATAAGAGGTTAAATTGTATGAAGCACTTTGGAAACAAACAATTCTAAAGTTCCGTATATTGCAGTCCTCAACATGTTTATCAAAGTTTTTGTAATTTCTCCAATGGAGCAATTATAAGAAGCAAGAATTAGAATAAAGTTTAAATTCTCTATAATATACAGAATTTATTAAAAAATGTTTCAACATACCTATCATGTTTATACAAAATAAATACAATATATGCAAAAGAAAATTAAAAAAATCCTCCAAATAGTCAGAATCTCCGTCCTCACTATTCTCCGTGTTAACGGTAAATTTAGAGACCTAATTTCATCAATAACTTTTTCTTTTTCTGATCAATTAATAATAATTTTTCCTGCGTGTTCCACGAACGATACCCATTTTTCACTTGCTATTTGACCAAAGCTCCATCCCACATTTTTATTACATGATCTTTCTTAAGGCCTATCTTCGTGATGTTTTTATCCAAATAGTTTTTTTGTTACTCCCCATATCAGCTCAATATGATTAAAATGACAGTGATATGGTGAAGACGTTAATATTTTATGCCCATATTGATAAACTAATTCATCAACGTAGCACAAACATTTTTCAATTTAACCACTTCCTTTGGTCAGTTTAGTAAATCAGATTTTAAATAAATATCTGCAGGTATAGAAACCTGGTGTTCATTAAGCCATCTAATATATTTGATATACAGTGCAGACCTCCCAAACTGTGTTAAAAATTGTAGTATTCAGTGTTATGCAGATGACTCGCAGTTACAATTTTCTTTCAACCCTAAAAGCACCGCGATATCCTGAGAGCTCGTGGACCGTGACCTAAGGGCTATAGCTGACTATTCTCGAAAAAATAATTTAAAGTTAAACCCAGAAAAGTGTGCGACAATGTCGTTCTGTCCAAATCGTTTGCGAGAAAGCATATTGACAGATTTTAAAATTAATATTAATAATCAACCATTGCCTGTTGTTATTGCTGAAAATAAAAACAATACCAAAAGTTACAATATTTCGACATTATTTATTTTTTTCCGGAACCACACAGTTTAACACTTTTTTAAACAGCCTTTGGGGTCAAGAAACAGTGTATTGATGTCTTATAAAGTTTTCTTTTTCTAGTACTTATAGTTTCCGCTTGGCGCCAAGAGGAACTAAAAATGGATGCTAAATGGGAGCTCCAAACGTTTTGCAAATTTTTGAGTAGAGGTATGATTTGAAGAGTATATCCGAAAAGTATATAGTACTGCAAGATAAACGAGATCGGATCCGATTAAATAATTCACTGTTCATTCAAATTGGTAAAAATTGGTATAAACGGCAAAATCTTGATATATTTTTAAATAAAATCGGTATGTTCTAGAGGATTTAACTTTATTTTAATTTCGGGTAATTTCTTATAAGCGATCCATAAGAAAATATACAAAAACTTTGATAAACATGTTGAAAATTGCAATATACGGAACGTTAGAATTGGTTGCTTCCAAAGTGCTTCATACAATTCAAACCCCGATAATAATTTGGGTTCAGGGCCATTTTCACTTATACTTACTTAGTCCACCGATCTGTCTGTACAAGTTTCAATGAGTTTCGAGCGGCACACAAATTCAGATTGATTCTTCTTGTCACTTACTGTTGCAGTATCAGATTTGCCACTTGATCTCATCTACAAAGATGAAAGCGGTATGACTACCTCCTAGCCCTCGAAGTCGATTTTAAATAGTATACCCATGATAGCATATATTATAAGAAACTTGTTTTAATTCTTGTGCAGTAATATTCACAGCCTTTCCAGTTTTTTGATGGTAGTACCTCACAATAAATTGGGCACTCTATTGCAAAAATAATGATTTAAGTATTTTTCTAAGTATTTTCGGTTCCCGACTAATCACGGGCTGGATCTGGTTTTGATTGACAAAGTCCTCTTTTCCATCCCAGTTTTTGAAACCTAGACAGCGATGTACGTTGTCTTCACTCCCAAAACTGTCATTTCAGATTGCTCCATCTTCTAAATTAGAAGTTCCTGCTTCGAATACTTGAGTTTGGTTATTCAAATCCTCATTTTGGACCTATACCCATGCCCATGTCTAGCAGTACTACATTTGCCGCTTAATCTCAACTACAAAAATGAGGGCGGTACCTCTGGTTGCACCCCTGACTACCTCCTAGTCCTAGGAGTCGATTTTAAATAGTATATCACACCAGTCGGTTTTATTCATTCGCAACCGTCAACTGCAGTTCTGCGCCATTCAGCGGGAAACGAATCACTCGCACCTTATGACGCGGCATTTTCAATCTCCGCTAGGGCCATCCTCAAATGAGGTAATAAATTCTTCCGACTCGTCGCCGGCAGACAGGGGACAATGCTAATAATTCGCGACGCGAATCGTTGTTAAATGGAAAAAAACACACCAAATTAGAACGGTGGCACGTAGAACCGCTGGAAATTAAATGTTGCCCCCGCCAAAGTGAAATGTCGGGGGAATAATTCCGAGGATGGCCGGCGCTTGAGTGAAAAACGGCCGCTTGAAATGGAAATGCGACCTGGCTTACGGCAAGCTGCATTTCGGGTAATTAGTGGTGATGTTTCGGGTTAAAAACTGTAATATAGTCGTTGTCTTGCTATAGTTCAACCCATAATTCTCCCTAAAAACTTGAAAGAGCGCTAAAACTAGCCAGTGGGGATAAAAAAGTAACGATAGAGCTCTACTAGCATAAATGTAGGCATTCATAGCCGCCATATTTGACCCATCTTCAGTTTATGTAACTATGTAATTCCTCAAACGGATATAGCGTCTTGCTACTGATATTGTTAAAAATAGTTAAAGGAGGGATGCCAATGATGGACGTGTAGATTACTCTATTATCTACGCGTAAACTGCGTAATATTTTACTTAGAAAATCTACTGTAGAAAAGAGCATGGCGTAGATAAAAATCTTTCTGATTTAGAGAGCCAATGTACTTGTGAAGAAAAAACGTACGTTTCTATGTACTAAAGCAAAAAGAGGTAATAACGAGGGAGGCAATACAGGGATAATAGCAGAATGGCAATAAAAAAATTAAAATACATAGTAGAGAGAGAGACAAGGAAAAGAGAAAAGCAAAAACTACCCTAAATAGTAGAAATACTAAGGAAGAAAGGAACTACGGAGGCAGAAACAAGACTAGTAAACAGAGTACTTTGTTCCCAACAAAAAGCAGTTATGTTCCATAATTTTATGCCAGGCATAATTATATATGTAATTCCGCAAGAAAGTTTTGGTATTATATTGCCAAGGGTTGCATACTATCCGTTGTCACGTTACCTAACTAACTTAGTTTCTACAGTACAGTAGGAGATAGAAGAAAGTAGAGGCAGA
The DNA here is from genome assembly GCA_025024175.1 of Rhyzopertha dominica. NCBI lineage: Eukaryota > Metazoa > Arthropoda > Insecta > Coleoptera > Bostrichidae > Rhyzopertha > Rhyzopertha dominica. The sequence goes on from QCXZ01000053.1 coordinate 29,274,804, forward strand.
TTGCTTGTGGACACAATAAATACGATATATGGTAAGAATATGATTAATAATAATTTTGCCTTACACCTTATGGGTACAGTAGGGTTAAAATTGGTTTGAAGGCTTCCGTGATTGTTGTCGATGACATGTTGTTTTCCGGGCTGGTTCCCACGTTGGTTATTTGACCTTGACGTTTCGACACTTATGTCGGTGTCTTCCTCAGACGTAGCTCTAAAAACGTCTGAAACGTCAAGGTCAAATAACCAACGTGGGAAGCAGCCCGGAAAACAACATGTCAGGGTTAAAATTATATACATATATTGCTATAAACAGCCATATAGTTACAATCTGGTATATAGTCATTTATACTCCTATATAAATCGCGACGAATAGCACGCAAAAGTTATTCTGATTTGAAAAGCGATGGAGCAAACGAACAAAACGACCCAGTAGTGTATGAACAAGTATTCTTTAAATTTGAATGTATTTCGATACCACTGCGTAAATAAATGAAATTAATTCACACGTAACAGTATATTCAATGATTGAGGGAGGCCGCTATTCATGTTTTAGTGATAATAACTCAGCTGGCCCTGAGCGGCAAATTAAACTTGAAGATAAAGAAGACCAGGCCCGGTAAATTAATTTTCAATTAGCTCGTTAGGTTACCATCCAATTCCATCCGCGCAGATTGCGTTCATTTGCATTTACCGAAAGAATCGTCCCGTCTAATGAATTCAGACGGCGTAAAATATCGAAGCAGGAGCCACGCCGTCTTGTATTTCACGCAACAAAAGTTCCGCCAACTTCTGCGCGGCGGACACCGCCTCCCGATAATGGAAAACGACTGTAGCCCGCTCATAACTTTGTTTTAAGCGTGAGCGATTGTTTTTTAAACGTAACACGGGGGCGAGTTCGACGCGCCCGCACCGAGACGCACCGGAGTGAATAAAGGCGCGCAATCCCACTTCTGAAATTCGAGTGTCGACGGCGCGTCCGATCCATCCTCGAGATATACGACAGTCGGGAGACCGAATTACTTCGCGGATTGGCCACTGGATGGCCCTCGAGTTGCACGTGAAATATGGTCGGCGATAACGAGATCCCAGGAACGGTTTCTCAAGGTGTATTTTCGGGGCTTGTTTCGGCCGATAGGGGCGCCGCAAACGACAGTATTAAACTCGGGCGATGATAATTTTTCAGGTGCACGGCTTATTCTTATTTATGGTCTTATCGGAGGGCGCCACTGGACGTCGGCAGTTTGTTATTGGATCGGAACGAGTGGGTGTTACGTCATGAACGTCTCGCTGCTCGCGTCCAAATTGAATTACCCGTTATATTAAATCTACTTTTAACAACTCCAAAGACAAAGAACATTAAAAGTCACTTAGGGAGCCTCACGGGAATAAGGACGGTAAATAAATACATTAGATGACGCCGTAGCAGCAGCCGGGGCTTCAAGTGAATGATGCAGCGCGATTCTACCCGATAAAAACGAAGTCCCTTGCAATTTCTGGGATCTCCATGTCGTTATGCGAAGGAATAAAGTTTGATAACCAGAAATAACACCTCGACGGTTTTCACCGAGCGACAAAAGAGCGACGTATCGTCAAGTGGAAAGCGCAGAGCGTCCCATTCAAGCGGGATATCCGCATTGTTTTTAGTCGAGCGTCGGCACACTAGATCCTGGAAAATAACGCTTAAAATCGCGACAGTAGCTACGTCCCTGCTCCGAAACTGACAGATGCTCAAGCACCTGTAAACGGGATGCCTGTTTGGATCCTGATGCGTGGAGCGGGAGTTTTATTACAACGAAGGTAGGGGGAAACTAAACGATGCAGTAATTAAAGGGCGTTTTCGCATGGAAGATAATGCGGAGTTGGATTTTGATGGCATTGTCGAGACGGGGAATTTCCGTGACGAATTTAATGCTGCAAAGGATATAGGATATACTACAGAAAACAAGAATGATTGTCGTTTTGCACTAAACAAAAATAGCGCCCATTCGATTGCAACTCGATGTGATTGCTTACTTGGTTTACTGTATAGTGACGTCACACGTTTGGGCGCCACTTTCAAAAACGTTTTGATGTGACTTACATTGGTTTTAGGTTTAGCGAACATGAATTTTCTTTTTAAAATTTATGTGGACATTGTTGCCTCAAAGTTGCAAAACGTTCGTTTCAAACAGTTTTTCTACTTATTTTTATTAGTTCCCTTCTGATTTGATTATGTCATCTTGTTTTTTTGCAAATTAAAGGAATAAAACGCTAAACATTGTCCATTATTTTCCGCAAAGACTCTAAGGGATCTACATTTAATATTAATTGATATAAACATGTTGCAGCTATAGTTATAGTATGTAATCTTAGTCACTGAAAGTCAGGCTTCTAGTCTTCACCACAACGAAGTTACAATGTCAATGTCCAAAATAGCTTTGACATGTTGCAAGAATTTTCGTGAGTGATCTTGAAAAAGTCGTCATTTATATATGTATATATGCATCATTCCAAGAAAGCTTACACACAGGTCGTGACTTTCTGTAGCTGAATCTATTCAACCTAATCGGTACATGATGCCCTCTGGCTACTGACTGTTATGAGGTCCCAACGAAAAATCGAATAAAACCCTGTCTCTAAACATTGACTTTGGACTCTCTTTTACTAAATCGGCTTTACAACTGTTTATTGAGCAATATTTGGACAGAAAATGAGTTCCATGTTTCAGAAATAATTAACCTGGTAAAGACTGACGAATTGCATTTTTAGAGAAAAAGTCCAGGATTCATTAGAAAGATGTTAAAATATGAAACGTTGACGAGCCGAATTGTCTAGTCAACTGATCAAAGAATATTCTAATGACCTGCAAAAATTGTTGAGGATGTTGCATCCAAGAAACATAATTAATGACATAGGAAAACCAGTCGTGACTGAAACGGTTCCTGAGAATGTTGGAAGAGTTGTAGATGCTTCCAAAACCTCAACCTCGGTTATGTTTGTAGTTCCACGGGATGGTTCTATACTACCCTCTTATATTGTTTACAAGGCTACAGATGTGTATCGAAACTGGTTGCGAGAAGACCCTCTAAATTAGATGTTAATGAGAGCTAATGTTCTCAGATACACTGACCAGAGCAGATGTTTGTTTATCTATAAAAATGGTTTGATACGAACAATAATTTTGAAGAATGGTTCCTACAGATTGAGATAGCCTATTTGAAAAACTTCCGGTTCACAGGAATAATTATTCCATCTAATAAATATATTTTTTAAAAGGCCAGCCCCAAAATGCCTCCACAAAGAGAAACAAGCAATGTCTTCACCACCAAGAACTGATGTACATGCTGGGAAGCCCATTACGTTAGGAGGCGACAATGCTATAGAGAGTAAATAGAAGTCTGAAAAGTACGAGGCCAAAACCTTTATAAAAAGTATTAAAAAACTAATTTCGTTAATTACCGAGAGTGCCCTCGTGATACATAGTAGAATAAGACGTCTTATTTTACCTTTATTTACTACATTTACCTATTTAACTGTATGTGTAACTGTTTAACTGTTCACTATAGGTCATTAATATATGTCTATCACGGAAGGAAAAAAATTACACAAGTTTTCTGTACAAAATTATTTTCGTTCAATCCAGTTCGACGTGGTAAGATTATACAGAACCATGGAAATTAAAAAGCTATTTCAAATAGCCCAGATTAAAAAATAAACGTTTGAATAAAATTAAACATAAAAAGCATTAATTAATTAATAGAGAGAATGCAAATATACGGTATTTTGCGCAAAACTAGAATCCTGAAAATCAATCCAACCGCAATGTAACCCCACGCCACGCCACTGGCATTCTTCACAGGCTAGAAACTGTTATTGTCCAGGTGTTATCAGTCAGGACCTGCAAGTGACGTCCTAAGGGCATTAAATGGACCCTGGACAGCAGAGAGAAGTACAATGACACAAAAGGACCACTAGCTGGCCTGTTTTATTTTCTTTTATCGCCGCTGAAAGTTAATTTGGGATGTCGGAACAGAAACGCTGGGATTTATGAGTCGCACATTAATACCACGGAATAGAGGGAATGTAGCTTTACGTTTCTAGGGAAGGACGATGGAGAACCGCTGTTTTAATAGTTCATATAATACAAATGAAGTTCCATCGAAGGGCATTTTAGTAGCAAATTTAATAAAAATTCAATTTGGTAATTACTATTTTTATTGTCAGACTCGTATTTTGTAAATTGTCTTTAAAAAACGCTAAATCTGCACCTTTTAATTGTTTAAACAATGGGTCGCGGTCGGAGTTTGAGGATTATTTCTAGATTAGTTTGTTTATGTCAAAATGAATCTTTCAGGAATTCTAAACGATCTAAAAATGTGTTTAAGAATCTGCAATGTTGCCGGAGAGTTACACAATCCACAAGGAACGTTCGGCAACCGAGAACGACCTGTCCTAGATGAATTGTAATAGTACAAGAGTTAAATACATTTTCTGAATCTTTGTCTAACCCAGTCTGACGCACAACAGGTTCCTAAGGACGTTTGTTCCCCGCAACAATACCCCATCTGTCCTTCCTCTGTTCACTCCTTATGCTAAATCCAGCACCGCCATACTAAAGCGAACATATCCTCACTACCGCCGCATAGATAAGTGAAATCACTCTGCCAGACGGCGCTTCTGGATGTTAAACCGCCCGTTCCGAAGTACTAGTAAATGTCATGCGAGTGTATGCGAGAGTTATGAAAATAAAGACGCCCATTGCGGTAATGCACTATATAGAGCCGGGCAATGTACCGTTAAAACTGTTATTGTTTGAGAAACGTTCACTTTAACTGAGATGGGGCGCCGTAATTTTCGAAACGGAGCCATGAAATCTTGATGTTCATGAAGTAATGAAGACACGGAGGGTTTAGTAAATTATCTGGCGGGGTTATGGTAATTTTCGACTGTTTGGGAGTGGTGATGAGTAGTAAACTGTGTAAAACGCACTTTAAGCAATCGATATGGCAAGTTCGCTGCTGAATTTGGGGTGGAAATAGTTGATTTTGAAATTAGATAATCCGGCGCCTCCACCATTTTTGCATTTATGAGTGCTATAAGGTTTATAAAGTTATATATATCGCTATGTAAATAGATGGTTTGCTATACACAGTGTCTCAGTCCAGTACGTATCTATTATTACTTATTTTTTGTATTGCTGCTAAGCAAAGCGATAGCATCCGATAATCAGGAAGTCTAACGAAAAAGACATTCTTTTGCGCGCATTCTAGTGTAATATATGTGTCTACGAAAAGGAATTTATAATCAAAACGAATACCTAAATCTTTAACACTGGATATCTTACCTAGAGCCACATTACTAACATGATACGGATATGTTGTTGAATTGCGACTAATAAACATAACACTACGTTTAGAAAGATTCAAATAGAGTCTGTTAATATTACACCAATAAGAAATTCTATTCAGGTCATTCTGCAAACACAACGAATCCCCTGCTGTGTCGATCCGATAAAATACCTTAAGGTGGTCTGTGAAAAGTAGCTTCTCGCACTAAATTATTGAACTGAATTAATATTATCATTACGAATTGTATTGACAACTGCTTTTTATATTCCTTACATGAGCAAGCTCGCGAAACTCCTTTAATATTTTACTAATTGTTCTTTAGGCGGAATCATAGAAATTTTTCGTGAAATAAGCGAGGAACTTATATTTGTGTATGTGTATTATATCCATAAAAATCATTTGTAGAATTGTTATTTTGCGCATTTCTGTTAAACGAACCATTTTTGATATACAATTAACGCAATTCAAACGACTATAACACTAACAATTACTGTCACAGCCATCAAGAATTTACTGTCAGACATTGTGAGTAAGTAAGTAAAGAAAATGGTTTATAAAAAGTTATAGAATTGTACGGGTCGGTAGGAGCGGTAAAATTTGAATAGCCTGCTGGCAGCAAATTTGAAATCCACCACTGCAAATATCAGTCCGTTGATATTCCGCCATTGCGCGCATTCTATTCATTACTTACATTTTTGGTTTTACTCGATCAATCCAAGGCTTTCGATCTTGTTAACCATGAATTGCTTATTGCAAACATAGGCTTTGGGAGTGCAGCTCTCCAAGCGATATCAAAGAGTAGTTATTTCAAATACCGATTATTTCAACTTGGAATGGAATGCTACATTTGTATGCCAATAACATCCAGGTGTATTATTTAATTCAACTAATTCAACTGAATCATCCTTTATGTATAAAAAGCGAGAGTATTGAATGGGTTATCTCCGCAAAGAGTTTTGGTATCATTATTGATAATAAGCTGTTATTTGATGATCAAATCCAACACGTTTGCAGAGTTTCTACGTGAAAGTTAGTCACTATATAGTTTTAAGAAATTTCTCTCTTCAGATGTAAAATTAAAGTTTTTCCAATCCCGTATACACCCTCATATTTTTACTGTGGTTTTGTTTCAATATAATAAATTAAGATTGCAATGCATACAAATCGCTTGCATACGTTTTGTTTGCAATATACCATACCCAAATCATGTCACTCTTTACTTCAGAAATAGATATTTGTGAAATGAAGGTTCATGACCGAATGTGTTATTTGTATGCTATATTTTCGTACAAACCCTTGCAGGCACCATACCAACAGGTTCAGAAGTTGCTTCTGTTAGTGTGCATGGGTAATTACGAAACAAATTTTTAGAACACTTAAATTTAAGCTTATCTCAATTTAAGGTGGCCGTCAGATCCCTTCTACTGACAGATTATTAATGAACTGTTGTTTTGTACACTATCCTAATAGTTTTCTTTAATATAGAACGAATAATAATTATGTAACTGATGTTGTATGTTTCGCAGAATAGTTATGTTACTTTCTTTATTCTGCTGCTCTTATGTGTATTTTGGTTTGGGGAGGAGTGGTAGATAGCACTGTGCTAACTCCTACCTATTGTGTAACTTCTTTTGTCACTCAAAAATTATTATAATACTTATTATTATTATTATTGACTGCATCAAAGTTTTCAGGAGTGAACACAGAAATGGGATTTCCAAGCATCTCGTCATCTTGAGTTAAATCATTTCCTTTTTTTAAAAGAAGCAGTCCAATTCCTGACGATAGCATAAGAAGACAGGTAGGTATCGTGGTGACTATTAACCATATCATTATAAATCTCGTAACCCTTTTAGGTGCACGTACTTTTTAAGTACTCGTCAAAATGGTGGAGGCGCCGAATAAAACTTGAAACAGCATCAAATTTTAAAAGTTTCTCTTCTACTCAYTTTAGATAATAGATTTTTGGGGAACGTATTTATAAATGGAAAACCTGTACTATATTTTCATATAATATAAATGCTTTTCAAGTGTACAACAGGCCAAAAACTTGATCTCCACTACTCCGTTACACGAGCATTTAATATGCGAACCGACATTTGCATTACAGAACGCGAACGTGGATTGCAATTCCGCATTACTGCTGAAGGAGAGTTACGTTTGTGGCCTAAGTACCTAGGACCCCGCGTAATTAAGCGCTCTAGCAGCAGATGCGGTTGCTCTGGATCCAGAGACAAGACATTACCTGTATTAAACGCCCTACTGTGCCACCCTAATCCTACGGGGGTTTTCAATATCACCAGGAGCAGGACTTACCAACATGAATCTTCCTGGATGCCTGGTAGCTGCAGAGGCCTGAAACAAAAAAAAATATGCGTTGAAGGGAGCTGAATTTTTCGATTTCGTTCAATTAACCGGTTCGGTCTGGAGCCGCCTGTATTTCATGATATTTATTAATAAATGTTTCTCGAGCTTAACGCCTTAATAACGGCCATAAATCAAAAGCTATGCTGTCAATATCGCCGGCCTCGACTAACCTGCGGAAGCGAAGCATTCCGCGAAAGCACGGGAAAAGTAGTAGCACATATCGATTGAGTTTCACAAAAGGCACAATAACTACAAAAGCACATAGTGTTGGTTTTAGAATTAACAATCCATACCCTTCTTGGTATATTAAATTTGCAGTAAGGTTTAATACATGATTGAAATTTTAGGCTTTTTAAGTTAAACCGCGTCTGATTTACGAAAAAGACCGACGTTTCGCCACCAGTTGTAAGGGACATGATCAGAACAAGAATAAGATGTATGAAACATGATTTAAACCTAACTGGAGAAAAACATCCGAACTGAACAAAATTGTAAGGAGGAAAGAGAATGAAAACAGTAGTTGTTAGTTTCCTGATGATGCCCGTTATGAGTGCGRGCGAAACGCTGACTTTATTCCAAMATCAGATGAGRTCTAACCCAAAGAAACAAAGATTTCAAGCTTTAGTAGATTCAAGTTATTAAACAGAAATGAATTAATTAAAGTGCGCAATAAAAATAACAGAAATGACAAATATTATAAATAAAACTCCTACATATTATTGATAGATCTTTCTGCAACCTCAAAGCAGCATACGATACTTTTTAAATTTAAAACAAAAAATATATCTTTGCGAGGTCATGGTTTTGTCTGTGTTTAATTTTGCTGACTCTGTTTTTGACCGGTGTTTAAATTTTGAGTGTTCCAGGAGAATACAGATGATACAAAATGTTTGTGTTCGCTTGATATACGGGAGTGGTAGGGGAGATCATGTCACTCACAAACGCATTATGATTCTGTGGCTGAGCATGTCGGAAAGAAGAAGGCTTCACTTTGTTTGTTTGTGTCATAGAATAATCTCAAACAAAACTACACCATACCTTTACAATAAAATCAAATTTCGGAAGGATATACATAACATTAATATTAGACGTAAAGATGTATTTTCGATTCCGGCACATAAACGTAGTTTCTTTAAACGTCCCTTTTCTTACAATATCTGCAATTTGTTGTCCCATTACAGCTAAAGTCTAAGTCATCGAGTAATTACAAATTTGCTTACAAAAAATTATTATTATCTGTCCCACATGTGCAATATTTACTTTTTTCTATTAGGTATTAATTAATACTTTATATACATATACACTTACATTTTTCATTTTTAGTTAGTTTCATTGGTACCTTTAGTTCTCTTTTATCTGTTCATAATTTGGTTGAGTGGAAGAGCAGGTGCTGCCCTTCTTTGGGCGGCGACTGAACTCTGCCATTTCGTTAGTGTAAGATAATAAATTGGCTTTCGTTTCAATTTTTTGTCTTTCTGATATATTGGTACGCTACAAATAAAGAAAACTTATTATTATTTTTAATTTGCTTTAAAAATTGGCATTAGAAAATAACAAAAAGAAAACAGAGGCCACGTGCGTTTTGAATGCTCTGCTTGAAAGCCTTTGCAATTCTTCAAATGTCAACTACACATATTATTTTTTTAAATTTAACATAGCCCACACAGCAAGCCTTTTTCCGGCAAATAAATTTCTGAGAACGTTATCTATGCATTTTAGCGTAGAATATGACCTTTCTACTGCAGTTTGCTACATCAATGCTAAAAAAATTAGATAAAGATAGATAGATTTAAGAATGAATAAATTTTAGACTCTCAAATAATTTTTTTAGCAGTCAGTCCCGTATGTATTAGTACTCACAGGTTTTTTGTACATTAGCTTAAAGGCAAAATCTAATCAAGCACAATAACTTTGAGACGGTGTTTGCCAGATTACGCAGATTAGATTTTGCAGAAAACAAAGTTGATAACTTAAACATTGAAATGGTCAGAGATCAAAGACGAAAAAAGCAACCACGTGTCATTTGCGTACAGATATGACGTGCAAACTATCACGGCAGTGTTAATACAATATGTGTATATATTGTACAACAGAGACCCCAAAATAAAGCCCTGTTACACACTACGTTCCACGGGTCAGTACTATAATACCGTATTTTCAATTATCACTTTCTGATGGCAGTCTAACAAGTGAGAGTTCATAAGATTAATGTAACAAAACAGGGTTAACAAAATTTTTTATTTGTTCGTAGCAATGCGTTGTTATTCAGGGTCTAATCAATAATTGTTTGACAACTTCAGTGCCAAATACAGTGCAATTTTCTCTTGAGCACAACTTGCTTCTATCATTTGAATATCTCGTAACATTTATCGCTGCATAATATCATCAGAACATGTGATCTATTTTATTGGTTCCTAAAATAAGAATACACAGAATATTTCAAAAGCCATCAGGTTCGCTATTTCTTGATTCTCATGTTGGCTTCCACATCACACGGAAACGTAAATACTAATACGGCCACCAAAAACGTATTTGAACCAGGCGCTCTCCCGCCACCATAAATCAGTTCTAAATGCGGCCCCGCTGAGCCCACACGTTCATATTTCGCGCGACGACGTACGAAATACGACACACAAACTTTTAATATGGGCTTTCTTCGCCAAGCTTTATTGTTTTTTTCCGCCACGGGAACATTAGGAGGGTTTTCTTGGGGAAACACATCGTTTGGAATACTCTACGCGGCAATTGTTACACGGTTCTTTGGCTGCCGATTCTGGGTCGTGAGGGACAAGGGCGAGAAGCTCTTAAAGCACACAAGGAAAGCAGTTACTACTTCTGGCAGTTTCAACCCTAATTTTTGAATAGCGAAAAGGAATCGACTCATTTCGGAGATCTTCCATAACTCTTATCTAAAAGAGAGTAAACTGACCAGAGCAGACCGTCGCCTTTAACTGCGGAGAGCGTGATTGGTGCATGTGAGAATACGAAGGCAGGCTTTTGTTTTGATTGCTTTCGGAATAAAATTGCACTTCCAGCGTTAGTTAGATGTACTAATATTTTTGTGAAGCGACATATTAAAATGTCATGGCAGAGTTAATAGTGAATTGACAGAAATTGCAAGTAAATGTCCAACCTAACAAAAACCTACAGGGTGACCCATTTGTTTTTACCCTGTAAAACGCTTGCTCGGGATCTTTTTTAATTGCAGGACTTGACAAACTGCATATTTTCAGCTCATACAAAATCCAAGGCCTATTTTGCCAGTTTCTAGGAGCAAAATTAAATAAAACATATTAGAGATTTTTTTAGAAAAAAACCTGTGCACGCCACTGGATTCGACATCCCTCAAAAACGGGGATGTAACAGGTTTTATTAGAAAATATCAAGTAATAACGATTTCGTGGAAAAAAGAAAGGGACGCAAGGAACTGACTTATTTTCGAAAATTTACAGTTAGCCATAAAAAGAAATACAAAACAAATAAAATATAACTCTAATAACTATACTTTGATAGGACAAACGATAAAAATAAAACTATTAAATATTTGCAACCTCTACCAAGCCACCAATTTCTTCTATACACTTATCAATCCTTTTGCGTACACTTATCTCATTCAAAGTTACGTTCCGTTTTTGCTGTGAAGTAATTTAAGCATAGACACTGATTATCTTCGCTTGTAAATTTTGAGGCCTTGATTTATAAACTTTTTCTTTAAGTAAACCCCGGAGAAAAAATCTAGCGCCGTCAAATCAGGAGACCTTCGTGGGCATTCGACGAAAGGATTGTTCCACATTTTTGACATCTGCAATTCAAAATACATCTGTACGTCGATTTTGAGCTAAATCTATTTTTTTGTCAAAAATCACAAAGCATCGAAGGCTAACCCCTTTGTTCTGTTTTGACCTTAAAATTTTTTCGTCTCCGATTCAGCTGAATACAAGTACTTACTAATTTGGACCTCCTGAATTTCGGAATGGCCTGAGTTGGTCGCTAGCTACAACGGTTCGCTCGGGAAGAGTCCTTATTTAGGCCGCCCGCAGTCCTAGCTCATTTTAGAACACATTTTTGAATTCTGCAGTTCAAAATACATCTGTACGTCGATTTTGAGCTAAATCTATTTTTTGTCGAATATCACAAAACATCCTAGGCTAACCCCYTTTGTTYTTTTTTGACCTTAAAATTTTTTCGYCTTCGATTCAGCTGAATATAAGTATACTTACTGATTTGGACCTCCTGAATTTCGGAATGGTCTCAGTTGGTCGCTAGCTACAACGGTTCGCTCGGAAACTGTACTAATTTAGGCCGCCCGCAGTCCTAGCCCATTTTGGAGCACATTTTTGAATTCTGTAGTTCAAAATACATCTGTATGTCGATTTTGAGCTAAATCTATTTTTTGTCAAAAATCACAAAACATCCGAGGCTAACCCCTTTGTTCTTTTTTGACCTTAAAATTTTTCGTCTCCGATTCAGCTGAATACAAGTATACTTACTGATTTCGACCTTCTGAATTTCGAAATGGCCTCAGTTGGTCGCTAGCTACAACGGTTCGCTCGGAAAGTGTCCTTATTTAGGCCGCCCGCAGTCCTAGCTCATTTTAGAGTACATTTTCAAATCTGCAGCTCTAAATACATCTGTACGTCGATTTTGAACTAAATCCTTTTTTTGTCAAAAATCACAAAACATCCAAAGCTAACCCCTTTGTTCTTTTTTGACCTTAAAATTTTTTCGTCTTCGATTCAGCTGAATATAAGTATACTTACTGATTTGGACCTCCTGAATTTCGGAATGGTCTCAGTTGGTCGCTAGCTACAACGGTTCGCTCGGAAACTGTACTAATTTAGGCCGCCCGGAGTCCTAGCCCATTTTAGAGCACCAACAAAATGTTCATTTAGCCGGCTTCTTATTAAACGAGCATCTAGTTAAAGCTTAAAATTAAGGTGGTACCTTAATTACTCATGCTCAAAAAATTTAATAATTCAATTGCATTCAAATTACCGTTGAAGAAGAAAGTCATTTCTGTCATTTCGTATTTCGCACCAAACGTTATTTTTGTTTGTTTGCATTTATGATAAATTCTGAGCGGACCAGTGAGGGCAATTTTGGCTCGAAACTGTACCCCATTTGTGGTAGGTAAAGGTGGCTTCCTCGCTAAATAAAATTTCATTTATAAAGTTCCGGTTGTTTAAATATTCTCCCTGAAGCCAAGAGCAAAACTCTAATGTTCTTTTTTGATGACCCACTTCCAATGTATGCAATAATTTTGGCTTAAAAGCTTTTATGTTATTTTTGTTTTAAACACCTTCTAATGTTTTCTGAAATATTAAGGTCCAAAGCCGTTCTAATAGTACTTCGAGGATTCCCGTCAAAATATTCAAAAATGTAGTTTTCATTTCTTCTTAGTCCAGCACGTCCATTACGTCTGATTTAAAGCATACTTTTTAAACTGATCCTGTTTCACTGAAAATTTTATTTACACACTGCACAGCGCTTAACCTTAGTGGTCTATCAGGATGTCTAATATTAATTTTTTTCGCAGCTTCTCTTGCCGTACACATATTATCGCAAACAAGATGAACAGTTTCTATTTTTTCTCTTAAATTTAAATTTTCCTTTATGACTAATAATACAAGGACAAACTGTGATGCAGTTTTAGACTGTAATGTGTCGGATTTGACAACTAAAAATTTCTGTAGTGCGAACTTTTAATTTTTCCACGAAATCGTTATCACTTAATATTTTCACAGGCCCGTTTTTCAGTATGTCGAATCCTGTGGCGTGCACAGATGTTTTCTAAAAAAATTGCTAATATTGTCATATACTGAATTTATTCTAAATTCATTTAATCAAATTGTTACACATTCTAGAACAAAACGTTTACTAATTATGTCAGCATATTTGTGTCATTGCACTTCCCGCTAGCACCGAGTATAATGCTAGCGAAGCATTATGACGTATTCGCGAGTGAGGTATAAATACGCGGATAAATCAATCGTGAATAACTGGGAAATAACTTAGAGTACTGCACAATGTAAAACACTGTCCCTCTGGCAGGAGCTAGCCCTCCTAGCACAATGTAAGTAACCAGGTAAAATATTCAATTGTCATTTTACAATAATATATTTCTGTGTGCTACAATTATCAATGTCTGTTTTATGTTACTTGTTTTACAGATTTCTTTGTTAATAAATATTTGTTTAGAACCTAAGTCGTATCTCTCCTGCCTTCGCCCCTAGTTCTTTGTTTCAGGTAATCACTAGCACAACGGCGCACAGCCCAAGTCCGAGGGTTGTGACAATATGGTTTATTCAAATTTTGCTCTTACAAACTGGCAAAGTAAGCGTTGGATTTGGTATTAGCAAGGTCATTTTTACTGAAAATACGCAGTTTGTCAAGCACTACAATTTAAAAAAAAACGAGATAAATTACACAATTAGAAAACTTTTTTTCGGGGCGACCTGAAAGCGAATGAGCTAAAGAAAATGTCACGGGTAACAAAATTATGGTTATCCACCAATATCCTTCGCTGGAATCGGAGTCCAGAGTTCACCAGACGCCCCCGGAGCAACCCCCGATGGGCACCCCATCGAAATCGGATTCCTCTGTCGTCGGCCCTAACAAATGAAGGCGGCGGTGCGATTGAGTAGACGCACCGTCGTTAGGGCTGTACGTACTTGACGCGCTTCCGTTACGGACGAACGGCTCGGCGAGAGGTGGTGTCCGTGGAATTAGGTCCTGAATAGTAATTAGACTGAAATACGCAGAAACTCGCCGTGATATATCGCCGTAGGTTTGGCCCCGCGCCTGCTACCATTAACTCTTCGCCCCGGGGCGGGGGAGGGGGCGCCCAAGCGCCGGGTGAATTAATTGTGCTCATCTGAATAACCTGAGGATTGTCTTAATAAAAATTCCGAAGTGTTAGGGGTGTGAAATGGGGGTAAACTCTGGAGTAACGAGGTAGAAGAAGGGGTTCTCTCTTGATTTTAATTGGTTCGTTTCGTAATAGTTGGCAGTTTTATTTTTACATTTTTTTAAATCATCTTCCGTTGTGCACCAAACCTTTAAAGCAAAGTCTTTAGAAGCGTTGCTTCAATTGGGAATCTGTAATCCTTCCTGATATTCACGGAGATCCTCTTCTCAAATTTGCTTTTATTGAGAAACGCTAAAATACGTAGTATAGTATATACATCACACAGGAAAAATTGACACTCAACTTAATACTGCAATGCGACTAATCACTAGAAGTCAACTCCTTTACCTTGGCTTCCGATCCATTGAAACATTGCTCCTCCGGAGATTCGCAGACAGTTTGCTGCATATAAAGCTTGGCAACAATATCAATCAGCTCCAAATGAGTTTCTGATTTCCCGAGATCTGCAAGAGCTACCTACAACTCGGGTAACTTCCAGAAAACTTCTGTGGACAGATGATTTCCTTCGCTCTCCTTACAGCATTGAAAGTGGATGGTGTTCTATTTGGCAACTTATGAAACATGATACATCMAATCAACGGCTGCAGAAAATCCTACAGAAAATGTGGCAGGAACTGGCCTCCCGAGAAAGTCTTGGGTCACTCTCAATCGCCCTCGCACTGATCATGGAAAATGCAACATTTCTCTTAATAAATGGGCTGCATCTATCAACCCTTCGTGTGAATGTGGAGACCCCTCCAAACAACTGAACAACATATGGTCAACAGATGCCCCCTTACAGCATAGGCTGGTCGTTTTGCGTCTATCCATCGTGTTGATGAAGGTGTTGAAGATTGGTTTAAGACAATCGAGATCTGATTGGAGTTTTTCTACGGTTTTTCTTCAATATTCTATCCAGAATAGATACATACATGTGTGTATCTATTCTAGATAGAGCGCAAGTGCGAGATCTCTTATCGCCATTCAACGCTTTTATACAAGTCGACCGTAGTCGCAGAGTCAATCCGCCAAAACGCTAAAATTTCCAAAACTTATTTGTATCGTTACCAGTGCTGTTCAAATGGAAGTACTTTCAGACTTATCTGTTGACACCTTATTCTTTTGTTACTCGTCGGTGTCTTTGTCATTGTATTTTTAGCGCTAACAGTAAAGATTTTGTTGGAGCCAGCAGATATTTAACGAAAGTTTAAAAATACTTTTAACTATTATTACTACATTGACTCAATTCGGAAGAATTTTTGATATAATTTCGTGGGGTACTTGAGGCAAATTTATGTAGAAGGGTGTATTGACGTCACGCCATCTATCGCAAATATTTTTTCACATTTTCTAAGTAAACATCAGTTAATAATCCGCCGAGTTTTCGGCACGGCCATAACAGGTCAGTGGCAGAGTAACAGAGGCAAAATCTGGAAGCCCGGGTTCGATTCTCCGTGGAAGCCAATACATTTTTTCACTTTTTCTTCTCCTGTGTGTCAAAGCTCTTTCTGTTCATTGACGGCGGTCTAAAGATATGACAACAAAAGATATTAGATTTTTTTATCTTCCCTGCGAGCAATTTCTTGAGCTTAACAACCCTTTATCCACACCCCCGTTAAGCCACCACGTCTCATTACCTACCCCGTCTGAAAACGTCCCGCGACTGAAAAGATCCCTTCCGTAATCCCTAAATCCAAGCCACTTCCTACCCTTTTAATTACGGCCCCGACGGCCCCCCACGGTGCGACCCCCCACAAATTAAATCTGTCCAATTGACCTTTCTCGCGGATTACCTCTGTAAACGTCACCGTCGATTTTATTTCCGGTCCCTCCTCCGGAGGAAAGCTCGGAAAAACCTACCGGGATGACGGCCCGACGAAGCGGATACAGATCGACGTGTGCCTCGAGGCTGTTTACGGGGGATGGGGGTTACATTATAAAGCCATTAGCTACGTGGATGGAATGAGAAGGGAAAAAAAGATGGGCACAAACTGTTTCCGGAAGCGAGTGCGGTTGTTGCAACTACACAGAATCGGGAGCGTGACGCGAAGGGTTTCAAGGCACTTTTCACTGGCATGTATCAAAATTCTTGCTTTTTTAGCACTTTGCGGAGGTCATAGGATTTAAACATTCATCAAGATTTTTTTAATAAAAGACCACATCACACTTCAGACTTCAAGACTAGAGAAGGAGGAAAAGTAGGGTTAAAATGGACTTGCATTGTGTGAAACAAAAAAGAAGGGGCAAGAAAAATAATGGCAGAAAGAACATTTGCTTATATGGAGTGAAGTAAAACAAGAAAAGAGAGGAACAGCATGAGTGGCATGCTTGATACATTTGATTTGTCACAGAACTTACAAAATTAGGGAGAAATTTTGGAATAGCTACTATGTTTTCTAGAAGCGGAGCCGTTTTCTCGACTTTATACCTGTTAAGGGTGTGCTTTTTGTTCCTAAAAGACATTAAACTTACAACCATATTGATAGGGCACTGCTTGCTTAGTAATAACACTGCCAACGTAGTAGTACATAATGCCTGAAAAAAACCGATGATTACCGATTCCAGTAGAAGGAGTTACCTCCTAACTAAGAAGCTCCTAGAGTAGAGCCTCGGTCATCACCTATATAACCTGATAATATCGGCCTTCCCCCCATATCCGCGAGAAATTCCTATTAGCTGATGGCGTCATAAGCGTAGGCTCAAATTTCTGAGCTTAAGTGGACACAGCGGGTAGAAGTATGCTGGTGTCGACAACTGCTCTCCGCATGTTGTCAAGTTTCAAGTGAAAAATACTAGCAAAACTACTAAAAAAAGAAAATAAACAAATAACATTCGAACTGGGACTATTAAAAACACACACTAAAAGTTTAAAACTGAATGAAAAGATGTAAAAGTTATGGAAAAGGCTATTATTATAGATATATATTAAATTGAAGTTCAAAGTTGAACCAAAAACAACTGCTGTGAAGAAAATTCGAGCTGATAATTTCCGAGCCAAAATGGGATTAATGATGATGCTAGACTAACATATAAAGGAACAGTTACATAAAAAAAGAAAGGTAAAGTAGGAATGGGACATCAGTTTTTAATAATCGAGGGTAGAAACAAAAGAAATGTGCTAGTAAAAGTGGACAGCTGTAATAAGCATGAAAATTTAAGGGTCTAGATGGAAATGGACGGAACTAATATGCCGAAGAGGCATAATTCACACTAACTAAAAGCTTAAAATATGTGTGTTTTAAATGGGAAGGGATTGGAAATAACTGAGGAATGTAAAAAACTTATATGGATATTCTGGGAATTTCGGAAACTAAGAAAATGGATCAAGGGAATGACGAAGGTTTACTAGAATCAGAAGCATTATTAATATATCGAGGTATGTTAAAAAACAGTAATAGTGGGGTATGATCAAATGAGGATAAAAAGAAGTAGATTAAAGAAAATAATACGGAGACGTGACTTTGCAGATGATGTAATGAATGAGACTTGAAAAATAATTTACAGGTATAGTCAGAAGTTTGAAAAGAGTGTAGGATGAAAAGAAGTATATCCAAACGAAAGTGATGGTAATTTCCATGTAAGAAGAATAAAATTAACATGATATGCGAAATGCAGAGCAGATAAAAGCTTATAAATATTTTCGAGTGCCTTTAGATGATATAGGAACATGACAAATAGAACTTAATTAATGTCGACTGCACCAAAAAATAACACGACATTCACAAGAAGAAAAAAAATAAATAGCAAATATATGTGAGACTATATTTTGACTATGGGCAGTGGAAATGAAATTCCAGATATGTTCACTGCGAATAACGATAATGGAACGAAGAAACTGAACAATATATAATAACAATATACCAAAATACAGCAAGTCAAATGGATCTTTTAAGTAAGCATTTATGCTAGAGGGGAAGTCCAGAGGAAACGTGGAAGCCATCAGTAGGATATTAAAAAACAGAAGAAAGTCATCTGATAAACCACGATGTCAAATATGTCAGAAGAAATTCTTGAAGCAGTCAAAGAAAGTCGAATACAAATTGCTGTGGTATCATTCCTAATGAAGAAATCATCGCAACTACAGAAATTGTACACGAACTTCCAGAGAGATGGAGAGGAATAACCTTTCAGAAAACATATTTAGTTTTTTTGTTGAGCTAACACACTAAATCAATGCAATTTCAAAATTTAGTTACGAAGAGCCACACATTTATTTATTTATTTAGTAGGCATTAATCGGTACAACAGGATGAACCCAAAAACATACCGACCCAATAATTAAGTTATAAAATTAATATCATTATATGGTTAATTATTACAATCAAATATTAAATAAAGTTTACAAACCACCCAAGAATGAAATTAAAAAAAAAACAAAAGAGAAAAGTGAGGCCTATTCAGTTGCATCGTTTCACGTTTAACAAAGAATGAGTTGATATATTTTATTTAGGAGAATAAAGATTCGTAATCCACATAATGTATAATGATATCATACGAAGTACCAAAAGAGCATAAATTTGAACTTAAAAGGTCTAGAAATGCATTAACCGATGCGCTTTTAGCACAGTTTCAACTTCTCACACCAGAAGCTTTTTACTCCCCAGGAAAAGATGGATAACTAACATTATTAAAACTCAGAATGACAAATGCCTCAGCATTAGCGTCAAGCCAACCTTCTTAGATCGCCAGTGCATTGCTCTCAAAAATTAACCGACTACTTAATATTTTAACCAAATTAAGCTTCATTTAAATAAACTGAAATATATTTAATTGCATTTTTAACAACACATCAGGTTTTAATTCGTGCTGATAATGCTTTTACTGAATTCTTAAAACTTACATTAAATAAATTGACTTTCATAAAAGTTGGTTCGGATGGATTTTCAGTTTTTTTTTTTAGCTTTTTGTATTATTTGTTAAAATGTAATGTGGATTTAGAAATTTGATACAGAAGCTAGAGTTATCACCGAATATATGACAGATTCGGATGTGATTCCATATAACAGTAGTTAGTTGAACAATCTTTATAGGAAAAGGKAGAAGAGCTGAACTAAGCAGAAATCGTGTTATGACTCATCTTGACCAAGATAGTCTTTTAAAGCTATATCCKCCCTAAGACAACGATTCGTGACAACAAGTTACAGCTTCAAAATGCACATGGCATCGATTAAGCTTGGAAACCCTTTGACAATGACTTATTAGAGAAGGTCATTTGCAAGGGTCAAATATGAGTTCTGGATGAACATTGTGAAATACCTACACTTGTCTATAAATTTTACTGTATTTACAATCTTGTAAATAAGACAATTTTTAGGTGTACGCACATAATTAACCAGCTAAATGTATGGGAAATTGGAATGGCCCAGAGTCGGCAAGCCAGGTCCCCCTTCGGTATGCCCATGTGTATATATTGAACAATAAAGGCCCCAGATATGAWCCCTGCGGCACACCAGATGTTACTAATGCAGAACGTTTATTCCTCTACAGACACGTTAGATGCGTCCAGCGATGCTACAACACCGTAAGATTCAGCGCCAATGACGACATGGTCATTGAAGTCCAGATAGGCGTAAAACTCGATCCTCCGGTTCGCCGGAACCCGTGTAAAACACAGCGAGATCAACGTACGCCGTTAGGCGTCCTGTTAAATGCGCTAATTTACATCCAGAATTCCTGCATAGCGAGATAGCCATTACGCTCTTTGCCTCTCCGGATTGGGCTAATATGCTGTAATCTGGGCCGTTTCTTTAATGCGGACGCTCGAATTGAAAATTACAGTGGAAAGTTTTCGACGGAGGGAAAAAGTTCGCTCGTTATCCAACAATGGATGCGCTTGTTAGTATTACGCTTCTATTAAATGGGACGGCGGGAAAGTTGCATCGTCTTCCATGTAATCCGTTCGCTGCGAATGCCTGCCCTGGTCTGCAATGGAAATCGCAAATTTTGTGTCAATCCGAGGCTTCAGCAGTTCAGCTCCAGTGTTGGGTTGAATGCCCTCGACCCTTTTTGAGAGGACCACGAAGAAAATCTTGCTGGCGTGAGAATGGGCACATTCTGGTACTAAAATCTTTTAATAGCCTAATTTATACTAAAAGCATCGAGTAATCATCTGGACTCCTGCATAATGGTCCCAAAAATTACCTATTCGTGGAAACCACCGCAAGAAAACGTTGCTGCGGTGTCTTAATAATAATAAAAGCATCGTTAAATTTACATCAAACGCTCGATAAGCCCGTAGTCCGAAAATAGTGTAACCTACATTCACAAAATATTGATCTAACACGCGAAAACTTTAGGCCCCATGTATAAATTAACTAGTGGGTGATTAAATATTCGTGGAGGACGATTACGTCGAGGAAGAATCTCCATTTGGTGGAAGCTGATCATCTCAGTCAAGTACAATGTGCCGTTTCTTACGTACTTCCAAATTTCTACTAAAAAACAGAGGGCAGCATCTTGCCTGTGGATTTTTGACGATTGGATTTTGAGCTATTTTTTTAATACGCTGGGTGACATTCATGATATACATAATGATAATGAAATTTTTCTTTTAATACGCCTAATTTTAGTACAAATACTGTTAGTGGAACTACCACTGTCCTATCAAACTTTATATCATTGTGCAATTTTAACCAATATAATAATGTCCCCGATATGCATAATAAAATTCTCGATCTAGTTTTTTCTAATACCGCTCACTGTATTGTAGAAAGTGCACTTGCTCCACTTGTTACACAAGATTTGCATCACCTGGCTTTGGACATATGCATAAATTCCTTATCAACGTCAAATCTTCCCAAATTTTGTACAAACAAGACAACAGACTACAACTTTAAAAAGGCTAATTTTCCGCTTCTTTACTATATTCTTCTTACAACAGATTGGACGCCATTATTTGATATTACAGATATCAATTCAGCATGTACCAAATTTTAGGATATACTCGATGGTGTGTTTGAATTGTGTGTTCCTAAGCGTTCTTCTTATCATCGTCGTCAATACCCGCCATGGCTTGATTCTGTAATTATCAAATGTATTCGTTTCAAACACAAAATGTTTAGAATATATAGGAAGCATAAAACAAGCTTTTATCACCATCTATTCAAACAGTATCGTAGTAGAAGCAAATCTTTAATTTATGCAGCATACAAAAATTACCTATTACATACTGAAAACGCAATCAATAGAGATCCGCGCAAATTTTGGTCGTTTATTCAAAGGAATAAAGGAAACACCAGAATTCATGGCGTCATGTCTTTAACGATCGTGAAATTTCAAATCCATAAGACATTGTCAATTCTTTTGGCGTCTTTATTAATAGTGTTTTTCGACAATCCGACCCTACTTTTAACTTAAAAACAAAAGTCTGTCCAACGTCTGTCCCCTTGAATCACTTTACTGAAAATGAAATTTTAAATGCACTTAAGAACTCTAAAAATTCAATTACTGCTGGTGTAGATGGAATACCTAGTTTTCTTTTAAAAGACTGTGCCTCAATTTGTACAACTCCTCTGTATATATTTTCAACCTTATACTTAAACAACAAAATTTCCAGAGATCTGGTAGTCAATCTACGTATGTCCTATATTAAAAAAGGTAACATCAATAATATTGAAAACTGTAGGCCAATCTCACTCATCTGTAACTTTGCCAAAGTCTTCGAATCTTTAATGCATAAGAACATCGTCAACCATCATCACCATTTCAGCATGACTTTATGCTCAAGAGGTCCACTGTGACCAACTTGGCCTGCTTCAGCCAATTTGTTTCTGAAGTAGTTGACTCTCATTTTGGCCAAATTCTGGTGTTCCTCAAGGATCCAATTTAGGTCCCCTTTTGTTTCTTCTATTATAAACGACCTACCAGACTCATTAAATTGTTATAAATTATTGTTTGCAGACGACCTTAAATTATTCACTAACATTTCTTCTTCAGACAACTGTTTGATCCTTCAAAACGATTTAAATTCTTTAACAATGTGGTGTGATCTGAACAGATTAGATTTAAATATTCCAAAATGCAATGGGCTTTCATTCACTCGTAGACATAATATATTACTTTATCAATATCAAATCGATAATGAATCCTAAATAGTATCAATAAGTTTAAGGGGTCGTGTTTGATTAAAAGTTTACGTTTAACGACCATATCTTAGATATAATTGCAAAATCATACAATTCTTATGGTTTCATTTATAGAAATTGTAAAGAATTCACTAATTTACGCACTCTACAATTACTAAATTGTTCTCTGATTCGTACTAGGCTAGAATACGCGGCGTTAATATGGTTTCCTATTTATAGATTTTATATAGAACAACTCGAATATGTACAAAGAAAATTTCTTAAATTTTTGTCATTTTTAACCGATGCCGATGGTTTTTATCCGCCGAGAGGCAGTGATCACCAAATTCTTTTAAGCAGGTTTAATTTTGCTTCACTGGAAACTCGGCGTACTTGTATTATTGTCGCATGTCTTTATAATCTAGTTTACCATAATTTAGATTGTAGTTGGTTGCTTGCTGTGCCCCGTGTCAGTTCTCGTCAGAACCTAACCTTTTCCTATTCCACTGGTCAATCGAATGTATTTCTACACAGGTTGGGTAAGAATTCATACAAAATACGTCACTTTCGCACGTAGATCACCAGGGAAGGTGTCAGTTTCCACCGCGGCTCCCCTTAATGAAGTTATTAACATCGCGTTCCGTCGTCTTTTGTTCAGTCGAATAAGAAATTCAATAAAGCCCCCTTCAGATAGGTATTTCAGCGTTCTGCGGTTGCACAGTGCCACAAAGACGACTCTGTATCTGCTTCACACATTGATGCCCGCCTTTCAAAGACGTCTCGGAACGAAACGCACTGATTGAATTTAGCCCGTGATTGATAGCGCGATAAGGACGTGCACTCGGCGAGATCGCGCTAGGGCCAGTCGAGCAAATCGGTCAGAGGTGGTGGAATGTCGTGGGGAAGTGGATCTGATGACGGTGGTGAAGGTATCCACTTCGCAAATGAAAATCGAAGGTGTGTAACAAGTGCAAAGGTTTGGACGGGAATGACGATTCCAGAAACGAATTTTTACAGCTAACTAAACAAATCGTCAGCAATAAACTGCTATCACTGATTGCCAATTATGTCCTAATACTGGAACGTAAACTGTACACTTTTTTGCTCTCACCAATTTAGTTGCTTAGACGATCAGTAACAGAAAAGAAAACGACAGCTTTCCCCTTATTATCAAACAATCGGCATTTAAACGTGTTACCATCTCATTTCGAATGTTACGACTCGTTTCAATTACAGTCCCATTGCTAAAATTTTATTACATTCGCGAGGAACTTTTCCCCTCGCTTCTGAAAGAAAAAAAGTTGAGTAACTGGAAAACTCATCAGGACGGCGCGCTACAAGTTTGCGCCCTCGTCCAGAATTACCAGAGATCAGGAAATTTAAACAGCTAAACCAAGGTAAACAAATTATCTTTCATAAAATCCAGGCGAGATTGTTATGTCGGCCCCCTTTCCTCCCACTTCATCTCGAGATTACCGGGTATTAAAGAACATTGAACTTGATCGGTGTTGCCGGATTGAAACAGTTCTCTTGAATACCCTTGTGATAAATTTATTCCTCTTGTAATTATTAATCAAACTTTTCTATTACCACGGTAATGTTTCTTAAAATAGCTCGCTGATAGAATAGAAGGCATTTCTGTCGTGCACAAATATTTGTTTTTGAAAACTAATTTTAAATCCGTTGAATTTCTTTTACTTATTCAGGACTGAAATGGTGTCAACTGCCTGAAAAATCTTCAAATTTCTGCGTTGTCTGTAATAGTGCTGTAAACTTCTGAATTTTTGTTAGATTCGGTCCTTCAGTATAGATACGTTTACAAATGATAGATGTAGGTACAATATTTGTTGGGTAAATATTAATAGTTCGGAAATTTAGCAGATCTGTGTCTGCTTGTATTGAGATGGGAGTATTTATTAATTAATGTTTTGTTGTTCTTGTAGCCTGATGAAGCCCTAAATCTGAGGCGAAACATTGCTAAAATCATCTTTGTACTGATGTACTGAAACGGAAAAAAATTGATGAATGAAGTATTAACTTGTGATGTCTGGTTTGAAGAACTTCTATTATTTATTTCGGTAATTTACATATGCACGTTTGAATATCATTTGTATGATATGCTACTTGATACATTTCAAACCTACCCTCTATATCAGGTGCAGTAGTGCATAAAAACTTTGCTTTAGCTAAACCTAAGAGAATAATATGAATAATCGTGCCTATAACTATTAATAGATATGGCAGTCTAGGTATTTAGCTACTTTCTGAATATAAATCAGCTACAAAACATTTAGCTTCTTCTCTTCCCTCATATAGTGATAGGGTCGGTAGCTCGTAAGTAACTATTTTTGATCCTGCGTTTTAAAAACTCATTTCAGCAGCAAACAAACAGTTAGTATTTATTATAATGCACAAATTATGTTATGTTACAGCTCTAATTGGTTTCGATAACGATTATTTCATTTCCACTAATCGGATATACCAAATAAAGCAAATAACTTCTAAATTATACATGTATCTACATATCGGTCAAATAACCCGCAATGCGAACAATTAATATGATTTTAAATTCATTGCCTGCGGCAAATTAGATCATCTATCCATTCAAATATTGGTAATACGCTCGAAAAAAGGTGTTTACAGATTATTATTTAAAAAAAATTGCCGTTTCCTAATGTAAAGTCGTTGGTCGCCAAAATCAGATACCACTAAAGCAATGATAAAAAAATAGTATACCTACCAAATTTGTTGGATATTTGGAAGCTGAAGTCGACCGAAGTTGCTAAGACTGTACTGTTATATATATGGCTTCAAAAATGGCTGATTTCTAACATAACATTTCTTATTTACGCATTAATACCAAAATACACCAAAACTCAAAGACCACCAATGCAACACCTTTTTTTTAATCAGAGTGACTTCGCGCGCTATGGGAGGTTCAAGCTTCGCGATTGGTCTAAAGCTCTCGATTACCTTCGGGAAACTTCGACCGACCGATACGTCATCCGTTAGTCTGGTTGCCTAGTAGCCAGGTGCTGGTTTCCCCTCATGACAACAACATACTATGAGAAGGCACGAGATTAAGAAATCTTTAGATATTACCCTAAAAATCAATGCAGCATAMCTGTCCATCTGGCGTTCTAGCAACAAATAGCAAAGCACCCACACTAGCGACTGTGGTATTAACAACGGCATGCTAAGAGGCAACATTATTATTACAAAGTTGATGGCAATCCGTTTTAGTCAGTTTTTTATACGAATCTTTTAAAATTCCCGAGGATTTGACTTTCATAATTTCATGTGATTCGAGCAATTCTTAGGCTGCTTACACCTGTCAACATTGCATGTCAGTACTCTGGCGCATCATCAGATATTCAAATCCTCGTTGGTAATGCGATTTTAATGCACGGAAAAAATTCTAACCTGCTGTTTTAATAAGGACCCGGCGACCTCAATTACGCGAGTCAACGAGGCCGCTGTCTAAAAATTTGGTGGGGATGCTCATGAATTTTAAATCTGACGGTATTACGAGAACACTGGAACGAGGGATAAACGACATGTCTGAAGTGGATTGGTGAAAATATTGGGGATTTTGGTCTCCGTTAGATACTGCTCCCATATTCAAAATTATGTCGAGATAGTCCATGAATACCTGGGGCAGGTGTATAGTTAATTAATTAATTCGTTATTTAAAAAGCACCGACATTGATGTATTGTCGCAAGAAGATCGGTATACAGCTGTATCATTTATATAGGAAGTTTGAAAAAGACAATCTTTTAGGAAATTAAAAAAAGAAGAAGTCACCAGGTGACGCTTTTCGAAATGCCAATAATGAAATTCCAATTTACGCTCTAATTAGCATTGCTAATTTTCTCAGACCTAAATCTATCTGAAAAGTATCGCATTTTAGCAGGGTTTGCTTCATTTTGTAGAGCAATATTAACTTTTCATTTATCCCCAGTGCAAGTTTAAATTCAGCAATCGATTTGTGAACCTTACGAATACAAATTTTACACAGTTGTGGCAAAATTATTAAATAAAGGTCTAAAATATTAGCCAAATTTTCCAGTGTCTAAAATAAAATTTAAAGTATTAGGTATCAATAGATACTAAAAACGAAAAATAAAAGCAATACCATTGTTTAATTCATATTCAATAGGTCAGTTCCAGAAAGACGTCACTAGCATTTTACAATCTTCAAAACACTTGATATCACACTAAGAAAAGTGCAAATACAAATTAAGAATAATGAAGACCCGAACTCCAATTCTATATAGCCTCTCAAAATTTCATAAAAATGGAATACTTTTGGAACTGGTCGTTTCTTACATTATATAAATTCTATAAATTATGCAAATTCGCTAATTATACGATCATTTAAATGCCAACACAAATACAGCGCGAAGAATTATCAATACCAATTAACGCTATCCTTGTGTCATTTGATGTGCCTAATCTTTTCACTTCAATCACTCTGAATAAACTTTTAACAATTCTCAAAAGTAAAAAAAGAAAACTGCCACATTTTAAATAAGAAAAAAAGTGAGCTATGGAATATCGTGGAAATTTGCATGGATCAAAGTTATTTTACGTTCAATGACATATTCTAAAAGCAAGACAATGGACTGCCAATGGGTTCGCCTTTGTCTCCAGTCTTGGCCGAAATTTTTATGGATATGACACAAAAACTGTGGACCAACAGTTAATAAGCAATATCAAGTTAGAATACAAAGAATGCTTACTGTACAATACTAACATTAGTGCTTAAGAACATATTTTAACCGCAGTAGATCATGTCAGACGTGTTAGAGTTAAAAATAGGCTGAACAGATTCGTAATAAAAGCAATAGAGGTAAATAAGTACAATTTGTGAGGTCTTCTTGTTAACAATAAGGCAAAATACAATAGTTTGAAAAAAGCGTTATTTACAAACAAAAATGTATGCAATGTGTCATGCTATACATAGGCCAATCAGGTAGAGCTATTAAAAGTAGAATTTAAAAATATGTTGCGCATAACAGCTTTTGCTGAGCATTGCATAAAAAATAAGCATTGCTTAGGCGAAAACGACATGAAAGACTTACATTGCGAAAGGAATGGTAAAAAACTGAACATTTGAGAACTTTTGGTAATTAAAAAAGTTCAAAATCAGAAAAAAACATTTGGCTAATACTCAAATAGAAATTCCCATGTCCAGTATGCCTTTGATATTGCCGAAATTGTGAAGATGCCTTCAAGACCAATGCGAGATTATTTTACAACGCTACTTTACAACCCCTGTAAAAAACGGGGACGTAAACAAAATTCTGCACATTTGAGTGATAAATTAAGTGAGACAAAGCACGTTCGTTAAATCAACTTGTTGCCTAGCTACCTAATTGAGATACCACTAACATTGAAGTTACCAGTTAGTACTACTTAGTACTACGAAGATTTAACTGTGCTAATTAAAATTTTTAACTACATACTTTCTTTTTCAAGTCTTCAGCCTTCACCGAATCCATGTAAATAAAAAGCACTATTACTATTACAAATCAGCATCTTTCCCCCATCCCAGCGATGTAATAACACAACTGGCCAAGCAGGAGCCCAAGATATTCATGAGGCTGTGCAGCTTCCTCGTTTCGAGTTATAATAACGACCTGACATATAATTCCATACAGTTTGTCGCGTCTGGCGTATAGTTGTCCAGTTTATGCTCCCTCTGCTGAGCTTAAAGTACGAACTTCAATTAGGACGCGCTGTAGTTTGCATTAGCTGCCCAGTACATCATGTTGCAAACCAGACTGGATGCACACCGTGGTTTTCGCTATAATTGCCGGTTGGTCTGGACCTCTTGGGCTTTAATGGAAGGAGGGGTTTGATCGTGTAACACTACAAGCTGCATTTTTTTCTCTTCCTAAACACCCTTACAATATTAATAACTTTCCAACGTCATAATTTTCCTCTTGTTTGTAATTTGGTAGTGACGATGGCTTATTATCCGAAAGCGCGTTAGCTGTTAATAAATATTATGAATTAAGCTTGGCGAAGCTTATTTAACAGGAATTAATTCAAGAAATTCACGTAGAGTAAAATCGATCAGTTTTCAACGCTTACTTCGAACAACATTTAAGAAAGCAATTATACAAATCAGTGAAGAAGCGAGACGATCTTTTGCCTTTATTCTGTCTATAAAAAACAAGACAAACACATGCGCGACTTTAAACCAGTTAGTATGTAGTGTTATATTTTTTTTAAGTTAATCTAAGTTTGCAAAACAGGCAAAAACTTGACACTGTATATTCGACTGAAGAAGCCAAACTATTTTGTCAATTTTTAGCAATTTCTGGCCTCATCTTTCATGTGAGGTATACCTACCTATATCTCGAAATTGTGAACTAACTGATGTGCATCACACCTCGGTCGTGTCTTAAAGAAATAAAATTCAAAATACCCAACGCTTTAATCCAATATAATAGCAGTAAATATGGCTTATTTCAAGGAGCGATGTACTCGCAATTAAAATCAAAAGCGACGTTTTGTGTTTCCTAGCCATAATCATAAACCTTTCTATTTAGTAGAATTCTTCGATACGTCGTGTTTGTGGAAGATTTGGAGGATTCTTTTATTTTGGTACAAAAGTATGCAATTTGCAGCCAACCATTCCCTTGTTGTTCTGGCATAATGACAGGATGCCAGATCTGGCCAAAACATAATTTCACCTCCACTATGATGTGTTCCAATTTAATAATTTTGGATGACATTTTCGCGTCCATATAGATTTGCATCTGTAGCTTCGCCTCTAAGATATCCAGCATAGGGACGTGAAACACTAGCTTCAGAAATCGCATACCATACTAGTATTTTGTCGGCGAATTTTGTTTTACATTTAAATCTAACATTATCCGGAGTGTTCTCGATATCACCTTAATGACAACCATCATTTCCGCGTTCGCCAAAGTTGCGTTGCAAAGTGAACTGTCCGTAGCATTCGACAGTATCGCGGTATCCTTGGTAACTGGGCATTCGTATATTTAGGACATTTTTGTCTTTTAAGAAATTCCAAATTACTTCTAGCAATTTTCCTACTGATGGTCGTATGTGAAACTTGAAATCGCCGACCTAACTTTCTCGCCGCAGTTCCAACTCTGTTTTTTTGCTCTTTCTAGCATTCTGCTGACAGCTTCTGGAGGCAAAACTCTTGGACGATCACTTTTTGGTAGGTTTATGCAATCCTTAATCGTGCGATAAATAGTTATGATGTAAATATTTTGATTTTGAAATATGCGCACAATTTTTCCTTTTGGGAAGTTGGCCAACTAACGTATAAATACTCTTATAGTTGAAAGCAACAATCTATGAGACTCATTATACGAACAGCGGATTACCGCTCACAATGGTTTACAAGTATTACCTGAAGCTGTCGTAAATAACAGACGGGTTCGGCACGTTCCACTGTTTTGCAGCGGAGTGGACCGTATCCAAAAATTGTGTTTAGGCTTTTCTAGATTTTTTTCCGTTCACATAAATCAATGAGCATTATTTGGTATTATTATTTGAACTACAAATATCATCTAATAGCTCTCAATGTATGACTAAATCGTATTCTTTCCTAATTTAATGAGTAGTATCTATTTTCATAACCATGAATGGTAAACATTCCAATTTAAATGCGGCAGCCCATACTTCCTAATTTTTCATCGCGGTGTGCAATGGTCATCTGCCCTGTTTCTTCACAGGTTAAAATTTTCTTTTAATCCGGAGGGTCATAAACGTAGTTTCTACCTGTATAATTTTTTTTGGAAATAAGAAGAAATCAGAACTATTCTACACCTACTATAAACGGTATTAAAAGCATACGTGTTTACTTATAATTTAAAGTTTTACAGCATATAAGCGTACCAAGTGCAATATTTTTACTTATTCAGTCATACCTACATATATGCTTACATTTAGCCACTTATTAAGAGGCGTTTGTGACAAATATATTTCGTAGGGCAACTGGTCGAACAGATTATTGCTGATTTTAAACCGTGGGGCAACTAAGTACCTCCCAAGCAATTAAATATGTTCATTCTTATCACTAGGATCTGTCGCGGCATATACCTGAGCGCTTAACCGACTGCTCCGAGCATACCCTGCAAAAGTATGTTAAAACCATTGGCATTTCAATAAAAAAGGTGGAGAAGAAGTAATGCTTGAAGGAAAGCCAGGTAATAAGAAAGTGGAGATACGATTATTTAAAATCTATAAAAATGTATAGGCAGGAAAATCGTCCAATATTTTTCCTCAACGAAACATGGTACGATACCCATGATACAATAAAAAAAGGATGGGTTGATGACTCAGGGAGGTGCAACGTCAATATTCCGGCGTCAAAAAGAAAAATAATAATTATTCTACACGCAGGAGGTGAAAATGGTTTCTTTCCTGGAGCCCTGTATCTTGGATGTAAAAACTTAAAAGAAGCAAGCGCCGATTATTATTCTGATATGAATGCGGAAGTGCTTGAAAATTGTTTCAAAAACATTTTATTGCCCAAATTGCCGCTAAACCCCGTCCTAGTAATGGACAACGCTAGTTACCATTCGGAGCAACTGGATAAAATTCCAAATACAACAACTAATAAGGCAACCATTCAAGAGTTTTTAAGAAAAGAAGATTTATATTTCGAAGAGGACTACACAAAAAACAATTGTTGGAAGTACTTGACACAAAAATATTTTCGAAGAAATTTAAAATTGAAATTCTCGCTTCTGAATGTGGACACCCCATTCCACGATTACCCCTATATCATTGCATTTTTTCAACCCCATTGAAATGATATCGGGGCAGTTGAAACAAAGAATTCGACGAGGGAACACCGGTGGAAAATTTAGCATTGAAATGCTGCTAAAAATTAGATACGAAGCTGAAATAACAAGTGTCGATGCATGGAGAAATCCAGTGCGGCATTTACTGGACATTGAAAATCGGTACAGAGCGAATCATGTACAAGAATTAATAATAGAAGTTAATCGTGATTTTAGCAGTGAAAGAGATACTGAGTAATCTTTTCTAGTTTGTGACTTGTAATGTGCTTATTAACAGGCTGTAATTAACATAATCGATACCGTGTATAAATTTTATTGTGCACTATTGTAATTTTTTTCTAACAAATGTAAATAATTTTCTACTTGCTAGTTTGCATTAAATTTGTATAAATTCGTTATGACATGCAAAGGCTTTTATTTTATACATCGGAAAATTTAAACATCACATAAAAATAGATCATGGGTCGCGCCAGTTAGCATCAGGTCTGCATTAAATAAAATTTGTTATAAAAGCTTCTATGTTTTAATGATTGCTAAATTATCACAACTAACAAATTTCAAAAATTTATAGTAGAAAAGTTAAAATTTTACTCAACAAGATTTTTTTGAATACGGCCCATTTAGGAACTTTGATACCTGCCACTAATCCCAATAGTTTAGGATGGCCGACCACAAGGTTGTAAAAACCCTCATTTACAATACAATAGTTTACGACGGCCGACCATCAAGCTGCATGAGTCAGTCTCATAGATTGTTGCTTGATACTTTACGTATATCTATTCTATAAAACATTTTAAAGTAATTATAAACCAAACCAGTACAGATGTCTCAAGTATTGTGTATTGATATTTGTTATTGTTTTGCAAGCAATGGTAATATGACAATGCTAATGCAGTTCGAAAATCTCGCAAAACATTTTGTGTCTAAACTTTTGTTACATAAGTTACAGTGAAACCACCATCACCAAACTACGCCACTGCATAAAATTCTTAAGGACACATCGTTTAGCGGTCCAAACTGGTATTCATCGGCCGGAGGTGTTCAAGGGTGATTAGTTTTAAAAATTAAGACATCCTCGATAACCGATCTCATACATTTCCGCATTTTTCCCCTCCGCACAATGCCGCCGGTTTTCGACGAAAGAGCGAAAGTTGGAAAAGTGTCTTTTCAAGTCTCCGCGGGCCCTTTAAACCTCTGCGGGCGTAGGGAAGATGAAATATGACGTCGCATTAGTCCAGCTTAGGCTTTGGTCCGTGGTTTCTCGAGCGGGATTCTTTTATCAAAGGAAGAAGGTAGTGGTTACAGAATTGTTTGTTCGGTTTTACTTTACCAAGAGCTACTGGTACCTGAGGAGTATTTTGATAAGAAAATTGTTAGATTTCCGCCCTAATTTTCGTGTGGAACCCAAAAGACTAGAAGCTGTTACTTCAAATTGCAAGAGAATTTTAGACTTTGTAGTTGCATGGTGTAAATAAATAAGTGCCAAAAAAACGTTGCATTTTGTAATACCGTAGAATAAGCTGTAGAAATCAATTAATTTAAACATTCTTTGCTATCCAGATGCTACCGTAAACAATTTGTTGATGCTCTTTACCGTTCTAAGGGATACAAAACCCCACCCCTACAACTTGTTTTATTCGTAACTTTTTTCTTATTCCTACCTCACTATATCCTGAATCATTTTAGCAACAAAGGTCTGTTGTAATTTTTCTTTTTCTGAGCAAACAATTTATTTAAAATCAATTTGTTGATTTGAACTAGGCACTAGGTGAAACATTGTTAAATATAAGTTATACATACATTTAGAGCGTTTCACAAATTTTATTTTTAATTGGAGACTGACACTACAAAAGTCAGGCACCCCCCCATATATTGAGCAAATACTTCTTTATTATAATTTCAGCGTTTACAAACTTCAAATCAGTATATTTTGCAAAAAGTTTTGTTTGAGTTCAAAATCTTACACCATTCTTAAACGCAAAATTTGTGTCATTTGATATAAAAAGCGCGTTCCCGTCACTATCAAAAGAAGAAAAGAAATCAAAATATTAGAGGCAACGGCTGAAAAAATTACAGAATTTAATCTTGACATGTACAAATCAAAATTATTTTAAGTTTAACGAAACAATCTAAACCAAAAT
Source organism: Rhyzopertha dominica (assembly GCA_025024175.1). NCBI lineage: Eukaryota > Metazoa > Arthropoda > Insecta > Coleoptera > Bostrichidae > Rhyzopertha > Rhyzopertha dominica. The sequence continues at coordinate 29,308,404 of QCXZ01000053.1, forward strand.
GATGGTCTTCGTGGGTAATCTATATGACCTCGTCTTCTAGCAAAAATATTTATGACAAAGTTGCAATTACAATTAGCCAACAAATTTTTTCACTTAACATGTTTGTTCTTGGCGTCTTCCCAACAATACTTCTTGTAACTGTCAATATTAAAAGGAACTACTATGCACAGTACCATATCAGCAAAGAAAATACATATTGGGATTGTTAGACATAACACAGGAAATCATGAACAAATAGGTGAAGTAGGCTTGTTAATTAATCATTATAAATATTCGAAATGGGCGCAAATCCAAGTCAACACTTTCCTGAAAGTTTCTATTCGCCTTAGCCAGTACATCTAAAGACACTTCTTGAAATGCTAAACGAATCGTATTTTCATATCATGTGGTATAGTTGGAATACTGCAGTAAACTTTTGATCTTATGTGTCCCTACAAAAAGAAATCAAGTTTTGTTGTTGTTGTCAAAGTCAAATTATCCATGTTTGAATTTATTTATATTGCAATATGTATATCATACCAATCGCTGAAGAAAAAATTTAAAAATTAGATGGTAAAATAGCGTTTTCTTCTACTATTAACTACTGCAAACGKGAAATTTTTCACAAAACGGACTGATACAKACCAGCAATATATAAAATGGCATTAGAATTCAATGAGGAATCAGGAAATGCAACGATATACACAGTGTTAAATTAAATATAAAAAAGTTGGGAGGCAGTTCCGGTTTACCGGATATCCGCAATGTTTGAAAATAATTGCACAAGCAAGTAATTTGAATCAGTTTGGTGTAGAACAATTTTTGCTGGTTTGAACAGTTTAGAAAGTACATACAACAAAGTTATTTTTACCTATATGATATTAATGATTAAAAAGAGATAAAATTGTAGTTTTTGAAGGTAGATATATATTTGAAAAAGTATTGCCAGTCTGGTATTGCATAGGTTAGCAAATTTGACTAGTAATCGAAAGGTCCCGGGTTCAAATCTCGGTCATAACTACCTGTAAAAAATCTAATTTACAGGGGATGTGGATGTCCAAATAACATTTTTTTATATGAAATACTTACTTCTTCCTACAAGAAATCACACCATGTATTTATTTGCAGTGCCGTAGCCCCGTTTCTTTTCAACTTCGCGTCGTTATTTCGAAATCTCAACAGAACGAAACTTCGCCCCGTTAGAAAACTGCCCTCCGAACTAAATAACCTGCCGGGAAATTTAGTTAATCTGCGTATTTCCCCTCGTGCAACTTTCTTTGTTAAAAATTCCATCGCAGTACAAAAGACTCATTATAAAATTCTCGCACCTTTCAAACTTTTTTAATGGACGTTTCCCGTCGAGAATATATACGACGTCGTCTGTGTCTCTTTCACGTCAAACGTCCCAATAAAATTTCGCATACGCGCCCGTTGATGTGCCATTAATCACCTATGGCTGAATGCGCCTTTCAGCGATTCTCTGTCAATTTACACGGGAATTTCTGTATTTGCTGCGTATAAATTGAACGTTTTCAAAGCCGTGGATGATTGATACGGTCGTTTGTTTCTCGATCTGAACCGGGAGGGCGTCCTTCGCCTTGCGAACTGCGCCGTTTAAAAATTGCCGGGTTGCCCCAGATTGCGTAACTTGTTTACGTTTTTAATTAGGACCTCGTGGAACCTGTGGTTTGGTTTTGCACGTGGAAAATTACTGTTTTCTGGATGGGAATTGTCACGCCTGATTATGTAAAGGTTGCGTGACTTTTTTCGGTTGATGAAAACGGAAAACAGGAAACGCTAGATTTTTTCTGATCTAAACATATTATCTTCAAAAATTCACAGTTATGTAATGAATAGTTATTTTTAATTTCGAATGTGATGTATAAATATAGGGTACACTGCAACAATATTTTTGGATACATCAACATAATTTTAAGCTATGGCAATTTTGAAGTACTAACTTTTATCAAAACAAAGGAAATTGAATCTTTAAACAGCCAGTGTGCAACTTCGCTTATTTTGAAAGGCAGAACGAAAAAAGAATATCTGATATTCAGCCTTAGTTTCTGTATTTTTATTAGGTAATAGTTGAATGTAGCGCAACAAGAAATTCAAAAGGACCAACTAACTGAACTGAAGAAAACGCATTAAATGATAACTTTGCTTACCACCTAATAGAATGGAAGTTTATTCCTCCGGGAGCTCTGTATTTTGGAGGCATTGAGTCGGGGAAGTCCCACCTCTTTCGTGTGACTGGAAATCAACTTTTAACTAATGAATAGTTGAACACGGTTTTAATTCAAATCGAATACTAGCATTGACATCGTCTCATTCTTTAACTTAAATTTCTCTTAAATGGATTCCTGCAGAGGATGTAATCTTCCTAGGTTTTGTAGATATCAGCTAGTTGATCACCTAATTCAGTCGAATATCCTCATGAACTACAGGTTCGAAATAAATGGTCAAAGATGTTTCCTTTTGTTTTTATAGGAACGTGCCGCCTCTGCAATGGCCACTAGATGTAGTAGAGCAAATGTATTCTAGTATTGACGGGCTGGTTACAGTGGTATTGGTTTAAACAACCACTGGCCGCTACAAAAGACTAGAAGTCAAATTGTATCTCTCGCCTTCACAATAATCTATTGTACTGTTAAAGGGTTGTATATACTGTTATGTTTATAGTTGATGAAGGTTTTAAAGACTGGTATACAGGATGTTTCACGATTGATAATGACCCTGACGAAATTAAAAATGCAACCCAAAATACATTTGCAGAGGTAACATTGATAATTGTTCATCGTCTTAAAAAAATATAAAACGTCGAGAGCTGTATAAACTCGTAAATTTTGACATAAACTTCAATCATTTGCTTTAAGTTAATTCGGTATTGTAAAACATATTTTATTTTTCAAAAATGTTTATTCAATAACATTAATATAATAAATGCTCAAAATGTCACGCTCCGCTGTTTTCACAAGCTTGAATTCGTGCCCAAAACGATCTTTTAACATGCATTAACATTTCTGGAGTGATGGATCTACATGCATCACGTATTTCATTTTCCGAATGTTCTACACTTTCAATTTGTGTTTGGTATACTTGTTCTTTTACCATTCACCACAGAAAAAAATCCTAAGGAGTAAGGTCCGGGGTTGTCGGTGGCCAAGGATTAATTGAACTTCTTCCTATCTATCGGTCAGGCGAAACCAAATCAAGATGATTTCGCACTATTCTATGAAAATGCGCAGACGCTCCATCTTGTTGGAATCATAGATCTTGTCGTACTTGTAAATTTACGTTTTGGAGAAGTCCCGGTAAAATGTTTCTTAAAAAATTTAGATTGCCGTTTAAACTATCGCGAAAAAAATAAGGCCCAACAATTTGATTCCCCAATATTCCGCACCAGACATTCGTCGAGTAGATAGTTTGAAAATGTCCTTCTCGAATCCAACGTGGACTTTCTTGCGCATAATAATGCATGTTATGTTTGTTAACTCCACCATTATTAGAAAATCTTGCTTCATCTGAGAAGCAAATGTTGTCATAAAATCTCACATTCAAATTTTGGTGTTCCCGAAAAAGGTTACAAAAAGCCAGTCTTTTAGGATAATCTGTCTCCTTTAAGCCCTGAACCAATTGCAAGTGATACGGATGAAACTGATTGCATTTAATTATTCGGTGTACTGAAGACAGACTAATACAGGTTGCTCTTGAGAACTACCATTGGACTAATATGAGGATTTTCGTCAATCATTTCCAATACTCTAATTTCGTCATGAGGGCCTGTTGCTATTCTTTCTCTTGACTTTTTCAGTGGTGGCCAGTTTGTCCTTAAAGTTATTTTAAGCCTCTTGAAAATTGTATAGGCAGGAGCTCTTCTATTTGGAAAACGTTGTCTGCATAAACGTGAGCAGCGGAAGCATTGTTCTTGAATTCACCATAAATCAAAATAATATTTGTTTTTTCATCATTTGAATACATTTTGACTTTTAATAAATACAGTGACAGGAACCATAACGAATAGCAGTCGTGGATTCCCTACTTATTTTTAAAATAATACCATTATGTAAAATAACCACATTGGCTATGAGAATGTATTTTGGGCTGCATTTTTTAAATCGTCGGGGTGATTATCATTCGTGAAACATCCTGTATAGATCATGAATTATCAGCATCCAATGATTATTTTTCCTCGTTTTTTAGATGTTTATTTAATTATGCTTAGTCTGAATTTTGAATGCTAAATATGCATATATTGAGAAACCCAATAAATATCTATTCAAAGCGACGAGAGCCAGAAAAGGTAAAAACAGACAGTCACAAAAAGACCACCTGTGTGTGTATGTGATGCTGATCAATAGCATATTTACGCGATGATCCAGTTTAATTTGGTGATTCAATTAAAAAGGGGTTCCCCATTCTCCTCTCGTTATTTTTTACCAACCCCCTAAACAGATGAAGAATTGAGGAAAACTGGGTAAGTGTGTTTTTCATTTTTTTATTATAAATAGACACTAGTTTATGCTGGTCAAAAAAAAATAAATACACACCGCAGGCTTTATAGGTAGAGGCAGAACCACTTTGTATGTTGGGAGACAAATAACACACCTAAAGATCACGAAAAGTGTCACGTTGATTGCTTATTTTGTTTCTTGCAAAACGTAACAACATTGGACTACTATGGTCGTTAATGGACAATAGGCTATCAGTGAAGAACAATCGTTAATCTAAATTAAGAAGGGCAAAGAGCCCAAATTGATCCTTGAGGAATACCAGAAATTACATGGCAAAGTAAAGAAAACACCAACAGGAAGCTATTTGCTCACGATTGGATGAGTAAGAAACATGATTCTTTCTATACATCTTATTGGATAAATATACACGATGAAAATAGGCCTATAGTTATAAATATCAGAAAAATTTCCATTTTTAACAAGGAATCCTTACGTAGTGTTCTCTTACTGTCTTACGTAGTGTTACTCTTACTTACTTATAAAATAAAGTGGAAGTTCACTTTAAGAATATTTTCTTTAGAAGAATTAATTAATAACTCCACTTAGAGAAGATGGATCAGTTTTCAATTTTTAAACTATGACCTTTAACCCCACGCCTTTCCAATTTATCAAATAAACTGTCAAAATTCACGGTGTGAAATTCCTTTCTAAGGTCCAGAAATAAGGCGAAAGTTGACTTACTGAAATTTATGTTTGAATATATTTCCTTAGTGACCCCATACAAACGAAGCATCACTCACACTAAAACTCGGTCTGAATCCAAATTGGTTTTTACTTAAAACATTATTATTTGACAAGAAGTTGATGAACGAATCGTCCATATCGGACCCAGAAAATTCCATTTTCATGAAACCTACAGATGTTCCTTACAAAAGCAAAGAAAACACAATCGAGCTGTGCAAGTCCCTTCAGACAACATCATCTATCAATAACAGAAGAACTCCGCCAGACCTCGATATTATGATAACTAAATACGTGACATCACGGCCGATTTATAGCTTCCAAACGCAATATCTCCGATAAACTTCTCCAAGGATCTCTCGGATGATGAATCGCGACCATCAAATGCTCGTAATCTCGCCGGCATCTGTTTCGAGAGCGGTCCAAAAACGGCGCTTTGTCGCGCGGTACACACGCATGTCGAAATTTAACCGCAGCTTATTATGCCCGGGCGGCCGTTGTTTCTCGACGGCAAAAACTAGGGTAGTAAGAAGTAAATCAGCCCCGTGTGGAGGGTCCGCCTGATTATATATCTTTATAAGGCACGCAACGGCGACCGCCACATCGGGGGAGATAACAAGGAAGCAGAGATCGATTTTCGAAGCCATAAAACGTGGTCGAGGTGTGCAGAGGGTCGATATTGGGGGAAAAAAGGGGTAATTTGCTTTTGGGCCTCGTGGATGGAGTTGTTTTGGGGTTATCGCGTTGTAGAATTCGTAATGGGAGTCGTTAGTCTGGGAAAGCACCCTATTTACAGCTGCGGAGTGACTGAACTTCCGCTTATCTTTCGAGTGTTATTACTGAAGTGACTTGCTGAAATATTGACCACTGCTAAACAAGATAAAATTCTGTAAATCCTCACTAAATTTAGTCACAAGCTACCCCCCCCCCCCCCCGAATGGAACCCAAATCACCAATGTGTTTAGTGTCTTCTTTAAAAAATAATTACATATCAAAAACTCCGTGTTTCCTCCCGAAATGTGGGCTTCAAAAAAGGCTTTATTGTGTAGGTTAGCAAATTGTTGTGAAAGTTTTCACTCAAAATTTAAATCAATTCTCCATAACGATCATCATCAAAATTTCCATTCCTTCTCTTTCATCCAAACAGTGGACAGTTTTGAAATGGCTCAGGAAAGAAAATTCAATTAGGAATACAAAATATTTGAGTGCAAAAAAAATTGCCAAAATCTGTTACCGGTGCTTCCCTTATAAATAATTGTTCTTTCCGCGCCTACATTTTTAGAGCCAAATAGCAAGTAAATCCTTTTACATTTCATACTCAGAAAAATGGAATGGAAATCCATTGAAAAAAGGATAAGTTGTCGTAATAAAGATTGCTGATAATGTAACTAAGCGCGAACAGAAATGTCAATTCAGAAAAACAAATTTGACATTTCAGAGGTTTTTCGTGAAAATCCTTCTAAAATGATTCACGGAACTATCCTTCAAGTATAGTACGAGCGGGTCATTAAAAAAGGAAGCACTGGCACGTTTATGGTACTCCTCTTTTAGGAAATAAAGCGGTGATTAGTGTTATTATACACGAAAATTTCACACATAACGGGCGTATTAACACAGATAATTTCTTCAATCGATCTATTAATTTAGGAATTTGCTCCATTTTTCACATTTTCACAAATGCCGCGTTGTTCTAAACTGATTTTTTTTATGAGTGTAGCATCCAAAATAGAGATGGGCGTATGTTAGTCGTTATTGGTTAGTGTTAAATAATTTGTATATTATTCTTACATCACATTCACGCCCTTTCTTACCACTACCCCACTCGAGTTCCGGGTGACGGACAAGGCTAGCACGTTTAATTAGACCAGTCGGGCAGCCAATCAAAACGCAACATGGAAATACAAATAAATGACGCATTAACGAGATAATCACACAGAGATTTATAGTTAACTTACGGCGGGTGCCCTGCACCCTGGCGCTGGCCCTCTGGAACCGGATGAAACACACGTAGGCCGGCAACCTGTAACATGTGATTAGCAGGGATTGCCACCCTTAGGCCCCAGTCTTTCAACCAGGCATTCCATACATTGGCCGAATGTACGGACCCACTAAACCACCTAAAACCCCTGGTGGAATAACGGTATACAGAGGTTTCTGTTCCATCTGCGAGGAACTCCTGGCACTTACACTGGCCAGATCACTGCCGCTAGCAGCAGGTCACGGACAGGATGGTCGAGACCACGCCGTCCAGGACTCCTATAGCTATAGGGTGGAGGAACTGCCATAAACCTCCGCAGCCACTTGCTGCACAGACCCACTTGGTCTCGTGGCCACTGCCACCGGACTACTAATTAGTCCTGCGCCCACCGGCGCCCACACAATTACAATAATGGCCAATACACATAGTACCCCTTTCAATAAGCATATACCTCTATAAATACCTGTCACACAGGTAATGCAACTTATCCATAATGCTCACGTGGACACACCACTACCATTGGGCACTACATCACACACACTTATACACAGAGCCATACTCTCGTGCTAACCTCTAGCACACTCTATGCCCGACTGTCCCATTTCTTTTGCAGCCCTTGCCTCTTGCCCTAGCCCTTGCTGGCCTGCTGTTTTCTTTAACATTCGAGTAAGACACACCTCTCTTTCGGAGTAATGGCCACATGAAGTGACAGATTTATCCATTTTCATTAATCTAAATTTTGGGTTGCTACAGTTCGGCCAACCTGACCATTCTTGGTCCCTCAAGAATTCTTTAATCAACAGTAGAATAATGTCAGCAATTAGCAAGAACATTAACCTATTTCTAACTACTATATCCAGAATGTAACTAAAAATTAATATAAAGCAAAATTAAAATTGGGCAACGAAATAAATTGGGAGTTGGAACCAGTATCACAGTTACGATGGTTGTACTACTGTCCATCATTAAATAAATATGTTTCGAGCTAGGGCCAATTGTGAATTACTTTTAGGATAACCGTCGTAGATGGCAACTGTACATTGCCTTCACATGCTTTCAATATTTGTACTACTATTCAACTATCAAATGCCATAAATGGATTCCAGAAGATATCCTTGGCTTTATTCTGTATAAATTTCGTATTTTTCTGTAAACAGCTCATCATTATTACTTGGAACATTTAGATCATATGCTAATACGAAATAGACTTATGTGATTTGAAGCATGGCGTCCCTATAAAGAAAGCGTTTATAACATCAACAAGGAATTGATACTAAACCCGTACAGATTATTTTCTTTAATTTACTTCTTGGTTAATCAAGATATATTTTTCTCTGTAAAAAATATTTGGTTTAGCTATTATTTTGCAGTTATGTACCTTTTCTAACACCAACTCTTACAGCTTTTAATTTTTTCAAGTTTTATTTGACTATATCCTCTTCTAGTGCGCTGTTGCCTAACTTGTTCAATATTTCCTTAGTTACTTGTTTTAAGTTTTTTTTTCTATTATTTGGTAAGATATAATTGCATATTACTAAGTGAATTCTAGACTTTTCTTAATCTTGATGGATCATATTTCCAGAGACAATTCCTAATAGAAATATTGTGTTTATCCGTTCAACTGGTTATGTGTACGAATTGTTGTTACGGTTGGTATTGTATCAACTAATTATCTACGTAATTGATATAAAGGCTATACTTCTCACCAAAGTAAGCAAACAACACGTTGCAGCATTTTTTTTAATTTTCGATTTGGTGGAGTGAACTTAGTTTAAGAACTACATATATATTAAATGCATCAAGTACTCTACAACTATTTATGCATTTATTCAGACGATAGGTAACTTTTATAGACCATATATGACCCAGCATAAACCACGATAGGTTCTTCGGTAATTAAATTTAAGCCATAGGATTTTTTTTATCTGAGGACAATTTACTAGTCAATAAATAAATATGACACAAGGCAAGTCAAACCTAACTTTTCTTTCTAGGGTAGGAGTACTTGCAGCACATTTGTTCTTTTTTATTTCTCTTACTAATTTTTTTTATAAAACATTTGTTGTCAAATATCAGGTCTCACGACCTTATTAAAATACGGCAGCCCTTAAGTCACGTAATCCAAATACTGAGCATACGTGGTAGGTATTTTAACGTTTACAGTAATCCCGTTAAACTTTATTCCAAAAGCTCCCTGACGGGTTCCATAGCCGTAACTGTAAAGCGATGTATAATACACAGCTTATTTATTTATTTATTTGTTAAGCATCAATGCATGTATTGTCGATTTTAATAATTCATATCTACAACTTGCGATTCTACTTCCTGGAAACGATATCTAATTTACTACTCGTTTGTCTAACTGAAGGGATACTTATAATTTATTTCATTTTATTTGGAAACAGAAGCTTGGAGAGCTTTCTGAGCTGGCCTCATAGATTTACACTTGTAGGATGGAATGAGGTTTAAAATTAACTTTACCAATTATTGCAAAATTATATCGAATTATCCAGTTATTTTATAACGCTGAGAAATAGTCACCAAATTGGTTCGTTCCATTTTTTTTTGTTATTGTATCTCGTCACTGCTCTACATAAATCTCTTTCTTGTTTGACACCACTGAAATCTCAAAGTCCCATTTTTTTTAGTTAATGATAATGATAAATTCTCATTATACAACGTCGAGAAGGTCTCGATTTTTTTTTCAAATGTTCGTCAGTAGTTTCCAAAAATTTTCACCGAAGGTAGATGGAATATCTGTTTTTGAACGCTAATAAAAATTGTTTATACCTTTGAATTAGTCCCAGTACATTTTATATTACTCATTCCAAAATATTAGTCATTTATTGCGTGTTGCCTTGAAAGAACTATAAAGCACTTATATTTGCTCGATTCTTCTCTTATTAGGCTTTTAGGTAGTAAGCGGATATTAAATCTAACGCACTAAGGTGTACTAAACTACAAAGTAGATAATTTCTTTAGTCAATACGTCGAAAGAAGGCCATTAATGTGAGAACTTAGTTTGTAAGAATCAATTATAATTTTGTGCTAGCCAATTATTTTTTTCCAAACTATCTAAAATTATTGCTTTAGTAAAATGTCACATCAACTGTAACCTTTTATGTTTAGAAGAACGGTACGGCTTTTGTATAAAAGTGATGTCCTTGGAGGTGATAGTGTATAGTTAAGCGGATTTGATTACCCGATTCAATTCGTATCAACGACGAAGTATCTCGGTATGCACTGCTTGATATCACCAATAGATATTATTTGTACGTCTACTGTATGTATCATTAAAAAATTCAGTTTTGTTTAAAGGCCAGAAGATTCGACTAATAATGTGTAAAGTAATTATACGTTTATGCCGCAATGTCCGTATTATTTCTTAGGCGTTTGTTGTTGGGCCCTCGGGTCATCTGGGAMAGATTTATTGTAGGGACTGATGTCTGGAGAAAGGTTACTTTTTTTGTATTTACACAGAAAAGTCTTTGGAATGACACTCACTGCAGCATTTTTATCGTTTTTAGTTATTTAACAATTAAGTCGGTTTTCTACTCACTTATGCAAAAGGAAGGTTTATATTAATATTTAATTAAGTAGCAATACAATTGTCTCAGATCTACTGATATAATATGACATCAACTCGCCTGTACTAACTTCAGTTGATTAGCATGTAAACTTAAGAATTATAAATTGCACTGGAGAGCTACTCAATAGTAGACACTAGCAAAGACATTCTTGATTACTGCTTGTATAATTCTCGCTAACAGAACGCACTTGTAAATATGGCACGTCTTTAAGTTTCTTTTGCAGCAGTAGAATTTGTTTTATTACTGATCATTGCTGGCAAGCTTTTGTCTTGCAGCATTACTCAATTTATTTAACTTAGGTTTACAATTAAGGGCATACAACATGTAATCGCTTAGATCGTTTACTTCAATCATTTTACCGGAAAATCATATCGCTTTGTATGAATCTTGGTTCATTATGTGATTTGGAACAGTTGATTAATTATTGATGCACTTCTCTGATGAATTCAAAGTGTTAATATATACTTATAACCAAATTTGGTTCTTTATCATATGCAGATTGCGATGATCATTATAACGTTACTAGAGACTTTCTATTTTTTTAAACGGACGACGGTGTTTATTTGACTTCGTGATTCAATAACCCACTCACATTAAGGGATTAACCTAATCTTTTACTACCAATAATTTAACGACAAGCCCCAACCGTATTGGGCAAGCTACTATCTACCGTCAGAACATGGATTGAAAATTCTATTATATTAGTCACATTAATATTTTAATTATTATTGTGCCTTACTGTTTGATATTTTGTGTACACTTAATAAATAGCATTACTTCTTTACATGTTTGTGAATGTGTTTTCTGATAGCTTTAGAGAAGTATCTATCCGTACTCGCTAATATTCCGACTAATGACATGATGATATTATTGTCCTTAGCACCTATCGTTTTTATTCTATACATATCTTGTATTGATATACTTTTATAATCATCTTGTCATGTTGGCGTTATTTTACAGAGCTTTGTTGGCTTTGAATTTATTATATAGCAATACTTAAATATCAATTATTAAATTAGGTTCTTGTGGAAAGCGTATTTACATAACCCTAATCCACTTTTTACACTTTCTTTCGGATACATTTGCTAAAATTTCACATATTCTCATTAATGATATTATCTAATAAAAGCAATACAGCGTTTACTAGAACTGATGAACACCTAACATTTTAAGAAATATTTATGTAAATTCACCTTTAAATTATTTTTACATCATCTGTCATGTTGCCACTAAATAATTATGTTGTACTATCCAAAAATTCTACGCACATGTACTGGCAATTACATAATTTAAAGTATTCACTTGAGTCACACTCATCCTATTATCTGGGCCTATTCAATTCATTAGAATCAGATTACTTCTAAATTTCAACCCTTATTTGTCAAACTGGATGATCGGTCAAATAAGGAACCGACCCCAAGTCATAAACCTTGAAGCTATAAAACGTTTCGAGAGGCCTAGCTGTTCTTAGGAATTTTTTCTACGAATGGCACATCTGGTTTATTTTAAAGAGGTCCCACACTTTTAGTTACACTTGCAATGTAATATTTACGAAAACAGCTTCGAGCTTGGGCTAGAATGGCATGGCTCAAGACATCCGTCTTTATCTAACATCTGTTTATATGCGTGCACTTGTCCTTGTCCGACCACCCCACACCTGACAAAAATTGTAGCATCCAAAATAGAGATGGGCGTATGTTAGTCGTTATTGGTTAGTGTTAAATAATTTGTATATTATTCTTACATCACATTCACGCCCTTTCTTACCACTACCCCACTCGAGTTCCGGGTGACGGACAAGGCTAGCACGTTTAATTAGACCAGTCGGGCAGCCAATCAAAACGCAACATGGAAATACAAATAAATGACGCATTAACGAGATAATCACACAGAGATTTATAGTTAACTTACGGCGGGTGCCCTGCACCCTGGCGCTGGCCCTCTGGAACCGGATGAAACACACGTAGGCCGGCAACCTGTAACATGTGATTAGCAGGGATTGCCACCCTTAGGCCCCAGTCTTTCAACCAGGCATTCCATACATTGGCCGAATGTACGGACCCACTAAACCACCTAAAACCCCTGGTGGAATAACGGTATACAGAGGTTTCTGTTCCATCTGCGAGGAACTCCTGGCACTTACACTGGCCAGATCACTGCCGCTAGCAGCAGGTCACGGACAGGATGGTCGAGACCACGCCGTCCAGGACTCCTATAGCTATAGGGTGGAGGAACTGCCATAAACCTCCGCAGCCACTTGCTGCACAGACCCACTTGGTCTCGTGGCCACTGCCACCGGACTACTAATTAGTCCTGCGCCCACCGGCGCCCACACAATTACAATAATGGCCAATACACATAGTACCCCTTTCAATAAGCATATACCTCTATAAATACCTGTCACACAGGTAATGCAACTTATCCATAATGCTCACGTGGACACACCACTACCATTGGGCACTACATCACACACACTTATACACAGAGCCATACTCTCGTGCTAACCTCTAGCACACTCTATGCCCGACTGTCCCATTTCTTTTGCAGCCCTTGCCTCTTGCCCTAGCCCTTGCTGGCCTGCTGTTTTCTTTAACATTCGAGTAAGACACACCTCTCTTTCGGAGTAATGGCCACATGAAGTGACAGATTTATCCATTTTCATTAATCTAAATTTTGGGTTGCTACATGAGTTTCTCTGTTATGAAACGCTCCATAAACACCCTGTATTGATTTTATGCGCTCATAAGTTTTCCATTATGCGTGATTCATACTGCATTGCCGATGTATCGTGTAACTAAAACGAAGACACGTGTTCTAATCAATGGTTTGAAACTATATACACTGACATTGACGTAATGTGTGTTCAAGGCGACTCGATCTCTTACTTTTTCCCTCTTAAATAATTTATTGGATACATCCAAGTGAGCGATTAATTTTCATGTGTTTATTGGTTCGTGTTCGCTTCGAGCGAATAAAATTTCGATTGCCTAATCAAATTAATTAATCAGCTGTACCCGATGAATGAAACGTATAGGAGCATTATTTGTATTCGAGTCACATTCCATTATTTATCTGCTTAAGTGGTACAACTTGCTACACGTTCATTGCAAAATTAACCTAATAACGACATTTTTGAGCAATTATTTGCACATTGCTCAATCTGCCACGAGCGGGTCTTGGAATAGTTTAGACAAAGAGCTTCATGAGCAACACAATAAAACATTTTCTATAGTGACGTATTGGGTTTAAGACTAGCAAAAATATTTTGCTCTTCACATTTGTTGATGGTATAAATGCCGGAGAACTATTCTCACGATCTTTGATTGCGTAATCAACGAACAAGAGATTTTGTTTGACATAAGAAATGAGGAAGACGTTTTAGAAGAAGATATGTTAAATGTCTATTTTTGTATCTGCGTTGTTATTAAAATAAAAGGTGTTTTTGTGCGTTTATTAATTTCTTGCTATGTTTAGAATCGCTGTTAATAAGATAAATACTAATATCGAAGCGAATGCGTATGCATGCGATTAATTGTTTTGGCGAGAAATATCAGAGTCGCGAGGAGATGCAAAAGTAGGCAATGATTATTGATGTGTCATTTTTTGACAAAGAGAAATGTTCTTGATTTTGGCTCTGAGAGAGCGAGGTCTTTGGCCATGATGTGCCTCAGGCAGTGAGAGCGAGGTCTTTGGCCATGATGTGCCTCAGGCAGTGAGAGCGAGATCTTTGCCCATGATGTGCCTCAGGCAGTTTTAAACCCCTAGCGCAGAGTKCCCGGTTAACAGCCGTGGTTCCTTCGAGTGGGTGATTTGCATTCCGGGGGGTAATGCGGGCTACTCGAATGACATAGTTCTGGTGGAGAGGGTAGCCTTATTAGGTGCCCCCGATCCGGGCTATTGGAATGCGACCCTATAGGCCTTAGGGTGAGCGTTCGGGGAAGCCTCTACTATTTCAGGTTGACACTAGCTAGAAACCGCCTTCTCTGTCCACCGGAGTGACCGCATTGTTATGACCCACGGATGAAGGCGGCGATAATGTAAGTTTTTCTTGATTATTCCCGCATTAGTTTTTCCATGTTTTTCAGATATTCGTTTTGGAGAAAATTTAAAGGACTATGGATCTATGAAAGTAACATGGCAAAAGAATAAGTGGATGCTGAGATTCCTATTTTGGGGGATATTTCGCCGCATATCCAAAAATGTCCGTAGGACAATCTGCGTTAGAGCCAGGGACAGTTGCCCCACTTTTGAGCTTAAAAAAGTTTTTGAAATAGAATAACAAAGACAACACCATGGTCTCAGACAGTAAAAACGTGAACTGTGAAAATGAAATTGTAGACGTTACGAAAATGATATCGGAAAATTGCTCGGCATGGCCACCGGTATGTCAGTTCATAAGAAAAAGCATCCAGAAAATGTTTGGCTAGCTCTAAAAATCATGATTTTGGAGCAGATGTCAAACTCGTCAAGAGGAAATGTGATCATCAGTGGCTGAACACATATTTACCTTGGTTGGCTTATTCAAGGCGACTCGAAGGTGCTTTCTGCAAATAATGTGGCTGTTTCCGTCGTCAGCCAACTCGATGAAACGTAGTTGGGGTTCTTTTATCATCAGAACCTTCACTAGATATAAAGACGTGCACAGTTTTTGCAAAATACCACGTTACAACAGCATCTGCAAAATCGTTTATGGAGGCCGTTGTAGTAGAAATGCTACTCCACCAGTCTTTGCAAAAATTAATTAAAAAAAAACGAATGTATATACTCCTCAGAGGCAAAAGCTTTCTATAGTATTAAAGCGTAACGAAATCGAAGTGGAATTTTAGGATTTGTAGAGCTTGAAGGACCTATGCCAAAAGTATTGCAAAAGGTATTGATGATTCTGTAATAAACATAAACCTAGATCCTGATAAGTGTATGGGGTTAGGTTTTGACAGATGTTCCACCATGTTGGGGAAAGAAAGAAGTGTGCAGGTGATCTTGGAACAAAAATACGAAAAAGCCAAGTACTTCCACTCAGGGTTGGCATGATTAAAACAAAATGTTTAAAACAGAATGTTTTAAACTTGTTTAAAACAACGCTTCTGTTTAAAACTTTGTTTTAAACAAATGTTTAAAACATTCGTTTTAAACAGTGTATTTTTTTGTTAATGTTTTTTGATGACTATTGTGTGTGATTCATTAATTATTACTATTAAGCTCGTTTATCCTCCACAAATAGATAGACAAGATTATTAGCAATTACATATCTACATAATGTCACCCCACATTTGCATTAAAAATGAATTGAATACAAAACCAGACCCAGTTACAAAATACGTAAATGTTTTTTCAGATTTTTTATTGATACAACAGTTTTAAGATAACTTTAACATTTTTTGTATGTAATGAATAGGCAAAGCGCTTTCAGCTATAATTAGCCATCATCAGTCCCTCATTGTGTAAAAAAGAATACAAAAGAATTTATAAACCTGACATTGTCAAAATCGAAATAAGCAATCTTGACTTCAAACAAAAAAATAACCTACATGCCAAAAGCACAAACATGAAATCAATGATCAAATAAAGAATTTAGAATAGGACAGCTAAAATTACAAAAATAATTCAAAATTTTAAAATTACCGTTATCCATAACTTTGTATATTTCAAGAATTTCTAGAAAATTTAATTTTGAGGATTTATTACAAACATGTAAAGAATTTAAATTATTTAAAGAGGTGGTGTGTTTAAATGACAATAAATGATTTGCTAATGAAGAATTTGTATTAACTATATCAGTATTTTTATATTTTTCATATTGTTTCAAGTGTTCATTGCCTCTAATTGAAAAAAATCTTCCGCTTTGACCAATATAAACAGAATTACAATCGTTACAAGAAAAACTATAAACTCCCGAATGATTCAAAACTGGAATTTTGTGTTTATTGCGAACAAAATGGTAATTTTACAATTTTGAATGATTTTTGTAATTTTAGTTGTCCTCTTCTAAATTCTTTATTTGATCACTGATTTCATGTTTGTGCTTTTGGCATGCGGGCTACTTTTTCGTTTGAAGTCAAGATTGCTTGTTTCGATTTTGACAATGTCAGGTTTATAAATTCTTTTATATTCTTTTTTACACAATGGGGGACTGATGATGGCTAATTACAGCTGAAAGCGCTTTGCATATTCATTAAATATAGTGGATTTGATAGACTTCGGGGAGATTTATTGTAGAAGTAAACATTACTCTTATATCCACTTAGAGGAAAATGGACCGGTTTACATTGTTTAAAAGTCTTAAACTTAACATAACAGAAAAATTTGTATTTCTGGTCCAATACTACAAAACAATAAATAAGAGGTTCATTCAACACTTACTAGATAATTATATCTTTAGTACAGAAACAACCAAATAGTTATCAGAACTTGGGAATATAAAAAACACTAAACAAAGAATAAAAAAGTTACAGCATTTTTACTTTTTTACTAGTATAACCATATCTTTTTTGAACTTCTTGCATTGAGTTCGCATTCTACCATTTTGCACCTTAATTTTGTCAGTTATTCCACACTGCATCGTTCCTACTACGCCATTGTAACTGTTGAACTTTAAACTTTTAAACAGACAATGTCGGTTTCTATTCTCTTTGTTAAAGTTGATATTAGCTAAAATCAACCCAGTAACCTTAAATTGGGGTATGTGTTTGGTCTAGATTTTAAGAACAATGTTGATTCTAGTTCAAAATAGAAAAGATAAACCGACTCATAATAACTAAAATTGTTGCGTAAACTAAAAAGACAAATGACAACTGATAATCGTAGTCATCTAGGGATTTTTAGACAACTGCTACGCTCCGCGCCATCTGCTCGTATTTATTTTCATTACTATGTATAGTAAATTTGCATGAGAGTTAATGTTTAAAACAGTGTTTAAAACGTTTTAAACATGTTTTTAATTAAATTAAAAAAAACATGTTTAAAACGATTTAAACATGATTAAATTTTAAAAAAAACATGTTTTTTGCCAACCCTGCTTCCACTGCTCCTCGCACAAGCCAAATCTTGATCAACGACACGTTATCCCATAAATTTGGAACTGTGTTGAAACTGTATAGGAGATAATAACATTTTTTCGCGAATCCATTTTACGACGCAAGCTTATTGCAAATATCCCTAAAATGTGTGAGAATAGATGGTCAGAAAAGTAAAAGAGTATCCGTGTTTTTAAGGATCACTTCGTCGATATTATTAAAGCATTAGCGACATTAGCCGAAGAGGGAAATGCAGCAATAAGAAGAAATGCATATCAAATGCATGCAGCTTCGGTTAGGCCTTCATTCATTTGGTCAGTAGCATTAATTGCAAAGTATTCCGCTGGACTTATAGCAAATACATTTCAACAGAAGTTATTTGACATAGTCGAAGCCAACCAACACATTCAACATCACAGATGAAGTTTTAAAAGAAGCAGGTAATATTGCAAGTCATTTGAATGTTGATATAACCGCCACTCGCATATTGCTGGCCGACAAAAGCATAGAAGCAACCCACCAGCCCAATATCCATCTGAATTTTGGAAAAGGTCTCTTATAATTCCTTACTTGTATTTAATAATATCATCTTTAGAAGTCAGATTTTTAATAGAAATATCGCTCGCTTTTTATTGGCAGATTTTCATCCAAGTAACATGAATCAACGAGATGAAGTTATTACATCTTGTGCAACTTTTTGAAACTTGAAAGGCCTCACAGAAGAAAGTAAGTTGTGGTTTAAAATATGGAACGAGGTGCAGGAAGCGCCGAACATTCTTGAGATTTTAAAAATAGCCGAACTGTTTTTCTTACAATTAGAAACGCCATATTGATACTGCTTTTATTCAGCTCTCTTTTTGAATTAAAACATGGCTAAGGTTAAGTATTGGTGAAAATAGACTGAATGAGTTAGCAATGCTAAGCATAGTGGTAGGTAGCTGTAGATGAAAAGATAATCCCATTGTTCAAAAATTATTCTTTTTAATAGATAGTGTTTTTCCTTATGTTATTGTGTATTATTTTATGATGCAATGGTCACCCCCAAAATTTGTAACATTGCCCCAAGCAAGTTACTCCCATGGTTAGAGCCAGGATTATCTGAATCAACTGTTCAAAGACATGACGGAAACATAAATTTTATCCATACGCATTTTCCACACTCCAACACTTCTAATCGATGTAATACCCATTATTGGTGTCTGAATTCTGCAGATGATAACTTCTTTAATGCATAATATTCAATAATTTGTTACTGTAGTTGAAAAAACGTACCAGCGGATTTATGTTACTCCCTAGAATAATTATGAATCCATATTGAAAAAAAAATAACTGATGGCGACATATCTTTTTCATAGTAAGATACTGTTCAGTTTCAATCTTCTTAAAACAAAGCTTTTCTAACTCAGTTTCAGCCTTTTTCCAATTTTAGCAAATGACCCGTATCTTAAATTTTGTGTATTTCTTTATCTAGATGAATTCTCTAAAACACTTATACAGTGTGTCATCATAAGAAGCCACTCTTGAAGGTTTTGCTTCGGTTGTTTGAAAACAAAACTCAATTTGCGTCATCTGCTTTGTTCTGAAAGTTAATAAACCTTGTACAGCTTCTTTTTGTTGCTAAAATTTCACTGCCTTCCACTGTTTGCCTTGAGTTGTCGGATATCTTATTAAAAACGATATATTTGAATGAACAGTTGTGGAAAGGTTTTATAATATTATGCACTGTCTAAAAATAGCCGCATTGAGTGCGGTCAACAGCGGTAGTTTTTTTTACAGTAACTCCTTTCTTTTGCGATAATTCAAAAGGTCACCGGATTGTTACTGATTATAATGCAAAAATCGAAACCCTTAAATAAACTGATGGGCCCACATACAAAACTACCGAAGGATTGATTTCATAACCCTGTCCAAATCCGCGCATTTGAATAACAGATACGTTCATTTCAGCGCTGTAAACAACTTCACAATCGACACAGTAGACAAAAACACGCGCATTTTTGTTCAAAATAGATCCGGGGTAATATCGTGCCATTTGCGATGAAATTTTAGCCGAATATAATGCTGCTGAAATAGCCAATTCAATCCTGCAACAATGGCCAGTGAAAATCAATGAACTCTACGAATATATACTGGATACGATTCGCTATACCATAAAACGAACATCTGTGCGAAATAAAAATGTTATTTGGCGGCGTGATCTGACGGGAAATTCGTTTGAGCTTTTATGCGTGGAGCTTTTCTCGGTTTTACACGTTTGATTGTTTTGAAATGCAACTACTTTGCACATTCTGATTTCTTTTGTGTAACTACCACAAAATATGATCAAATGATTGGAGAGGTAGGGGAGTTCTCATTTCTGTTAAAAAGAACTACGTTTTCAGTTTGATGTTTCAAGGATTTTGCAGCTTGTTCCTGTTGATGTCGTTGGTAATGGGATTAGAACAAATAATTTTAAGTTTTTTATACAATTAATCTGTATATATCATCCAGTAATTCATCTGTGCACGCTGAACTGCTTTTCTATTCGATGTAGTATTATAATGGACAGTTATATGTAATATGTTTTACACTACTACTATACACTTAACACTTACTATAAAACACTGCCAAAAAATTATTAATCTGACGATTACAACTCTAATCTTATCTTGCAGATAGGGCAAGAAAGTGTATACAGTTCGAGGGACAACATAATTAACTTATGTGTTAAATACTTCTTTTGTTAATTTCATCAATAAAACAATTAACTAATTAATAAAAAATTTAAAATCATTGATATTTCTTCAATTATTGAGTTTTGGACCTAATATGTGAGTAAGATATGTTGAAAATTGTTAAAAAAACACATTAGACTAATGAATCTACATGTTTGTTAAGCCTTGACACACCCTGATACCGATAGATTCCTTTATACTATCATTATCCAACCATAGCAAAAAAGCGTGCATTCAAACTTTCTTATAGATTTCACTCGAAAATGGTGTATTTTTGAAATCTGCCAAGAGCACATTTTTCTGTAGATAATGATAAGGTTTTTAATTTTTTTAACAAAATTTGAAAAGTCAGTCACAAAAAAGTTATAATGATTTTTACCCCCACCCCCTCCATTTAACCCGTTTATAAATAAAATTTTGCAATTATTCTTAGACCATCGTATTTATCATATAAAGTTTGGTAAATGTACGTAATTTCATATAATTATACCGAGAAGATTTAGAAAAATTAAATAAAAATGGTCTATAAGGTCGCATCCTTAAGAGACCGCAGCGCCGTTAGGAAGCAAATTTGAATAAAGATATTTTTAGGCCAATTGACCTAGATTTGTCTCTAGTATCTATGGTTTCAGTTTGACGATCAAGTCATGGGACGCTCTGTATAATTCAGAGCAATTTATTAATGCCTTCGAATTCCATCTTGAAAAATATATTAAAAACATCGACATGAGATTCCATGAATTCAAGATCCCCAACATAATAACCGCAACTGCTTGAAGCTGAAATTCCAATTACCCTTTTGTTCAACTTCTCAACGGAGAAAATACTAATAACTAATCTCGTTAAAAATTCTTTCTAGTTTAATAAACTAACAGAGCAGAGGACAACAATCTGCAGAAGTTACGGCTCTTTTTTCCATCTTTAAGTTCTGCGAAAACATTAAGGAAATTGTGCAAATTCCCTTCTCGATAAAAAAGACCGCCAATTAACCGGCTGAAACTTCTTGAAACTGTTAAGATAACCGGATCGGAAAGACCGTAGTTTATTACCGTCGGAGTAATGAAAATATAAACACAGTTAAGCAAATTTATACCCGAGCACACCTAATTAAAAAGCTCTTAGGACGCCGGCTAACTATATTTTCAGCTGCTGCAAACTCGAAACTAATTCAATCGGCGAGTTTTCTGTAATTCGGCACCGTTAACTAACTTACCTTGTAGGCTTGTGCTCCCGGGGTTTTTTGGGGATCAGGGAGGTTTTTTTACAACCGGCATAAAATTGTGAGCTATTAAGTTAATGTCTTGTACAGCTTTGGCTTAAGTAGTTCATAAATCGCGAGTGTTTTTTAGTGTTATTTTGTTCTTGAAATTTTATAGGGGACCGGTTTCTATAAATGATTCATGCAACGAGGGCGGCGTTGATTTTTGAATTCTTTGTGCTGCCTTCTTATAACTGCTGCCAGGTCACAATAAGCACAATATACTGTCAACTGTCATATAACGTACTGAAGTTGCGGATAAAGTTATAGCCGCGAAATTGATGGTTTAATAAATATGTTTGTGGTCAATAAGCAGCATGCTTGAATCTCCTTGCATGTTTCATGCTATCGAAGTTGATCAAGCTATATTAGCTGTACGTTTTGTTAATTCGACACATAATTGTCTTTTTAATTATCAGATGTTATTTTCCTAAATGTTATCAATAATTTATTAATTACACCTCATTGTGTAGTTAAGCCCCCTTAAATAATCTATTACTCTAAGTGATGTGTGGTTATACAAATAAAAAGAACAATATAAGCAGTGATGGGCGCGTAGAATACGCCATGTACATTACGCCGTTATCTACGCGTAAACTATGTAACATTCTACTTTGAAAGTCTACTGTAGACAATAGTAATGTGTAGATAAACAGAAATCTAGAAATATTTTAGTTTTTTAATGGTGTTTATCACCGATACTGTTCAGGGGCAGAAGACTTGACTAAGCAGGACGAGTGTGTTGTCAAAAGCACTTCGGAGCCATCAGGAGAGTCAGTAGGCCAAATGGACTCCTCAATGTTTGCAAAATGTGATTTCTCTATAAACGGAAACAGGCGGGCAATTTTAGAGGCTACTCTTATTCTTTACCGCAACTTTTCTAATCGCAGGTCAATTTTATTGTGCTGTGTTGGAATGGTATATAAGCAGTTCTTATTGCTGAGCTAGGTACATGTTGATCTCAGGACGCAAGTGACAGGTGGTAATGAGTCGTAGGAAATACCTTTATTCGAAGAAAAATCAACTTCTATGTAAAGCATGTAGTTCCGAATTTGTAGCATGTAAAGATAGCCTTCTTAGAAATAAACCTAATATAGTCATGGAAAAAAAGATTTAGAAACATATGCTTTGTCTTTTGTATGTCCCAAAGAAGTAAGAAAACCATTTGGATACCACGATGACTTATTCAAACATGATATGCAAGTTTGTAATACAAATATGAAATAAAACTGTAGTCGACACAAGGTGAAGTGAAAAAAAAAGGGAAATTAGAACATAATAATTTCCATTTAGCTTTGGTAGGTACTTGATACACTTTAGTCATAATATACTCGTCTTACATTGTCTACCAAAAATCTACGCCAAAGTGCTTTATCTACATTTTCTACACTTGTAACGTAGAAAATTATAATTTACGTGTAATCGCCCATCACTGAATATAAGTTAGGCCCCCTGAAGAAGGCGCAAAATAGCTACGAAAGCTCGGCAATTAGGTAAAAGAATTATTTTATTTTTTGGTGACCGAAGCCCTGACTACGTAAAGCATCTTACGATTACACCATAAGGGTCAATATTATAAGTTATAATTACTTAACCATGGTGTTATATTCTAACTTTGACTTTAGATACATAGGAGTATGACTGATTAACACGTTAGGCACAACGGAAGCTAGATGCAGAATCATCGCTGGCGCACTTTTAATCTACAAATATGGTTACATATTCTTTTCTGTGTTAATGCCAAAAAGAAATCGAGCACAAGGATTTTGTACTTTATGTAACCTATAAGCTTTTGCTTAGATTAGGCGTGGGCCATAGACTACATCGCAGTATTCAAGTCTACTCAAAATAAGGTGCTCAACAATCTGTCTTACATTTCTTAGATATAACAACTTTAATTTGGCTTTGGTTGAAGGGATCAACATCATAATTAGTTCTTCTAGAACCAACTTTATAACAGTATTTGATATTTACACTTAAACCGTAAGCAAGATACAATTGAGCATCGTCAGCGTATGAATCTACATGTAAGAAAATTTAACCACTTCACTTATATCTAACGCATAAAGGGCGAAGATCTGTGGACCTTATAGGGTACCCTAAGGTACACCTTTGGCAAGCCCTGGTGGTCCGGATTGCAAGATTAACCCTTTGCAATCGATCAGAAAGACAACTCACAACGAGTTTTCAGCTTTATAATGTAAAGCCAAATACTGCAGCTTTGCTAGCAGTAGCCGGTGGTTTAGGTAGTCGAAGGCTTTACTCAAATCGAGCAACACTGCTGTTGTCTGTTGTTAGTCTCGATTCGTAAATTGGGCGTATATAATCAACACAAATGTTTGCCAATGCAGTGGTTGTACTATGGTCTCCCCGAAATATGGACCGACCATTATTCTACTAATTCATGTGTAATATAATAAATCATCTACAAAATAGAAAACGAAAAGATTTTGATTCGTACAGGTTTATTATTTATTAAAAGTTCATAACTCTTTTATGCGAGGGCGCCGCTATCATTTTTATTTAGTACCAATCTTCAAAAGATATGTATAAGTATATGTATAAGTTTGACACCTGTCTGACTATTAATTTGTGAGATATAGCATTTTGGTGCAGCAACTTTAGTTATTTTGAAAAAAAATTGATAACAAGAAATATCGTGTGTTAATTAAACACTATTAAAAAAAAAAGCTGCTGATACCAAAACAGTGGCTTGTTGCGTGTTATGCGGACTCTGTACCAGGCGAAGCAACCATTTTGGATAACCGTAAAATAAAGTTGATCGAGATAGCTGATACTCTGAAGGTATCAAAGGAACGTGTTGGACATCGTTCATGAATTGGGTATGCGAACGTTCTATGCAAAGTGGGTGCAGCGAGAGCTCGCTATTGACCAAAAACAATAACGAATTGATGGTCTTAAGCAGTGTTTGGAGCTGTTCTCTTTTGCGTCGATATGTGACAGGGGATGAAACGTGGTCCCATCATTTCATTCCGGAGTCCAATCGTTGAAAGACGCAACAGTCAACTGGCAGAGTTACGGCGTCTGCATTAACAGCGACTATTACATTGCGATATTAGAGCATTTGAAACACGAAATAGCGGGAAAAACGGCGCCATCTGAAGAAGAAGAAGAAGAAGAAGAAAGTGCGGTTTCATCAAGACAATGTACCATGTCATAAATCAATGAAAATGATCGCAAAATTGCAAGAATTGGGCTGCGAATTGCCTTCGCAATCACCGTATTCTCCAGATATGCCCCCAGCGACTACTTCCTGTTCTCAGACCTTCGCGCTGATGCCGGCGAAAAGATGGAAGATCGCTGTAATCGGTTATCGCCCTCAATGGCAACTATGTTGATTAATAAAATCGAATTTTGCCCAAAAATGTGTTTTTATTTAAAAGAATACGTACTTTTTAGCTAGATCTTTTCACTAGATATATTACAAGAACAGTGTACTAACCTAAGAACTATATGTAATCAGAACAAACATAACATCTTAAGTATACCGGGTTTGCTTTAATACCTTTGTTACGCCTCAACTGGAACACGAAGAACGGCCCCCATCTCGCAGCTCTGACATTTTTCAAACCCACCACTTTGCAACTGCCCGCATGCCAACTTGGGAACAACAGAAATTTATGGCAGCCCCCAACTTAATACAAGCCCGTTTTGATACGTTCCTGCATCCAACAGGAGGTAAAAGGACGAAGGGGAAAACTTGTTGGACAAAATTTCAACGCTGAAAAGACTACAACTCTCCAAGTGTGAAAACTTTGAGTGATTTAAAGTTGCACAAGAGGCTTGGAGGGATTAAAACGTCATGTTGCGATTTTACACGAAACAGACGAATAGCGCCTTCTTATTTGATAGAGAACAGTCATGCTAACTAGAAATACAAATGCTGCTAAGTAATTGAGATAGATTAATATAATAAAGTGTAATATTTATATCTAGTTTACTACTGTTTTCACAGAAGAACTGCAAAGTAAACAATCGTGTCTTTTCAATCGTTGATTTGAATGAAATATAAAACGTATACGTATAAACCTATCAAATCCTCAAGGCTATTTGTACTCTTAGTTTCAAGCAAATTTGCAGTTTATTCTGACGTATTTTCAACAGATCGATTGTCCTGATTTGATTTTATTATTTATTGAGCGTTTAATGTATTGTTTGCTCTTGCAATTGATTCCCATCTTCCATGTTGTTTTGTTTCTATAAGATTAGCTTAGCCAGTATGCGTAAGAATAACGGTATAAGATTTTTTAATGAACGGTCCATATACAATTCTGGATCCGCAAATTAAGAAAAAATCCAAATTAATTATACTTGTCTTGTACATTCCTTATTTTTGGAATTCAGAAAGAATCGAAGTGTTATACCTCTTACAAATGTTGCAGTAATTAAATGAATTAGCTAGAATTGTGAAGCAGCTACAATGGAGTTATAATTAATTATCTGTCAGTAAATGAACATCTTTAATATCAGCTTTCCTACGATTCCTAGATTTAGAAATTCTAGTTATTTCAAAACCTAGTTTTTGACAAATATAACACTGCGATCAAAATCGAGCGGTTGAAAATTTCCAAATGGTTTTTCTGAACTATGGCGGATTTTAAATCTAGGTTTTTGAATATAATTCTGGTACTAACAGACCACTGTTATATAAATTTGGTATCGAATTACTGACTTTAAATTGACTGTTTTAAGTGATGACTACAATAGTTGAGTATTGAAGAATTTAATTTTAAGAAAATATTTACTAAATTTAGCTTTTTGCAATAAGTATTATTTAGTTCATTTAAGCAGGTATTTCTTACGTTCCTAATATGCATAAACAGGATTAGAAAACGTATAAACACAGTCGTATAAAAAATACTGGTGAGTTTTAAACAAGAACGCTCGTACAGGTGAATTCTTATTATCATATTTTTTTAGGAAGTTAACCTAACATGAGAATAATTTACTTATTGAATTATTTGTAAAATTTGATGTAATCGATTTTTTCAATAGAAATCGATAGAATAAACTTACTCATTACAACGATAACCCATATATACAACCTGCTGTCTACCATTCAAAAATTATGAAGAGTAATAAATGCTCTATTAATTCCACTATTGTAAAGAATTTGAAATAATAAATAAAGATTATGGAATATAGACAATCCCCCCCACTTTTTCTAGGCGTAACCAAACTTTACCGGTTTTCTTTTCAATAGAACACCCCACGTATGAGATCTCATCGTATTTAGAACAGAAAATTATATCGATTTCTCCTAAAAAAAGTTGTGGCTGCTATTTTACAGTATCGCTAGTTACATTATATCACAAACAACTGAAATATTAAATAAAACCTGCATTAAAAATTAAAAACTGATCTGTCAAAGCGTTTTTGTTCAATACTCGCTAGATTTTTTTAAATTGCACCCATATTTTTTACACTCTGTATATAGTTATACTGTTTATCGCATAGTTCAATTTCCTGTTGGTTGACCTTTCATTTAATGTAGTAATTTCACGGATGCAGTGTGTTTTATTACACGTATATATAAATAATATATGTGCGTAAAAAGTGGAGTTGTGTTTTTCACTATAAAGCACGCTCGTGTTTTATAAAGCAAGCTGTTAGGCTGTTACTAGTTATTATTTATTAAGTACCGTGATTTCCTACCACCTTACATCTACATAAAGAGATAGGGGGACACTGGGCATACTAAATGTATAAAAAATATATCTCAAGCATAAAATAAATAAAAAGTAGATAATATTGGTTGGATTATATGTAGATTCGGTTAACTAAATATGTGGATGATTAGTAATTATAGATGGATTTAATATTTGATATATAGTAACTACATGCGCCCCAGCATATTCCAAACTATTCCTATTTCAATAATTTAACCATTGATTTCTAGCACCTATGTAAAATGGAGCAACTTTGATACAATCGATACTTTCAGTACTTCGATATTTTCGATACTTCTATACTTTTGATAGCTTCGATACCTTTGATACCTTGATACTTTTGATACATTCAATACTTTGGATACTATCGATACCTGTCTAATTGTATCGCCAAGACCTATACAGGATCTGATGCTGAAGTATTTAAATCTTGACCATGACGATGCATGTTTATATATTTTGAAATCGATTAAATCCAGATAACTCATACATGAATATTTATAGTTATAGATAATAGTATGTTATCGATATATCGATAGTTGAAATCAGGTATTATCCAGACCTAGTATACTGCAACTTAAATTCTATATTGTTAGGATTACCTTTATAGCTTTTGTACAATCTTCCATTTTCGTAAATAGAATTGATTAGCCCAACTGTAATCCTAAGCTTGCCTTTTGTTTCATTCCTGTTACGCCTTTTTGTATACATATTTTTGTTTACAAGCGATTTTGAATTTTTCACAAGATAATTTGCTGCGTCGGTAACCTTCAATAATTATCCATGAACCTGTAAATATGATGAACTTTATATAGTGTATTCTGTCTATTGTAGATTGTTGTCACTATGTATTACTTTTCGTTCCCAATCCTTTAAGCAGTATGATTCCAAAATGGAATTTTTCCGTGAAGATTATTATTATTAGTGATAATGAAACACCTCCTGGAAACAAATATAAAACACTACTTGATAACTTTAATGCTAGTTTCTATGGAGCAGCTATTTTTCTTGGTAGGTCGAGTCTCAATCCCAAGCAAGCGTAAAACTTCTCGAATTCGCTCCCAAAAGAAATTAAACCCCTGCCGCCATGATGAAGTGGGATAACTGCGTTATGCATTATGCAGGGCCCTATAAAGCGGACGGACGAAATCCCGGTATTATTTCGTAGAGAAAACAAGGCGTCGCATCCTTCTCGCCCTTGTTGCCTTGCGTTTATTGCTCATCTGTGTCAATACCAAGTAGCATCTGCCGCATTATGCATCCATCTCCGGTATGTGGGTTAGCGGTGTCCGATGACGTAACTCCGTGACATCTGCATTTAAATTTCGCGCTGCTACCTTGGACTGCTGACGGCGGCAGGAGTCCATGAAACTTTAATCGCGCAAATCTGGCGGAAACCACAGACGGGCTGCATTTGCGAGGATGAATATTTCACGGGTGCATTGTGATGTAACCGCGAATTCGTCGGGCGAATTAATTCTTAACGGCACCGCTTTACGAATTTATGGTTGCCACGGCAATTATCCGAAAAGTCTTAGTGGGAACATGTTCTGTGGTGGAAACCGTAAGACATCGAATTTGGTGGCGGTTTCTACGATTGAATTATAAATATGACGTGACCAAGAATGTTTGCGGCATCGCCTGATCATCAAATGCTTAAAAAGTACAAGTAGTGAAGGAAGAGGTGCATGATATAAATTGTCTCTTGTGATTCTTTTTGTTGTTCCCTAGAAATTATTCTATTACATCCACCAGGTGTTGCGCCTCTCGTCTATAAAGATACAGGGTCGCTACAAGGTATGGAACCAGCAAGATATTTTAGGTTCTGTTCCTGAAATTGTGCACGAGCCTATGGGTAATTAAAACGCATTTTCTGGAAGTAAGAACAAAAACTCCAGGTGACTGTTTTCCTCGTGACTGGTGATAATTTTTATTCACTTCGTTATATGCAATCGCAATGCCTCAGTTAACTAAACTTGATCGAATCGAAATTTTGATGATGATTGGTTATGAAGATAGAAGGCGAAGTTATTCGGAAGTAGTTGCACACTACAGTGCAATCCAAGGCGATCGTGAACCAATTTCCCGATCAACAGTTCTTGCAACATCGCAACGTTTTGACGAAACCGGCGGTGTTAAAAATCGTCAAAAACCGGGACGTCCAAAGCTTGCTACGAGTGAGGAATGTAGCTTGAATGTTCTTTTAGATGCATCCCAAGTGTTCCCTACAAGAGCGTGCTCTCACTCACCATATTAGCAGAAGATCTGTTTACAAAATTTTAAAAAAGAGGAGCTTCATCCATACAAAATTCACTTATTACAGGAACTGAGCGAAGATGATTTCGATCGTAGGATAGAGTTTTGCGAAACTGCTATGAACATGATAGATGAAGATAGAAACATCTTAAATTCGATTATGGTTTCTGATGAAGCGACTTTTTGCCTCAATGCTAATGTGAATAGACATAGTTGCAGATATTGGTCGAACACAAATCCACATTGAATGGAACAAGTCCACACACAAGACCCTCAGAAAATGAATGTCTAGTGTGGTATTATCGGTGAGCACATTTTTGGGCCTTTTTTCATCGATGGAAATTTGTAGTATTTACAGCTCTTATTCGAACACATTGTACCAGAACTTATTCACCTGTTCCCTAATCGTGAAAATTCTGCACGTCCTTCTGAACAGATATGTTTTCAGTAAGATGGTGCACCGCCCCATTCTGCAGTCAACGTTCGTGGATATTTGAATGCGATATTTCCAGACAGATAGGCGTGGAGCGATAGAATGCCCAGCGCGCTCTACTGATCTGACGCCTCTTGATTTTTTTCCTGTGGGGGTATCTGAAAAATCGTATTTATGCTGATCGGCCACATAATGCAGAAGATTTAAAAGGACGAATCAGGGCAGAAATTCAGAACTTGCCTCCAAATATGCTACAAAGAACGTTAGAAAACTTTTCCTCAAAGCTGCATTACTGCCATAAGGAAGTAAATGGAAAACACTTTGAGCATCTGTTGCAATGTAAATCTGAAAAAATACTGCATTTTTCACGGAATCATGTATTTCTTTTTTACTTTTCGGGTATCCGATTCGCAATAAATTGATTGAACTAGACGAAAATTACCACCAGTCAACGAGAAATGGTAATACCTGGCCTTTTCGTGCATTTTGGCGATAAAGAAAATTGTTTTCATCCTTTTCGTTCTTTGTCAGGGTCGTTTATCGTATTTACACTTTTCTCAGCACAGAAGCAATAAATTGTATAAGTGTGATTTATTTTTGAAATCAGGAAAAATAAAATATAGGGTGTTACACTGCAAACCGAAAATAGGTATTAATTTATTTTAATGGGAAGTGTGTGATACACACTATGTTAACAAAAATGAACACAAGCGACGATTTTGCAACAATAATAAAATCTTCACGCTGACAGAAAAAACAGTTATCCCTGTATGTCAAAATATCTATCCATAATATCTGCTACACTGGATTGACTGGAGATTATGTCAATATTTTTAGTAGTAGCCTACAACAAATTACAGTAAAGTATATTCCAGAAAGAAAAAACATGCAGTTCCATTACGTATTATATGAAGAAGTAGGGAAGCCAAATAAAGAAGATCTAGGATTGAGCAAGTAAAAATATGAATAGGACAACTAGAAAGTTTATTTTAAGTATTGGATTTATATGCCGAAATAAATATAAATTCAGTAATTATTTTTATGCTTAAGACGTATGAGTTTATTTTATATTTTGCTTAAAGGTAATATAAGTACTAAAATTTTACTATTTTACATAAAACTTCAAAAATATACCGTAGAAATTCCATCTGCATATAGTCCTTCATATGAATTATATGAATTTGTCAGACTCCCTATGGTCTTCGTAACACCGCTTTGATATTTCAAGGTTTAATTAATAAAATCCTGACAGACAAGAATTACATACTTAACGCTTCTTTCAATAAAGAAAAATATAGAAAACTTCGACAAATATTTGTGAAATAGGTAAGAGCCATGTCAAGATAGAGGCCCGCTCTCACAACTACCGGTCGGCAAATTAAAAACGACGAGAAATTAAAATCCCCGTTGACAGCAGACTGAATCTCGCGAGCTGCGGATTCAAGCGCGTCATTATAACTGAAAAAAAAACACTCGACACTGTTTTAATTTCGACATGTCGCTCCTGCTATAGGAACGCGATTTCGCACGACCCATTTGCCGCGCTAYCGAACAACTCGCGGCSAAATTGAAAATTTAGTTTTGATGTTTTCAATTTCACGGCCTTCTTGGCTGTCTTGGCTTGCGGGGCCGCTTATCGGTAAACAGAAATCAATAAGCGTTGGATTTTTGTTTACTCCGACTTCTGTCGAAGAGTGTGCGAAAGGCATGGCGAAATAAATTAACGTTGCAAGGGAGTGGAACCACCGGGGAACATTTTTTCTTGTCAAGGGTTGCCTGTCGAGAGGCCGTGTTGCCGAAACAGGTGTCGGGGCCATCCATTACCGGCTGAATTTCGCTGAATACAATCGTAGAAGGCTTAACTCTCGAGATCGGGCGCGAAATTAGAGTATTCAAAATTTAAATGGGCGTGTAGTACAAAATTTCATCGGCAATGCGCAGAAGAGCGTAGTTGTGAAATTAAAATCAAAACTTTTCTGAGAAAAAATTTTTGATTTACATTCAAGAAATTAGCTGAATAAAGATAAGTGTATGTTGCGTTAAAAATGTTTATATTTAGCATACTCCTTTGCTATATCGTCGGATTGAGGAGTTGTTTCATTAATAAAGAGACAAAGTTGATTTTTTATAATAAACCGTGGGTAGCTTTGAGTAAAACAAAATAATTAAATTCTGACATTTATTGTTGTTGGTCTTTTTGTGTTAGTTTCCAATTTAAAGCAATGAAACGATTAGAATATGAAAGCTTTGCAAAAAAGAGTTGTTCAGCATTATGGACAATACGGTAAATCAGACTTTATCACGTCATCAAAACTTTAAACGAGAGGGAATTAAAAAAAAGATACCGGAAGTGCAAACTTCAGGACGTCCAAGGTCCCAAAGAAACCCGAGAAAAACAGTGTCTACAAAAACACCATCGACTTCTGTCAGAAATTCAGCTACAAAGGCATTTTCAAAATGATCAGCGCCAAAATACTTCAAAGACAAAGAAATACGTGCCAAAACAGGATGTCGAAAAGTGTATGAGAAAACGCTACTAAAAACTCTCATCATAGACGATGAATCGTATGTGGCTGCCGATCCAAACGATGTTCCTGGCAAGCAAAATTTCCATGCGTGTTAAGAAGACTTGCGCAAAATTTACTGATAGAGTGAAGCCCAAAGCCAATTTTTTTCAAAAAATATCTTGTTTGACAGGCAATTGACGAAAACGGCAGCGTTCCGGCGCTTTTATCTCCCAAGGCTCTATGGAGTCAAAGATTTAACTTAGGGAATGCGTGAAGAAGCGATTATTCTTTTTATTAATACACATTACAGTAAAAATAATATAAAATTTTGGCCTGATATGGCATCATGGCATTAAACGACTAAAGTCACCGACTTTCTGCGCTCTGAAGAAATCGAATTTATCGAAAAGAAGGACAACGCCGCAAATGTTCCTCGAGGTATCGAGAAATTTTGGTCCCTTTGTAAAAAAGGATCTAATTAAGCCGAAAAATTTGCGGGTGTTTAAAGGTAGGTGGACTCGAATCAGTAGAAAAGTCAGTGAACAATCGGGAAAGGCTGTAATGGGCAGAGTAGCAATAAACTTGAGAAAAATAGGTTATGCGGGAATTGCTGGAGCAAATTTGATATAATTTACGTAGAGTAGTGTTACATACCTAAATGTTTAAGTAGGAATTAAAATTTAATTGATGCTTAAAAAATAAGCTAAAAAGTAATTTTGTCTCTTTACTTATGAAATAGCCCCTTATTTTCAAAACTTCGATACAAATGAATTTTWAAATTTATCAACACCCTGCAAAAACTGATCAATTTATTTAAGCGTCATCTATCGGAAGATTATAAAACCTTCTATGTCAGCATACCGCATGACATTACTCAAAAAACTTCTAAGTCAACATTTTAGTATTCGGCCACTATTTTAGAATGTGTGGGGGATAAAATTCATAATCAACTCCATAATATTATCAACTGGGTTTTAATTTAATAAATTTCCCTGATTTGTACAAAAACGAATTAGAATATTTTGATGTACTCTCTTTCAGAGCAAATATTGTTAAAAGGTAGACCAACACGGTTTTCATTTCAGCAGTGTTATTTGTAAATTGTTTATTATATTACGGTAATATTTTTTTGTYTAACATTAGATATAAAATTTAAATGAATACAATGGTACAACTCCCTCAAGAATGKATAGTACGCGGACTAATAATGAATAATKGTGAAGATGTTCTAGTAATAAATACAAACAATTAAAATGTGTTGATGTACAAATTAAACCGTTCACTTCATGGGTAAAAAGGCAAATATTTAGAAAAAAAAAATTTAGTAGTTCTCACCGAGAACCGAACCCGATCCTCCAGATTTAACCTCTTTTGCTTTGCACTATGAAGGCCGTGTCGTATCGGGAGAAAATGAGGAAGCCATTGCTACGACATTTTTTTCAATGCTKTGAATACTAATGGATACTTATTGGAATCCCAATCAATGGTGTCTGCTGCGGCAGTTAGATTTTGTAGTGGCAGTAACATTATTATTAACCCAATTTTTATGCTATCTCTCTGATATCTGGAGGTTTAATTGGTGCCATAAGGTCAGTTGTTTACATATATTTTTTAAATACAGGCAACACTCAGAATAAACAAAACCTACCAATTTTCATTAAAAGTTATAATTTAATAAAATATCAGTTTTAAACACGTTTTTCTTGCCCTTCATGTAAATCGCTTTAAGATCACTTAGAAGTTTTTGAAAGTTGATGGATTGCTTATAGACTGCGATAAAAGTGTACTGTTTTTTAAAACACCGTAACAAAATCTGTTTTAACAAAAAGACCTACATGACTCCCGTGAATATCAAAACAACACATTCTTTCACGTGTCTTACTAAAATAGGTCGCAAAACGCAAAAATGCGTTTCGTTCAGCATGTATATTTCCAAGAACCTTATTTGTTTGTGCAAAGCAGCTTTCCTTGTGTGGCACTAAACAACTTACGTGAACAATGCGAGCTGGTTGCGTTTACCACACTCACCGTACCTGTAACAGAAAGAATGATTGTTAAAAATTGTAGTGTTAAGGACGATACGTGGGCAGGTGCGTACAATAGAACGAGATATAAAAGTTCCAGTTCGCTGACGTTTGCAATACTCTGTGGCAACGGTAGTTGCATGCATGCGTATAGTTAATAACATTAGCGTTGAGTAATTTGCGTGTAACATGTCTTTACGGTGTTTTTGGACTACGTGTTTGGGCAACAGCACGAAAACATTAAGTAAAATTAGCCTGGGCAAACAAATCATGCTTGTATAATCGTTAAATTGTATCTTTATTGTATGACCCCAAAAAAAGCTGACTTTAATGATAATAGTAATAATAAAGAAATTTATTCTCGTAGCAAACAAAATTTACAAGCAGAAAAAGGCTAAAAAAATCAGTAACAGACTGTTGTTAAATTTCGGCCTACTAATTAACGTTTATACTTTGTGTAACACTGAAAAGAATTATACATTAGCATACATAATCTAAATAAAATTAAACATCATTCAGACACTAAGGTTACGCGACACAATTAAGTTTACAATTCTAAATCTAAAATTTGGCAACTTGCGCAAGTGATAGCAATATGGAACTGAATTATACATTTTGCAAGCTTGATATGAAAAATTTTTCTTGAAAAACTATGAGCAGGTATGTGCCTAAATATAGTTCTAGTCTGCCTTGCACTTGTCTTCGCAATTTTATGGTATAGATAACCTGGAACTGGAACAAAACAATAATGCATATAGCGTCTTTCCTTCATATTCAATAATCCAACATTCTTAAAACAAGAGATATGTGAGTGTAGAAAGGCAAGTTCAACAAGTAGCGCGCACGACTATTTTGCACTTTTGTAACATTTTTGCCCCAGAGAGTCTTAAAAAACTATTCTATACTACTACATCTACAGTTTAGGCAAAACTACTCAGTCACGTAGTCTTAGTTTCATAACGGATGGCAGGATATCCTGAAGGTGATTTAAACTTTTAAGATTAAAAATGCCATAGGGCAGATACCAGATATGTGACTCGCATACTTTAGCTTCCTATCCATCACAACATCCAAGTTCCTTACTTTTTCACTAAACGAAATTGCATATTGCATATCACTTGTAGTCCTGTCATTAAAAATGATTGCATTTGTTTCTTCGGCATTGAGTCTTAGATTTAGTCTACCAATAAATGGATTAATCATTGCAAAGGCGTCTCCTTGGCTTGAGAGTCAAATCTAAGCATAATCTACACATTATCCGTATAGCAAAGCACGCCACAATGCTTGATAGTGGTACACAAATCGGCAATAAAGATATTAAACAAAACCGGACCCACAATGTAACCCTGAGGAACTCCCTGCCTCACAATATGCTTATCTGATAGGTCATCCAACTCAGCTGAGTTCGACAACCCAGGTAGGAACAAAACCATCCAGATCTCGTCCCCTAACCCCATAATAATGTTTTTTTGATAGTAGCAATTTGTGATCAACGCTATTAAAAGCCTTCCACATGTCTAGCACGACAAGCACTATCGCTTTCCTTCTATCTGTCGTATCAACAATGAAAATGCTTAACTTGAGCACTTTCTGTATGATAGCAACAACGAAACCCGGACTGGAAATTGCTTAAACATTAGGTATTTTCTTTTGGGTATTCCACCAAATGCTGATCATTCCTGCTCCATTCGTCTTCTTTGGCAAAACAATCACTTTAACTTTTTTTCAGACGTCAGGATCGGTATAGAACAATTAATAATGTCGTAGAAAGCGTTACACAGTATTGAAGACACAATTGAAGCTAACGGGCACTCAATCCATCCAATCCAGTATCATAGGTTTTTAATGAGGCCAACTCTTGTATGCTAACTTTAGGCAGTTTGAAAGTTCTTCTTTGGAGTGTGCATTTTCATATACCACTATTAAAAAATGAGTTGCGGAATTTAACAGAGGAAGAGAAGGAAGAGAAGATATCTTCGCGCTTTGCATTGTGGGCCAGATATGTATTAGTATGCCCTCGTAGTTAACAACATCTATAGCAAATTCATCAACTTTTCGACACCTGTTCTTATGCTTGACAACCTATAAAACAGCAGTAAACAGCAAAAGTTAAATGTTTAACGATGTACCAGTTCAGAATTGGAAACCCAGACATGATCGCATCGTTAATTAACGATCCAGGTTTATCTTTTTATGCCAGTTAGTAATTGCAGCATTCAAACAATGTCAAATTCAAGGCCGTCCCGTCAAGGTTTCGAATGCAAGGCGACTTTACAGAGCACGAGATTAACATCTATAATTATAAATACAGATGTTCGTTGTTTACAAGTCGCTAATGGTTTTTCCTTCGTTCTGCGACGCCCATAAGGAATTTTCATTACACTTTTGAACAGGTGAAGTGCCTACACACCTCGATCAATCTAAGCAGAAACATCGCGGAAAAAAATACCAAACATTTTGTTTTAACCTCATGAAATATGCATTAAATTTCTGGCCGTCCATGAATTTTCAGGAGCAACTGTTTTCTTTTAATTTCGCTCCTTAAGACAGCGGAAATTTCCTGCTTAAACAGTCAGTACACTGTATGGAAATTTTAGTTCGCAAGTAGAACGAATGCGTCACAATTGGAACAACCTAAGCGCTAGCCTTCGATTATGGTTTTATTACGAAATTTATATCCGCAGTTATGTTGTGAAATGTCCGGTAACGGTTCAGTTGGTTTAAAGGATCGGAAGTTCTTTTAAAAGAGAGCTGCTAAAGCTAAGAGCAGGAAATAACCGTGAAAATGACGTTATTACAAAAGGCAACTGTTCATGTTCCGTCCAGTTCACGGGTTATTTTTCATATTTATTGGGAGAACAAAGAGGTGTGTCTTAATATAACAAATAAATTTGCACGTTTCATATAAAAAAGACATAAACTTTTTATGGTTTTTAGGTCCTCAAAAAGATTTCTTATTCAACAGATAACATTAGGATAAAATGTACTAGGCCAAATAAAGGTTCAGCAACAGTAACTATAGATAGAATTTGGTTAGAAATAATGAATTATTAGATGGAGAAACGTACAAAAAATTAAACCTTTTCTACTTGTTCAAAACTTTTTAACTATTCAACTATTTAACTAGAACTAAACTAAACTTGCTCGTTAATTTTGAATGATAACTCGCGTTATCCATGACTGTAACAGAACCTAGTAGTAGTCCTGGCAGTAACTGCTGCTGAAACCAAGTTTCAAAAAGTGCAGTCCATGTCGCAATGGTAGTCAGCAGAACAATTTTGGATTTGTTTCGCTGGCAGTAATAAGCCATTTTCCACACATCCATCACTTTCTCCCGCATGAAGAATTATAATTCTTTTTCCTCTTGAATGTGGTGCTTACAGAACGCAGTTATTTGTCCCATCTGTCAGACCTTTCTTTATCAAGTCGTGGGTCTCGTACCATGTTTCATCCAAATATACGATATTACGATTTTCTTGGCGGTACCTTCTGATTTCGTTTATATAATCCCATCTCATTCTTTTTAGTCGGGTTGATTCCATTATGGACAAACGTTGGTTTAATGTACTATAATTAAATCCGATGCTCCTCAAGTATTTTCTGAACCACTCTTCGCAATAACTTATGTCATATCCTAATTCCAAAAGTTTTAATTGCAGACTTGCCGTAGTTGGCACTTTATTTTCCTTATACATTTGGTAAATCACTTTTTTAATTTCTATCCCAAGCTCTTTTGATATATTTCGAAATTTCTCCGAATTGCGTGATTTTCTTGAATCGCCTTTATTTTCAATAATATCTCTCACAGTCGTGTAGGGGACACCGACCATTTCACTTGTCACTTTTAACGGAGCACTGCACTCTTTTTTTATCAAAAAATTGTATACATTTTTTATGATTTCTTTGGCATCTTGGGTAAGGTAACAACGATTCCCCTTGTTTTCTTCAATTTGCACTTCCATGTCAGCGTCGGCAACTTCATTCTAAGCGGTACTTGGAGCAGCTTTTTCCCAAGGACGGAAGATTTTTCGCTTCTCTTGTCTGGCAAACAGAAATACTAAGACTGAATGCTAGTTTTGGTTGACCGGTAGTGAACTTTAAATAATCCGACCCTGCTTAACCACCTAAATTTATGGTAATCCGGTTATTTGCGGTAACTTGTGAGAGGTCGTCTGCTGTTCGAGATGAAAGATAAATTTTGTTGCAGGGTTGTAATAACGGTAAGAGAGTTGCATTACTATTTTTATAAACTAGTTTATCTTGACAATTTTGGTTTAAACCTTGACTAAAATATCGGCCCTGAAAGAGCCTTCTGGATCTCAAAAATAACATTTCTACCAACTTTTACGACAAGGTTGCATTTTTAAGGCACCTTTAAGGTTTTTATATGACTCTGGTGTACATTTTCTGTCAGTGTTTGGAAATGTGACTACGTAATAATTTATGCAGCGTCTAAACCATCCAAACAAATAAGGCATGTGCTGACAAGAATTGGCGACGAACCCGACCTGTCACTACAGTTTACACTTTTCTGAGACACACACATGGTATTCTCGCGAAATCAACTGACAGCCACTCAATTCAGTACACCACACAGCCATTTAAGCGTACCACTCCCCTTTCCCATTAACTATACACTCGTCATCCATCCCTTTTTGTCGATTTGCTTCGACATTGCTCAGCATTGTCGTCTTATTGTTGGTTGGCAGCGATGCAATTTGTAATGCGCGCCTCGAACTGTCACAGTAAATTATCTCGCATGCGAAAAAATTAATTAGCCGGGAGTCTGGGCGTCATCAATCATGTTCAGGGTTTATGTTTACATGGAGCCAGCAAATAGGATGTGTGTACGTAACGTTGGAGAATTAGTCAAAGTCTTATCGCATCTACGGGGTGCGGTACGTCGAGCCTGGATAATCGAATCCATGTCGGGAAATTGAGATCGCCTATTTAATAAGCAGCTGGAGAGGTTTTTTGCTTGTAGGCAAGGAAGGCTGTGGAAATTTGCGAGTAATTTAATAGAACGACAATCAAGAAGCGAGTGTGACGTCACTAAAGTGCCTGAATTGAACGGCGAGGATGATCACCTTCAAAATTTACATATGAATAGCTAAGTAATAATAATGACGATCGAGTTTTTACAGTTTATCATAAACTTGCGTTTGTTACGTTCGGTTTTCCTTATTTGGTGATCTTTCAAAATTTTATAATTTTTTCAAGACCTATCTCTTAGAGCAATACCAAAAAAGGCAGCTACAGGTTTAAAATGTTACACCCTGTATAATTTTTGAGTTACTTGCCTGAAATGTAACTGACTTTGTTAAAAACACACTTTATATTCTGTATTATTTCAGCCGTATTTGAATTGCGCACTACGCCGTTAAAAGCCAATTTTCTTTAAAATTAAAAACTAGTTTCACCCTAGATGGGCAATTAAAATTCTTTTAACTGCCGAAGCAAACATTAAAAAAAAGGTCTCCCGAAAATAGGATAGTTTAAATTGCGCACTTGTAGATCATAGATAACTTGATATTTTAAAACGGAACAGTATATTTAACTCTGCATCATTAACAACTTATTGAAAGTCATAATCAGACAACTATTTTTTCCCTAAAGCGTTTGACTGATCTTTAGCTATCGTGTTTTTTAAATGTCTCTCACAAACAAAAAGTGGCACTTATTCTTACGCCAAAAACCCAAAAACAAATAAAGGTGACGTGATGTTTATAAAAAGAAATCATGAAAATTGCAGGTTTTTTTTCAAATTTCTAAAAGCTGTCAGTTACAGACACATCTTCAGCCCGATATTAACACAATAGCAATTTCTATACGTTTAAATATGAGTTGACCAGAAATAAATATACCGTTCCATTAACAACCGTTTGACTGATTCTAAAAATATTTGAGCATTAAAAGATCTTTGCATATCCTACATCTAAAGATAAAAACACATATTTCTATTTTTCTATCTTTGAAGATATTTTCACGTCTAAATGAAAGAAAATCTGTAAACGCCCAGTGAAATCGAGAAACCCTGTATAATACAAACTTTTACAAATTGTTTGATGCGACAGAAAATTTAAATCTGAATCGATTGCAGTGAGGTTGTATTACTTAAAACTACCAGTTTTCAAAGAATCAAGAGTCCTCTGAGAATATTATTACGAATATGAGATTCAAAAACTGACTTAACCACTTTCTGTTTAAACCCTTGTATAAAATACACTAAATCTAAACGCAACTATTTTACCACTACTAATTCTTTAAACTCCTAGTCTGTACACACCAGCACTAAAAACACCTGCTTCACTAAGCCCTTCGCTCACTCGATAACCGCTATCGAACTTAGAACTGCCCGCGTTCTCTCCGTCGGGCTAATTAAACCCCCATTGAGAATTCACGAAGGTTCCGTTGATAGAATTTACTGGAGTGGGCATTTCTACCATACGGAGCTCGACAATGACCTCAGGGGTATGGCTGAGCCGCTAGTAAGCTATAAAAGGCCAACTGAGTTTGCCATGCCTTCATTGCTGATTGCCAGCTGTGTAACAAAGGAAGCGGCATGTAAGTGAAGGAAAACTTATACAAATGGTAAAAACGTGTTAATGGAAGTAAAAACGAAGCTAAAAGTCATCAATACCATCTCGATTTTCTGGAGTAATGCTAACGGAAGCTTAAGTATGAATATGAATATAAACAACGTAAAGCTGTAAATGATTACTTTTGTAAATGTCTTAGGTTAGGCTTAAAATTCAGTTTTTGAGACAATATGATTAGTAAACTTCTTGAAGCTTTGTGATTGAGTATGAGAACAATTAAATCTTTCTAGGATCCCAGCACAATGACAAGGTTTAGAATGAAATCTCGATTTTCTCGGAGTTCAAAGATTTGATCAGACGAATGCACGAATGCTGCTGACAATTTTATTGCAAATATTCTTTTTTCTTTGACCGAATGATACAGTTTAAAATACCTTAAGTAGTTGTGTTGTCTTGCCAACGAAGAAATCTAGTTAAAAAGATCTAAAAACTTCCCCGCTTGGCTGATGTGATTCCTCAGAATTACCAGTTCAGTTTTCCCTTTTTTTGCAGCTCACAGTACACCACCAGCTTAGCTGTAACTTCCATATAGTTAAACCCCCCCCCCCCCCCGCTCGGTAACTGCGCCAGATTTCGACCTAAGCCCGATTTAGTGCTGCAAACACGCTCTCGCGGTCGCTAAATACACTCGCCACATCCTGCAAGATAAATCTGCTAGGCGACTAAACTGCTAGGTGTCTCCGGATCCTCGTCGCTTAATTTTTAACCAGCGCCAGTTTTTCTTTTTATTAAGAAGGGGCAGTTTACGTGGCTTGTTTTCCCGCGCGCTTTTGTTTGGGACGAGATTAAAAAGTGCGATGAAATTTTGAAATTACCGTCCATTAGCGTTGGCTACTAAATTGCCCTGGGTAATGACGCGTTAAGTGATTCACATTGTGCGCTTTAAGGGTGTGTGAGAGGAAGATTTGTGGAGGCAGCTTTGCTGCGAGGTCAACACTATTGTGTTCGTTAAACATGTTTTTAAGGGGGTACAAGGGGTTTTAGAGTAGCCTGGGCCCTGAAAACGACTTGGCTCACTGAAAAATCCTGGACCCTCACGGAAATAACAGTACAGGTCTGAAATACAGGACAAAAAGCGTTATCATCACAGTTCTGCAACAAAAAGGTAAAGCGACCTCAGATTTCCCCCATATTTTTCATGTGTGAACGAGAACGAATTGAAGTGCTGAAGATGGTTGACTATAGTAATCGACAATGCTCACTCTCAAAGATGTTTATGATTAATTTAATAACATTCATCCAGAAAGAAATTCCATTGTCCAGTACAGAGCATCCAATTTAATTGTAAAATTTGAAAGGATTGATATATCCGAAGGTCTTTACGCCTGAAATCGGCTAGAAATGAAAATGAAGCTCCTGATGTATTGGTTAGCGTTAATAATATTAGTTAATCGTCTATTTAAGAATATAGAAAAAAGAACAAATGCAAATCCTGCAAGATACTTCTTCCCTATGAACTAAATGAAGATGGTCGTAATTGAAGAATGGAGTTTTGTGCCATGATGATAGACATTACCAATGACAATACAAATTATTATATAATGGAACATCTTTCTCAGAAATGCATTTAGGTGCATACAGAAATTTAATAGCAGATATCTACCCGGACTTATTGCGTAATAATATTATATGTGAAGATCGACGAGCAACACCAGACCGCAAAAATTTGTTTAAAAAATACCCGCATCCGGATAACATTTTTCCAGGCCGATGGATAGGACGTTATGGAATTACTGAATACCCCGCTAGGTCGCCTGATTTAAGCCCATTTGAGATTTTCATCTGGGGAAATCTCCAAGGGCAGGGAGCAAAATCAGATACGGAATTCAAGGAACGTCGTCTAATTGGGTGCATAATTTTAGGTTATCGCCAAGCTGCTTCAGTTTAAACATTTAATTTGATGTAAAACCAATTACTGATGACACTTGCAGAATTTGCTTTGATAATAATGTGTTTTTATTTTCTTAAAACGGGGATTTTTCACGAAAAACTTTTATCCAACCATACAAAATTGACACCAGGTCATTTCAAGAATAAAAGGATGAATACAAATCCACACAAAACTGCCCGATTGCCATAAATAATCTCGTTGCCATTGAAATATCTTTTTAGTATCAAGATGAGCAAAACACTATCTGGTAGCTGCAGATTGACCGACTTGAGAAGAAAATTAAAAAAAGTAAGAATCGTTTCGTGACAAAATTGATAAAAATTGTGGTGTGAACGACATTAAAAGCGCTGTTATGGAAACATAGACCAATCATGAAAATCTCACTTTGACCAGTGCGATTTTTTGTTTGTTGTTAACCTTGTTTTTTCA
Organism: Rhyzopertha dominica; assembly: GCA_025024175.1. Taxonomy (NCBI): domain Eukaryota; kingdom Metazoa; phylum Arthropoda; class Insecta; order Coleoptera; family Bostrichidae; genus Rhyzopertha; species Rhyzopertha dominica. Next base: position 29,351,960 of record QCXZ01000053.1, read on the forward strand.
GCTTCTACTATTATAGGTACTGCAGCTTTCGGCAATAAAGATAAACTATTAAGAAACTTAGGAAAGATATTTTAAGAAACTTTTAATAAAAATCGTGTAGGGAACAAAATAACTTTAAAGTTAACGTTTTAAAAACTAGCAATGTTCTTAAGAAAATAGGTATATCCACCTACTACAGGGCATATTAACAACAGTAAAATTTGGGCAAGATTACTGTTTTTAAAACATACCGTTTTAGATTTCGCAGAGCAGCTTTAATTTTGTCTATATAAGGCTATTTTGTATCTACAAACAGGACAGTTAAAAATGATGTAAGTGTTAAAAAGGTAAAATCACGAAATTACGATGAGACGTTAGCAAGAATTGTTTCATTTCATGGCCAAGTGCTTGCAAGGGGTTGAAGACCACCAGGATCACTTAACGAAATTCAAACAACATGTTTAACTTTGCATGTATTGCATAGGCCCAAATGTATTTTCAACTCACAAAATTTTGCCAGTCATTGCATTTATTAAAAGTGAAATGTAGTCAAATAACGAAACGAAAAAACAGATACGATTTAAATTTAGGATGAATGCTACCCGTTTATACGAGAAACTCTCTCCAAATAGGAGAGCTCCTGTCGAGGCAATTGTTGAAAAACCTTTGGAATGAATTTAAAAGACCAACTGATCACCAGGTAACCACTGAAGAAGTCAAGAGAATATGTTACATTAATGTTGTTGAAATTTCAATTTATTTAAAGCAAATTGGTGCAGCTCCTTATGTTTCATGTTTTTTTTTATGACGAAAACCAGTTATCCCTGCAAATGTATCGTCGCGGAATCAGCGTCATTTGTGAAGTGGAGTTTGCAGGCTTGTAGATGTGCTGATGGCATGGAATATCGAGACTCTCCAGAGCATTCTATCAATGGAACATTCGCGAAGTTTCGGTAGCGTCTGGAATGTATCGATGAGAGTATAAGTAGCCCGAGGAGAGAGCGCGGGCAGTTCTGAATGTGAATACCGGTTATGCAGCGAGCGACAGGATTAGTGAAGCAGATGTTTTCAGTGCTAGTGTGTACAGTACAGTAGTTTTGTGAAGTAGTAGTGTTAAAACAGTGGTGTTTTGAACAGTTGTGTTTGGAATTAGTATGTTTGATACAAGTGTTTTAAATAAAGGGAATTTGTCGGATATTCGCAGTTTTCGAACTCATTCACCGTAACAGTATTTTGAGCTGCATTCTCAATTTCGTCAGGCCCATTATCATTTATGAAGCAACCTGTGTTCATCCTGGCTCTTTTCTTACACAATACGGTAAGTGTGTATACTAAAATGTGCTTTTATACTTAATAACGTTTATCTCCCTATGGTGGTGAGTAGTGACAGGAGCCTCAGAATTATTTAAAATAAAGTGAGTGATGGGTACATAAATTTTTTGTACAAAAAATCTGAATTGGTAATAAATTTAAACATTTGTTATTAACCATGTCTTCTGGTTACTGATCAGACCGTGCCACGTAAAACCGAAAATTATGCCACTCACTTCTCATTGCAAGCAACTTTTCTCCGACTGCATAATTTAATTTTCTCCGCGGTCATCGAACCAGATAGCTTCCACCCTCCCACTCCCGGCATTTTTAATTTCCCTTCAGACAACCTTAACGTCGCGATTTTTCCACCGCCATTCCGAAGACAAATCGTCTTTTTAACCGACCCGTCATTTTTCCCAGTTAACCACTTGAATTAATATATTATTTCGGATCCGGCGGGACGACGCTGCCTGCGGCTGATTTAGCGTCCCGCGGTCAATTTTTCTCGAGAAAATCACTCCGCAATTAAATCCGCATCACGCCGCGTGGACGGGCGAGGGTGCATTTCGCGTGACTCGAATGGAGCAATCTGCATTCCGAATTATGCAAAAGACTTGCACGTCTGTTCCCCCAGCGAGCCGTTCCGCGTGTGTAATGCTTTGTACTTCCGGAAACACGGAAGATAAGACTGGAATCGCTAAATTGCGATTGGGATCGTTGGTGACTTACAGAGGATGCTGTTGCGTCGAAGAGTAAGGGTTTGACAACCTACAGCGGTGGACTTTGAAGATGGATTGAGATATAATTTATTTTTTGGCGATATAGACAATGTATTGTCGACATGTAGACAATGAAGTGCAGATGTAGCCCTCGTGTCAAAATTGTCTAGGCCCCTTTTTGCTAAAACTGTAATGACTCCTCGAGGGAGTTTACAAATTCTTGCCGGGCAGCTATTTTTTTAAGCGGGGCGAGATCGTGGGTTCAATAAAGAAATTTTTTATGCATTATTAGAATAGCTAATACGGCCACCGTGACGGAAATTTGGAAAACCAACTGATAACACGGAATAAATGACGAATTGGAAAGATACACGTTCTTTAATATGAAATCAATATGATTTATACAATGCGATTCGTAAATGCAGGCGGTTTGTAAACAAGATTGATTAATTTGAGTACTAATTATGCATATTTGTCTGAAAAACAGATTAAATTCATTACTCTTCGCAAAGCTTTGCTCAGATTTACAATTTTTTGGTATACATAAACTCAATAACCGCTACGACGCGTATGGTGTAATATCCTACTGTGGTATTCACTTATCTGTATCCTCCCAAGTGAGGGTGTTGGTGCAGGTGGAGTTGTGGACCTGGGTGGTTAGGCAAATCAACGATTATCGGTAAGTAATCAAGCTTCCTTCCTTTTATTTAGCTCGCTACAGCTAAGGACAGACAGGCAGACAGACAGAGGCACTCGGTATACAAAATGGACGAATGGGTGACCTTACTGCAACCTCGGCGTTCGACCCTAACGATTGAATAGTAATATTGTAAGAGTAATGTACCATAATGAATGAAAAAATTTACCTCACTTCCCGGAGAGTCAACTTATTGCTATAGGTAAGTATATCCGACGTCAGTGAGAATAAGGCCAAAAAACAGGTACTTGGAATTGGAGGACTCCATTAACTTACCCGGAACCCTGAAGCACCAAAGGTAAGGCAAACGATCGTGATTAATAATGATACATTACCTTATACAAACTTGTAGGTATTTGTAATACCGGATGTTAGTTAACACAATAATCAACGCTGTACTTTCAGCAGGAGATGGTATAGCCAGTGAAGTCGGCAGCGGAGTGAATCTGGGACCAATTTCCACAAAAATAGATGTCGAGAAAAGTTTAATAAGAAGCGGAACGGGAGCCTGATTAGAAACAACCAAAGCTACATATAGGCTTCTGCATGTATTATAAATATAGCGCTTTTGATTCATTCATTTAAATGGAAAAACGGAATGTTACAAAACTTCCTTGTCTTCAATTGCTTTCAATAATAACACCAGTCGCCAGGGCAGCACGATCCTAAACTTTTTTGGGCCCTTTAAAGGTTGATTAGGGTCTGCTTCCCGCCGCATAAAGTGCGATAACTTCTCGAATTTGACCGCACAACATTTAGAACTAAACTCCATGACAAAATTTAAACGCACACTGAACGTAGGTAGGTGTGTACTGAAGGCACCTTCGAATGGAAATACTATACTTTTTCAACGTATCTTCAACAGTTGCTTGAAATTTAGGAGAGGTTTCTACCCCATAAACGAAACCAAGAAATCGTCCCTTCTAGATAATTTCATTTCCAAAGTTCACGATGGTACGCGTCAATCGTCAAGCGAATATGTTGGATTCAAAACCGGTGTGAGAAACTCCTAGAAAGAATTTCGAAAAAAAATCTATTATAAACAGCATTTGCTTCTAAAAAGGAAGAAATTCTTGATCCCAGTCAGTTCCAGAAATTATCATAATTGATTCAGTCTGGTACTTTTTTTTGCAAAGATAGTACAGTAAAATAGGAGTACTTCATGACCGTTGTTTATTTTGTAATGATCAAATCCTCATGGACAAATACTACTCAATGGGTTTTATTTTAAAGTTTTACTAACCGTGTATAAATGAGATATAGCAGAATGTATAGCATCATCTGGGTGTTAAGCTTTTAAATTTCAACTCAACTCAACCAAGTGCAACTACCTCCTTAATAATCGGCTCCCATTCCAAAAAATACATGTATTTAAAGAAAAGTAGGTGGCAATACCATCAATCAGCAATAAACTGATATGACGGCGAAGCCATCCACTATTTTACTTAATCATTGCTTCAGTATATAGACGAAACTACTTCTGTGCCATGCTGTCTGTATTAGATCTAAACTACACTAACGGGATATTATAACAGCGAATCAGATCAGTCTGCTGTCGGTTGCGGTACTGCCTAGCACAGACATGTATTTTAACATAAGTTTGGATTTGTTAGAATAGTGCTGGCAGAACGATACCCGTTTGGTTTTCCACTAATTAAGTAGCTACACGATATCCTTCATGCTCTTAAATCAACGTGTAATTTGTAAAATTACTTCATTCAGAACGTTATGCAGAAAAGAATGCAGGATCTACATATTTTGTGATACAAATAAAGTTCTCCAAAGCAACCCCTGTGAAACCAGATCTCATGCCAAAATGATATCTAGATACCTTTTTATTTCAAGGGTCATGCCACAAATGTTGGCCTTTTCTGCTAAAAACAAAGCTTCACACGAGAAAACTTATTATAGTTCGACTATTCTACACTAGGTATAAGGGTTTTCCCTGTCCTATCTAGCACGTATATAGTATAGTCAGTAAAAGCAACAAACGAATAAAGAAATTATATACATTTATTTCTGTCTAAATATTTTTTTATCATTTCCTTCATCTTTCAAGTTTTAATTTCGGCAAATTACATTCGTAGTTACGATTTGAAGAAAACCAATCGAACGCCGTTATCAACGACTATTTCAAATCGACTAACAGGATTAGTTGTTTAAACAGGTATCCAAAATTGACTCTACATGTCTTTTTTGGTAATGCAATCGTGCTAAAGCACGCGGGCTGTTGTCAAATTATTATTAATGCCAATTTGGTTTCGTCAAATTGACGGTCGCCCACTCTTGCACAATTTTTGATGGTAATGTAAAGTCTATATTTATCAAGAAACTGAAGTTCCAAAAACTTTTGGAATTATGAAGACCAACAGTTTTGGACACCTATTGGCTTTTTTTGGGTACTAGCCGTCTAGTTTCGATGTGTTTTGTGCGCTTTATAAAATTGTAATGAAATTAAAAAATATGATGACTACAGGTACTATTTTTTTTCCGGACACCCCATTATTGCTTTCGTTCTATTTAATACGTCATGTGGAGACCATTGATTACCTGTTCTGCAAATACTGAAGAGTAGAGACTTCCTAGTGCAAAAGTGACGTGAAATTCATCTTGTAGACGACCCAGAAGAGAAATTCTTACTCTCAATTGTATGCAAAAAATGGATAGAGGGAACGGAGCAATTGCAGGAGTACTGTGAATGCCATAGATCCCACATACCACATAATTGTCATTTGCGCGGTGTTACACTGCAAAACGTACGAAGACACAGGTTCATAAAAAACTTGCAAAAAGGAGACGCCCAATGTATACGAGATGTACTTTATCTTATTTATTGACTTTATCGAAGCTGCATAGTAGTATTAGAAATAACTTCAAAATAAACTGTAGTAAAGAAACTTTAAGATGTTTAAAACAAGTAGTGCTGATGGAATACCCTTAAAAACGAGAGAATTTGTTAAAAAAAGAACAAACATTTAAAGTGGTATACATATGTGTTTTTTTTGCTGCTGTTTGATATGGTTTGGAGTGGCAGAGTAGAAATGTCAAAAGTTTTAACCAAAACTGATCATTTCTTGGAATCCCCCCCCCCCCCCCATCCAAAGTTATTCCAAATATATGCCCAAAATATTAGTCACGCATGTGCTTCAACTAACGAAGAAGTCACTATCAATTTCCTTGATAACTTAGAAGTTGAGTTACAAGAAATTCCGCCTTGTAATATTCGAAATCTTGACAAAACGTAGAATTAAGTATCTAGAGCGCAACCTAGCCACCAGATCTCAAAGAAAGTTATTTAGGGGCAGTTAAAACCCGATATCAATCAGATGGTTAGGAGTCCTTACCACAAACGGACGAACGTAAAATCGAGCATATGGTTTGATTTGAAATTCAGTGAGACTGTGTGATTTTAATTCCTAGGAGATGACGACTATTAGAAGAAAAAAAATCATCCCTGAAATTATAGCATTCTATGTGAACTCGTTTCTCCAGCCCAAACAAAAATTAATATGGCAAATGCGTCTATTCGTATTCGCGAACACGTTTAGCGCTACAAAACTTTCGCCCACTAATTTAAAACGATTCACTCGTTGGTGGCAGCACCTGTTTTGGCTTGATAAGCTATTTGATGAAAAGCGAAGCACACTGCGATCGTTTGTAAAACTTCGACGAAATAATTTAAAACAGCGACTCGAGGCGCTGTAAAATCTCAAAGATAAAGGGGGTTTAAAGTTATTACTGCGACAGACTTTTGAAATGGACGGATTTTGCTGATTTGTACCAACTGCGTGGTTACTGTAGCGTCCAAAGACCGACGGAGTTATTTAATCAAGCGAAACCGGACCTGTTCCGATTGTTTTAATGAAACAATAATGGCGCTTTTACCAATCAGCTGGCATTAGTGTATCGCAAGTGAAATTCGAAACCCATTCGTCTGGACGATAAATCTGAACGTTGTGCGTCATTACTCGCGCGCATTTTAGCGTTGCATTCCTCTTTTTTATCTCATGACCACTGTCTTTTTGGTGAACCGTAAGAGATACCAGAAAAATACTCTGTAATGATTGCTGGTAGTCGAAATTTTGTTACACACTGTCGCAACGCTTTCTGATATGATCTCACCCAGTGCAGTTGCAATTAAGACCAGTAAACTATACAGCGAAATTGGTATTGCTGTTTACTGGATTTGGCAATAATCGGCTAAGCTGATAGCCGACAGATATTCCAAACATTCAAGCCTGGAATGTGCATTACACCGACAGGATTGTATGCTCATAGCAATGTGTCGTATGAAATGTATTGTGCTCGTATTTGTACAGTTTCATGTATGCGATAGTTATCAATATGATATATACTATTTCATTTCATAATTAATAGTTATCATAATTTCCTGTGTTGAATAATAAAAACACTTTGACTTTGTAAAATTATAATGACCCTGACGAAATTAAAAATTCAACCCAAAATACGTTCTCAAAGCCAATGTGGTTATTTTACATAATGGTATTATTTTAAAAATAAATTGGGAATCTATGACGGCTATGCGCTATGAATCCTGTCACTGTATTTATTAAAAGTCAAAATGTATTCAAATGATGACAAAACAGATATGATTTTGATTTATGGTGAATGGAAGAAAAATGCTTCCGCTGCTGCCCGTTTATACAGACAACGTTTTCCAAATACAAGAGCTCCTGCGGATACAATTTTCAAGAGACTCGAATTAACTTTAAGGACAAACTGACCACCACTGAAAAAGTCAAGAGAAAGACCAGCAACAGGCCCTGACAGTGATATTACAGTATGGGAAATGATTGACGAAAATCCTCATATTAGTCAAAGGGTAGTCTCAAGAGCAACAGGTATTAGTCTGTCTTCAGTAAACCGAATAATTAAAGGCAATCAATTTCATCCGTATCACTTACAATTGGTTCAGGCTTTAAAGGAGACAGATTATCCTAAAAGACTGGCTTTTTGTAACTTTTTTCGGGAACACCAAAATTTGAATGTGAGATTTTATGACAACATTTGCTTTTTAGATGAAGCAAGATTTTCTAATAATGGTGAAGTTAACAAACATCATGCATTATTATGCGCAAGAAAAGCACGTTGGATTCGAGAAGGACATTTTCAAACTATCTACTCGACGAATGGCTGGTGCGGAATATTGGGGAACAAATTGTTGGGTCTTATTTTTGTCGCGATAGTTTAAACGGCAATACTTATCTAAATTTTTTAACAAACATTTTACCGGTACTTCTCCAAAATGTAAATTTAAAAGTAAGACAAGATCTATGGTTCCAACAAGATGGGACACCTGCGCATTATCATAGAATAATGCCAATTCATCTTGATTTGGTTTTACCTAACCGATGGATAGGAAGAGGTTCAATTAATCCTTGGCCACCGAGAAGCCCGGACCTTACTCCTTTGGATTTTTTTTGTGGGGAACGGTAAAAGAGCAAGTATACCAAACACCAATTGAAAGTGTAAAACATTTAGAAAATAAAATACGTGATGCATATAGATCCATCACTCCAGAAATGTTAATGCATGTTAAAAGATCGTTTTGGGCACGAATTCAAGCTTGTGAAAACAGCGGAGGACGACATTTTAAACATTTGTTACATTAATGTTATTGAATAAACATTTTTCAAAAATAAAATTTGTTTTGCAATACTGAATTTGCTTAAAGCAAATGATTAAAGAATAAATAATTGCAAATCATTTTTGTATTCTTACAAATAATTAGCTTTGAAGAAGGTGTATACTGTCATGTGTCGCTAAAATGAACCGTTACAAAGAGAAATCGCTCAAGAAGTCCATCGTATAGCACAGACTTGGCATAGAATAGTGCGAAATCATGTTGATTTGGTTTAGTCTAGCCGATTGATAGCAAGAGGTTCAATTAATCCTTGCCCACCGAGAAGCCCGGACCTTACTCCTTTTTTTCTGTGGGGAATGGTAAAAGAGTACGTATACCAAACACCATTGAAACTGTAGAACATTTAGAAAGTAAAATACGTGATGCATGTAGATCCATCACTCCAGAAATGTTAATGCAAGTTAAAAGATCGTTTTGGGCACGAATTCAAGTTTGTGAAAACAGCGGAGGGCGACATTTTGAGCATTTATTACATTAATGTTATTGAATAAACATTTTTCAAAAATAAAATTTGTTTTACAATACCGAATTTACTTAGTGCAAATGATTGAAGTTTATGTCAAAATTTACGAATTTATACAGCTCTCTACGTTTTATATTTTTTAAGACGACGAACAATTATCAATGTTACCTCTGCAAATGTATTTTGGGTTGCACTTTTAATTTCGTCAGGGTCATTATCATTCGTGAAACATACTGTATTTATTAATATTTGTACATGATTGAAAATTGCGAGATTTAATTTCTCTTATTAGGAAACCAATTGAGCTCATCTAAAGTTTTTATACAGTAATTAAAGCGCTTTTCATGTCTTATTTGGAAGCGAAATAGCAATTCTTCAATCTCTACTTTTAGGGATATTTGTTTTCCAGCGCTCAGCAGACGTTAAAATTTTCAAATATAAGCAAAACGGCATTTTTCACAGTTTCTAATATTATTTGAACTGCAGTCTATTATGTTTTAGGTCCCTCACCATGTAGATATACAGATTTTAGCCGGACTTAATAGCATTTGAATAATTTAAGTACAAAGCTGATGTGGAAGTAAATCTGATTAATAATTGTTCCCTTAATTTATCTCTCTTTTTTAAGAATACGCAAATTTTTAGCTCAACATGTATCCCTGTATCGATTCGTGGTTAGGAAGCATATCCCAGTTAATGGTAGCTAAATAACCTTTAACGACAACGACATTATTAGCATTAATAAAATTCTAAAACCAATTAACAAGTATTAATGTCGGGTTATTTTTGATACCATCTCAAGGTACAACATGTTAGAACTGATCACCACCGTTAGGAAGTCTTGACCAATAGGGATATCAGCTATAAAACATAATAACTAGATTCACAACAACCTTATATACAAGATTTAGTTGTGAAAGCTGAGGAAAACCAAAGCAAATATATCATAACATCCTTATCAGATGCATCCGACTGGGTTTTATTTGATTTCCTTTTTCCCCTTTTTACACTTTCTGCTGCTAAAATGGACTTCGTCAGTACATCTTTGAAGTAGGTCTGAACTCCACATATGGATTTATCCTGCAAGTCAGCAAAAAAGTGATAATTTTTGCGTTTCTTTATATTAATCCCCAATGTGTAACTACATTAAAAGTTTTTACTGTTATGTAGTCACCATTTGGTAATTGTGATGCATAATCCTCAGTATTTTATTTCAAGGGTGATAGATGACGCTCATATTTTGTTTTCTATAAAGCCACTATATCTTAAAAAGTACCGCATTTTGCAGCCAAACGAACGAAAGAAGTGTACTGTAGCTACTATTCTATACTATTATAGTTAGCTCTGCTTAAGTCAGTATCATACAGGTCCCTTGCATAGTTTAAAACTAGTTCACTTGGTTCTGACGAACTAATTGTTCAGTGTGGCGCAACTAAATGGTAGCTATAGTAAACTACATTACCACAAACAATATTCCCACCTGGAATTAGAAATAGTATAGAGGCCGATTGCATTACTTTGTAAGATATAGTGGCTTTAGTTTCCTAGAATGCCAAAAGATTGTTTCTTGTTGATTCAGGTATCCAAGTTTTTCAGTTTTTCTTTGCTACTGCTCTTGGTACAGTCACGGGTATCTTAAGGACCTCCAGGCTTTCGCATATTACTTATTCAGTTCACCTTCCGACGTTTTAGTCCCATTTCCAGGTTTCCCTTTCGCAATCAATACCTAACTTGTAATTTCCTGTAACACAGGGGCCGAGTGCCGTGGATGATATGTGTACTTCGTGATTAACATTTCTGGTGCATGCCGCTGTCCGGGTCAGTTCCCACCCGTATGTTAGAAATGCCTGTGTCGGGACTATCAGGTTACGAAAACAACTGTACTACGTACGATGAACCTGCTCATGCGAATTAAGATACGAATAATGCTAGATGAATCTGTCGTAGCTGTCCAGATGGACTTGAACTATATAATGTATGTGGCCTGATGCAATTTGGTTCACGACAGTTTGAACTTGATACCTGGTCAAGCCTTATTCGTGTGACAATTATTCAAACGTATGATGGTTCAACGTTTATATATATACGAGGCATGTTTTTTAAGTAAGTACCGTTTTGTAATTAAAAAAAGACGTGCAAAGATATCGCAATAATTTTATCTTACATGAAAGCCTGTACCTTAATCTACTTTTCTACATAATTTCCGTGAATATTGAGGCACTTGTCATAACGTGGCACCAGTTTTTGAATACCCTCCTCATAAAATTCTGCCGCCTGACTTGTTAACCACTGTATCACAAATGTTTCGACTAGCAATACTCCTTTTCTGTCCCAAAAAACTGTGCACATGATTTTCCGGGCAGAAATTGTTTGCTTAAACTTCACTTTTTTGGGTGATGATGAATGTCGCCATTCCATGGATTGTTGTTTCGATTCTGGTGTGACGTAGGCCACCCATGTTTCGTCACCAGTAACAATTTGGTCTAAAAAATCTTCACCTTCATTGTGGCACCGCTCAAGGAAAGTCAATGCACTGCCTAAACGTTGGGTTTTGTGCAAATCCGTCAACATTTTCGGAACCCAACGTGAACACAATTTCCGGTAATTCAAGTTCTCGGTCACAATGCGATACAAAACACTACGAGAATATTGAGGAAAGCAGTCGCACAATGATGAAATTGTAAAGCGTCTGTTTTCTCTCACCTTTTCGTTCACTTTCTGCACCAAATCTTCATTAACGACCGAAGGACGCCCGCTCCGTTCTTCATCATGCACATTTGTGCGGCCATCTTTAAATGCTCTCACCCATTTCCTTACCATTCCATCACTCATAATGTTTTCTCCGTAAACTTCACAGATCTCACGATGAATAGCGATCGGTTTTACGCCTTTAGCACTAAGAAATCGTATAACAGCCCGTACTTCACAATCGGCGGGACTCACGATTATCGGAGGCATCTTAAACATTCAGTAAACAACGTATACAATGAAGAATCAAACTGTAATGGCGTCAGTGCGTAGACAAGAGATGTAGGTAACCAGCGCGCATGCGCGGAACGCCGACCGTAGCGCTACGCCGGCTTAATCGCCGGCTTACTTAAAAAACATGCCTCGTAATTTACGTTATGGTAAGGTGAAGATTTAGAGCTTGCCTGAAATTAAAATGTTTTAATGCTGCTTCCTCAAGGATTTAGTTTTATTTCTTGCAGACAGAATGGTGTACTGGTACCGTCAGCTATCTGTGCAGATGAAATCGACAGAGAAATGGATGCGCATTAGCTCAGGTAGCAGGAGCTCATTTTGGGCCTAGACTTTGAAGCAAACAGATACAGAACGCAAGGGTTGTTACACAGTTTACAAAATTTCAAAGACCCGTTATTCTTCTGTCGCTTATCTTCCCTGCACGCTTTCGTTCTGGCAAACGACACTGTTGTAGATGAGTAGCAACGATCAGTTAGTTCGCGTAAATTGGGTGCAATTCTTTGTTTAATAATTATCCATTCGTTTGCGGATAAACTGCCCCCATTCGATCGAAGGCTACCTTTGATTTTCTAGCTATACGAGGGTTGGTTGCGAAACATTGGTACAAACGTCTCCATGTATTAGGAAATTGTACCTGGAGGTGAATTACTTGCACTGTTGCTTCCACTAATCTAGATTTGGTAAGCTTTTCTTATACGATTTGTACATTTTAGACGTTTTACTTTACGCTTTAATAATCTGGACCGCTGATTTTCCGGTGCTAACCGGAGGTTGATTAGAGACTTGACCATGGAGTACCTAGAGGTCGCTTTTTCGCCCTGTAGCTGCAGCCCCATTAGATGAACCCCAGCTAGGTACCCTTTAGTGGGAACATTTACTTTTACTGTTATAACCAGAAGTTCTTCTTTGGTTATACAATAATCTTACCAAAATCGATCGCCCGATTTAAGTTCGTTTGAGTGCAAACGTCAGTGCTTTTGCCGGGTCTTGCACTGAATGAGTAGATTAGTACTTTGAGCATTAGATTGATTATTATGCACATTTAGAAATATTTCAGGAATTACCCGTTTTGCTAAAAAATTGCTGATGGATTGAGCAGATTAGCGCATGTGTTATTTTATCGATTGGATTCGAAATGAGTAATAATTTGAAAGCATCAAGGTTACAATTTTATTTTCTTTTTCATGTGGATTCTATGAAAAATACATTACCTTTAAAAAAGTCATTTTTAACGGCTTTGCCCGAACCTTCTGTCCTAACGCGTTCAAAAGTTAAAGATAAACTTTATACTTTCGAATGTAATGTACAACACTTCTGAATTGTAAAGAATTCCTAATTAATGAATAAAATTAAACTTTTTTAACTCGCATTCTTATCAGTGGAAATTAAACCAACATTAAAGTCATCCAAACATAAACACATCAACAAAAAGCGAAGCAAAATGGCAGACAACTAGCAGCCAATAGATCCTAGAAACCACCAATTCATACCCAGAATTAATTTAATCAAGCAAATAAATCTCGGAGCGAAAACACGGATAGGGCAGTATTTTTTCCTATAAAACATCCCACGGCAGTCTAGATCTATAAACGTTAAACACCGTTGCTAATCTCCGCCAACAAAAGAAGCAGAGGCCAATTGTGACATCCTAATAAAAGGCTAAATTGCGAAATAGCGGCGAAGTGCGCGTGGCGCTGCGGCAATTGCGAGCGTGCAAGTCTTTAGGAAAAGTTGATGCAGATTTGCCGCGACTATGACTTCGCGAGAAAAAACAGGTGTGACGCTGCAGGAAGGCTTCCTGCTCCCAAGATTAATCGATTCCTTTTTTTTGGAAGGTGCGAAATCGACGTCAGCGCCATGAAATGAATGGGTTTCCTTTCGCGATGAAAACACTGCATAATCTGACACGGGCAGGTGGGTTGATGTTATATATTTTGTTTTGCGGCTTTTTGTTAGCAAAGCGATCGATAGTGCAATATTTTGCAAGTAAACCTATCTTCATATCATTTTTTTATTAAATAAACACTATTACTATCAAATAAAACGACTTCACATTAAACTCGGTCAGAATGGTCAAAATGAACAAATTAAATGCTCGATACTTTATTTACAACGCATATTGGGTTTTCCAGTTAATTTATCCAAATGCATGACAAAAAACTAAATATTTGATAAAGACGCTCGATAAATCTATATTCATTATAAAATTTTCACGCAAGTTAAAATAATAAATATTAGATAAATATAATAGACACTCGATGAATCTAACGAATGTGCAGTAACTGATTCAAATGTTTCCTGCATTATTAAAAATATTCGTTAAATAAGTAATAGATGTTCGATTAATTTAAGGAATACTCAGTACCAGATTCGAATGTTTCCTCAATTAGTAAATTTTCGGTAAAATATAATAAATTGCTAAATGTTAAATGGAAAATTGATGGTGATCAATATTTCTTTTGATTTTAGGGCTTAACAAAAGATTACAAAGGTTCATAAAACATTTTCATTTAAACTGGCCTTTATCGGCAATCATACTGTCAAAATAATGCAAATGCTAAAGAGAATGAAAAATAAAATACGATGTAATAGTTGTAATCTTAATTAAGATATTGGGCTTCTATGGGAGCTTGATTTAAAGAACATTTAGATCATTTCAGGTTTGGGAGGTTTGATAAATCGGATGTCGGCTAACATGAAAGGCACAATTCAGCTTATAATATTTTTTAAATGCCATTTAAAGAAGTTTCTAGCAACACGGAAACGCGTTTGAAAGCATCTTTATTCAAAGAATTAAAGTAAATTCAGATTTAGGTCCGAGATTTTTAACTAGATAAGGAATTATTTAAGCGTACAAATTCAAATAATGTAAATAATAATATTTTATTGACTTGACTCCACTTCCGCTAAAGATCTGTGGAGCAAAATATCATCCAGTCAAATCCAAAACCAAATCGTCAGCACCTATGGTGTTTACTGCGACCGAAATTTTATACTCATTTCATTAAAATCCATGTCACTAGATCAAACTTTAAACGCGTTTCAAAGATATAGATGTATTCTAAAAGAATAAATGGTAAAAACTCTAAGAAATTGATGTCTTACATGGATACGTAGACATTATTTTTTCTTCGAAAGCACTATAGATTCGTATTCAGTTTAAAATAACCAAGTTTGAAGTTATACAAGATTGGCCAGCTTTTATTAGGGAGAGCTGTCTCGGAAACATTTTTTGTGTTCAAAATTGCGCAGTTAAGTCATTTTATTCGTATCCAAACAGTCCGTTCACTGCGAACGACCCTATTTTACTGTTATACCATTATACTTAGTAAGTCACGGTTCAAGAAAATAACTATATTCATTTTTAGAATCGTCTGTTTAATTAATCAAAAACTTATTGTCATACGCATCCAAATGAAATTAATTTATATTTTTTCTGAAAACGCTACTTTCAAACCAGAGTGCGCGTCACTTTCCAATGCTAAAACACGCCGCTTGCTTCAATACATTTTAGAGGTGTTTTAATTACTCACATTTTTCGCATTTATTTCTTTCCAATGGCTTGGCGTTTTCACCATCACCTACCACCCACTATAGTCATAGTTCACTACGCACACTAATCACTCCCGAAATCATCTTTTAACCACTTCCAGAAACCAAAATTAGGGAGCTACACCGCGCACGTTATGAGCTCCTCAATACAACTAATACGTGATAATGCGTTTAAGGTGTGTGCCGGTTGACGAAAAAAAAAACTATTATAAAAAGTAGTGTATTCAGACGTTTTTTTGCCAGTTGTTGCTCGGAGCGCTGCGGCGCTTGACCTTGGGAATGCAACTAAAAATCACAGCGGCGTATTTTATTTATGTTTTTGATACGCAGTACTACCTGGGGCGTTCGGAATTTTCTCATGCTGAAACAAAATATTCTCTAAGAATTTGTAGTTTAAAATTGCTTTTAGTGTGAGTGCTTCAAGTTTATATATATATATATATATATATATATATATATATATATATATATATATATATTTTAAAGCACAGTGATTTTTAGAATGTCGCATTAAATGCTATTATTGAACAAAATACTGTAAATTTCTTCCGCCAATCCAATCCATTCCTTATTGTAAGGCACTGTCTGTAATGGGTCGTATTCAATTTGTTTTACAGCTGAAACTTTTTGAATGTATTTTATAATGGTCTCTGAAAAAAAGAAGGCCCCTTTAAGCAGTAGCTGCGCAGCAACATATTTTCATTGATAATAAAAAAGTGAAACAAATTAAATATTTAATTTAATTTAAATTTAATTATTTAATTATAACCCCTTCTTTACTATCCCATCCTACGACTAAACCGCGAATAAGTTGAGCAAACGTGCGGCGTCAGTTCCAGAATCAAATGAATGGTATAATTGAATGCTATCAGCATGTGGATTTTAACATGCTTCAAGTATAATAGAAATACGTTAGCATATATGGAGAAAAACAACGGCCCAAAGATGGTTCCCTGCAGAACACCATAAAAAAGGCTTTTACCAACAGTAATGAAAAACTGTTCTTCAACTTTATCTTCTATCGTACAAGTAGTTTTTGATTAAAGCAACCGAATCCTCATCCAACGCGATATGCTTGTAAACTGCGTACGCCACATCATGTGGCAATGTGTCAAGAGCGTTCCAGAATTCCATCAACGTCATCAACATCTTTGATAATGTCATTTGTGAGATCCAACAGTGCCGCAATATTAAATATAATTTCTAATAATACCGGACTGTTGGTGTCTGTTCTTTTAACGCTGATGAAGTTAGTATTTTTACTGGTAATTGTGCTTCATAAAGTAATTACAATTTAGCGCAGAAAACACTAGCACAAGAGTTCGAAATACGAATACACACACATTAAAAAAGTGGAATGATCGAAGAACAGAAAGCTAGTATAATTCAACTCAAGAAAAGATATCAGAGTTGGTAAAATTAGAAATTCAATCAAATGTTCTATATAATAATCACTGTTTTCATTATAGCAAATGTGAAAGCGTATCAACATTTCTTAATCAATGCTCATTCCATCATATTTTCCTTGGAAATTAGGAGTTCCTTGTACACTAACTGCTTTAACGTGACTTCGCAGGAAAAATTCGGGTTTTGTTCCTATTTCTATTTACATAGTGAATTTCTCCACTTAGATTTCCATAAAAAAATCAGGTTCAACCAAATGAGATCCATCGACACCATACCATGTACTGAGAGGCCATCTAAGTTGCTAGTCTAAACTTTGCGTCCAGTGAGGACTGATACTGCTATAGTAGTGGCAATAATGTCTTAAACCAATGTTTTTTTTTGTGAAATGCTCCTTCATTCTTCGACTTACGCACAATCCATCAACAAATCTGCGTACTTAGTTTCTGAACCAGCTAAACATGGTACGGCTGGCATTTGTTATCACGCAATGCTCGTGAAAAAGATGTTTCATTGTTTACTGAGGAATGGACCGCTTCTGTAATTTCGTACAAAATTCTCGTAATCGTAATCGCAATTGTAGTCACTGTAGTAACTAGTAATTCTTAGTAATCACCTATATTCACCTGAAATCAACTGTATTTTTCAGTAATCAGGTATAAGGAGCTGCAAATAACTATATGCGATTGGTTGTGCGCTCGATTCTGCGTTGGTATACGGAATTGGCGCTTGGGCAACCTCAATTACGATTTTTAACTTGGAAAAAATGGTACATAAAGGACGGATTCAATGTAATGGCTTATGTTTTAAGTTTTTTGCACATTGACACAAAATTGAACACGCGTTTACTTAAACCATCAGGACAATCATTCAGGTTTCCTCAGAAGATGATCTTTCTCGCGAAGACAAAATAAATTACAGACCGATAGAAGAGATACTTTACTCAAAAGTAACGTTGTACATGCTTTTTCTTCCCTTACGTTGACATCTATACAACAGGTAGTGATGATGTGTTGTACAACACAAAATTTTGTTACACCTAATAGTTACCAACGCATTGAAATCAATGTACACGTATTAATAAATATGATACGTGAAGCGTTGGAGATGTTTTGCTCAAACCATGGTTACGCTGTAGCCAGCCTTGTGAAGCATTTTTTCCGTACTGCAAAACCAATGACGTCAACACATTCAACTATTGCTAGCTTTAGTTTGTTGGATTTCATTCATCAAGTTCAACGTATGGATCTACACAAAGATGTGCATCACAAGCTTTCAGCTTCCTTTTATTTTCCACGTCTGCATACAGGCGCCATTCATCATACCCAGAAATTAGTTTGCTGCCCAATGACACTGACATTGGTCAAGCTGTTGAAGAAGCACGTCAACAGGCGTTTCAAAAAGCTTCTGCTTAAATGTGTACCTGTTGCAATTATAAAAATTAGCGGCGGAAATTATCCTATCATGTCATTGCTTCCAAAATTAAAAGAATAGCCGTAACCATACATGGAAATACTGTTAGAAAATGATGAGGAAGACGATGAAAATGTAAGCAATCTCAAAGGAAACGTAGATGGAGACCATGAAAGTTCGACATTACAAATAACGTTCAAGAACGCATTTTATGCTCACGTCTGAAGAATTAATACCTTTAAAACCTTGACAACTCCAATATACGCCAAATAAATTATCAGACTGTAGTCAGTGTAACCGAGAAAGAAGATACACTAACTATAGGTGACTGGTATGCTTTTGAGTCCTCAACAAATGATATCTTGGTAAGAAGACTTCTCAGTTTTGTTTACCCTTCTGGAAGGAGAAGTGCCATGGAATATTCTATGCTATTGGCTCCAACGAGAAAACCAGCGGGTAGTGGCAAGAAAGTAAACGGCGAGGAAAAGTTTTGGGAGTTCTATGCTGCTAATTTTTTATTGAAAAGACAGGAGAGTTGAAAATCTGCGAAATGGAAGGCCATGGATTACGATGTCGAAACCATACTAAAGCACATTTACTACAGTGGTATTCCCTTGTAATCATTTGTGATCACTGCATTAATTATGGAGTGGTCCACCCCTCGTTGCTTGCTGAAGTATCTACTGAAATATCGCGACATTTATATCTTGCTAGACGTTAAATTACACCCTAGACAAACTGGAACGGCACCGGCTCTTTTAAAGCACGTGCCAAACGCTGGAAACGCTTAACCGAATTACTGTTTACCGTTTACTGCACCTAGCGCTCGGCGTGTTAGCAAGCTGTGTGGATCTGGTGTTCTCTAATCACGGGACATCGGCACAAAGCGTCGGAGACGGTGATTATGCCCCACACACACACATGCGAGAGCAAGTTTGACTGATTAAAGTGCTCCCAGGACTCGGCGAGCGGTAAATAAAGGATTAGGGTTGTTGATATATCAAATGCAGTCTCTTTGACGAGGGCGGAATAAAAGATGATGAAAAGGTGAGTTGGGATTGACGCTTTTGTTCACGGCAATCTAGTCCGGCGTCATCCAAATGACTTGAATTTCAACCTGTTTGAATGTGTTAAAGCGTATACACGAAGACGAATTGACTAATTAGCGACCTCCCATATAAAGAAATCATTGTTCTTTTTAATGTTTGTATTGTCACCTAGTCGCAGTTTGGCAGGTCCTATCAAATACTGTCAAGCAGTTTT
The DNA here is from genome assembly GCA_025024175.1 of Rhyzopertha dominica. Lineage (NCBI taxonomy): Eukaryota > Metazoa > Arthropoda > Insecta > Coleoptera > Bostrichidae > Rhyzopertha > Rhyzopertha dominica. The sequence goes on from QCXZ01000053.1 coordinate 29,371,411, forward strand.
GAGGTTCCAGCCGCGATAAAAGATTTTTATATTGAAACTGTAACATCTTCGAAAGGTACTTACATCCTCTCCGTCGTTTAGCATATTAAAGATGCAGCAGGTCTAGGGAAGCCGAAAACTGTCATTTCTGCTGAACTGGTTAAGGAGTTCCACAGAGTGGTACCGGAAGATCACATATTGTAGCTAACTTTCAAAAGAACGTCTACATCATTCATCCTTCATTAAAATTATCGACTAGACGGGTCCAGCTACCGCTTACCCCAGAGAAAAGCTCACCCAAATCATCACATTCAAGCAATGATTGGGGACTGTTTTGGCACTGGATACGTTTGAAATTAGACCCAATCGGCAGCACGGACAGCAAAGAGCAAAGAGTGAACCGGAGCAGGCGAAGTCAGTTCCTCATCCAGCAAACACAGTCTTTACAGAAACATTTCCTTTGGTTGATTGTTTTAAAAAAGGAAAAACGAAAGACATCAAATACGACGCTAACCTACTGAAAAGCTTCACCAACAGAACACAGCAAAAAGACCCGGGTTACACAAACGGAGAATTTTGTTTCGATAGGCCCTAACTTGCAAAAAAAGTTTACGCATGAAAGAGGTATAAACCAAATGTGGAAGTGATTGCAGCTATATTGAAGAAATGGGATAGAAAGTTTGGAACAGCGGTGAATAAATATCATTTAATCTCTTTTTTCTAGATTATTATTGTTTTTCTTGTAAGGTAGATAATTAATCAACCCACCTTCATATACCTAATGTTATCAGCCTTCAGCAGTCGTTGAGAACTGTGGATTGTACAAAACACGAAAGGTCTACAACTTTTTTGGAATTTCAATGGCATTCTTAAACAGCAACAAAAAGCGCATCACCAAAGCGTAAAGAAAAGCAGATTGGATTTATATATATATATAATTGCATTATTAGAGCGCAATAGAGAATACTCTTATAAGGTGTTCCTTCCAAGAAAACTCAAACATTACATGCTGCTTTTAAGTATTTAGATGCATATTTATCAACGTGTATTATATAAACGTGAATATTTATAGAATTGTGATGCTGCTTATCCTATACCTTTCATTTTTCATTTTCGATTAAGATAAAATTAACTGCCACTGTTAATTTATGAGGCAGAATAGTTATCAGTTATTGATATTTCATTCGTTACAATAATTAATGACGGCCATTTCTAAGAGGAAATAACATCCAGATCACGACTCTCCAAACATAGAACTAGTCAACATGAATATATCATACTTTTAGAGGTAATTGTTCTTTTGGATGTGGGAAAGGTGTGTTATAGCACATTTTCTTATTATAAAGCACTAAACATGTCGCTAACACACCAGAATGGCTTTTGTATCATTTTTCGAATATATTTTCAACAACCCCAGCAAATAATACTAGCTAATCAAATTTGACTTGTTTTCTTACTGTCCAAAGCTAGGGTTGAGAATGGCGGAGAGTGAAATGGAACCATGAGTGATCAGCCATTAACTGGGGTGGTTTATGCTACATAATATCCAAAGCCTGCAAATGAAAGCTAGTGAAAAAATTATATCGTTCTATTTATTTTTTTTTCTAGGAAAAGGGGTCTGTTTTTTTAATGGCGCTTCACAATGCTATATAAAGAATCCAATTTTGGAACACTTTATTATAAATATTTATCTGGTTGGAAATCACTAAAATTAATTTGATTGAGACGTTGAGAAGATGTAGCATCTAGAAATGTCCTTTAGGACAAAAATCAAAATCATATTTCCCGTCCATATTTTGATTGATGGTAACGTGATGCCAAATACACGACCTAGGAGGAAATTTAGGACCTTAATAGCATTTTTAATAAACTTTTCGGGTGTATTATTATTTAACAGTTGTTTTCCTTAAGGCGATAGCGTTTTCAAGATACAGCCTCTTTTTCAAATTTGGTGAAAATATTATGTAGGGTAAAAATCATTTGTAAAACCCCGACCAAAAGTTTATGGAAAAGAAAATCCCGAAAGTTTTTGAAGAAACCCCGGTGACCGCATGTTGCAGTTGATACTTAGAAAATGCTCGTTATCATAACAATTTTGGAAGGAAGATTATTTGGTCTGACGAGTGCCACATAATTTGTGATGGTATTTTCAATGTCCTCATTGACCAGATGAGAATCAGCGTATCACAATAGCGCGACAATGCCAAGGAAAATTTGGCTTCAACGTATCATGTTTTGGTTTATGGGGAATTGTTGGATAATTTTCCTCTTGCAAAGTTGAGGGATATTTATTTCCAGAAAGATGGAGCACCTTGCACAATGTAGATTTAGTTAGGAATTAGTTAAATCAGCACTTTCTTAATCATTGGGTAGGTACTCGTGGTCCACTTTACTTCAGATCTACCTGTTTTGGATTATTTTGTATGAAGATACATAAAAAAAATATTGTTTATCAAAGACTGCATGAAACGCTAAAGGAGCTAAAGCAAGGAGAGCCTTTGAAACACTACATTTTAGGCCTATGCATTTATTAAACTCAATTAAAAACTTCGAAAATGGAACACCCTGTACAGCATTCTTTCAAAAGCGCCATAGCTGAATTGCCCTCGTTTTGTGGTAGTATAATAACATAACACTGTACCTCCAATGTGTTTAGAAACGTAACTCTCAAGGTTTTAAATAACACAATCTTGTTTCTTCAATTCGCCATGCAAATAATTTGAATTGCTATTTCTGTGACTAAACTGCAGATCTGCAAATTCGTTCGAGTTTCATACAACGCAAACGCCACAAAAGCAAGCACGACCTCTTCACCAGAAAGTAAAACCAAAGAAAAACAAGCCGCATGCGAACATTTTCCACTCAGTCGAAGATTTCCACTGTGACATTGGCATCTAAGGCGACGGGCACAGATAATCGACACACAAAGTATTTATGGCCGTCATTACAGTCCAAGTGCTAAAACATTGCGTAACGTAACTCGATCTGCCTCCTTGATGCCGTTTGTTTGAGCGTGCATTAGCGTTTTTTACCTTTTTAAACTGCCGCCTTGAACTGGATTTGCGCGCAGTTTTCGACATGAATATTTTTTTGGCTGCCTACACCCAAGTTGATTTTTTTGCAAATCGATCGGAACACATGCGGAACAAATGGATACGTTTAGATTGCAATGCAAAAACGCGGTATCCTACGCAATATTTTCATTTTTGCATGTAATCAGCTGACCTGTTATGTCATGCGGGTAAGCAATGTATACAGTGTCCAAGTTAAAATTGACAAGTGGTTCAAATGAAAGTTACCCTGAATTAAGTGCTTAACAAATTAGAAATGTTTACAAAGATGGTGGACTGCCGATTATACCGGAAGAGGGCACCAACCTCGTTATTTTAAATGGAACACCCTGTATATTGTTGCACTTTGTATTTGTTGTAAAAATAAATGTTTTTACGATACATTTCCCGAAATAATAGGCCATTATTTGCAGATATTAAATTGATAAATATGTTTTGATTTATATTCAATTACACAATCCTTAATATTGCTAATTTAAAAGAACCTCATTCTTTTTCATCCAATAGTTAGTTACATACCTATTTGAAAACAGCACTAAAGTGTGCATTCTTGTATTAGTGTGAGCAATAGTAGATTGTTTTACAAGTAAAGAAAACCCACTTTTCTTACGCGTGAAACGAATTTTTTTTCTTGTGTATCGCGAAATTTAGGGTAATATTAAAAATAAATTGTTCTTCCTGTTCTCAAAGTAATCTGTATCAAGTTTGCGTAGACTCGTCGACATAGAAGCAAAATATCACCATAGTAAATAAATAATTTGTGATGAAGCTTTCCTGCAAACTGAAAAATTAATCAATCAAGTGAATTTAAAGACGAAATTTTGGAATTAGTATCAGAAACGGAGTCAGGTTTGCTACCTACAAAGTCTAAAGCAAAGTGCGAGAAAGTTTACCAACAGTTTTGTCTCTGGAGAAATGAAAAAAAAATGCGCAATGAGCAAATGCGCACTTGTGTTTCATTTATGAAATTTATTACAAGAACTAATTTTACATATTCTTACAGGTGAAAACCCTTAAAGCTTCAATACTCTGGTCGATGTATTCAAGACTACGAAGCACTATAAAATTAAACGAAAAAGTGGACATTTCCGCTTATAAAAAATTGCCGGCATATATTAAACGTCAAAATGACGAAAAAAATTTATAATGCAGCTAGATCTTATGAAGTAGAAGAGATAAAACAATTACCTACCCAACTCAACTATTAAAAATACCCATCTATATGACCTTTCCTAAATGCATCTCTTCAAAGATGCATTTGCTCTAACTTTAATCAAACTACAAAATAAAAAAACTGCTTCTTCAATTTTGGATGCATTCAGTTGATCAGACAATATGACTGCCACCTCACAAGCAATTAAACACAATTAGAAAGCAATTAACACAGTGTATACGTCCTTGACGCTATTACAATCTGAGAAATACGATTCACAGAAGCAGGTCACGTTTGGATGAAGTCCTTTGTGTTTACATGCATAAATTCCGAGTGACTTACTGACATTTTCATCTGAGCAACATTTATTTCCAATTTATAATTCTTCGTTCAGATTGAAACCAATCATACTACACGTATCGATAAATTTAAACAAAATCCGTCAGGTTCGGGAATCAAAGCAGATTTAGATGTGAATGATTGTTACTGGCGTGGAAATAAACCGCTGTGATGGATTTATTTTTGTGCAACGTCGTGTTCGACGCATTTCTGCAAATGCAACCGATTGTTAGCGGAGAGAGTGTAGTGACAGTAGCTTACCATGTTTAGGAGTGCATGACATAAAAACTTACTTAGAAGAATCGCATGTATGTCGTAAAGTGATGATTGTACCACCTTATCTATTGTAGTGCAGGATATACGTAATTCTCGTTTGTCGTTTGTTTGAGGTATTTTGTGCGTTTGGAACACCAGCATATCCAACAAATTTTGGGAATATTACTTAAGTAGACATAAAAACTATATGGCAGTGAACATTATTCTCATTAGATAAAATAAAAGAAAATTAAAGCCCCTTCCTTAAAAAAACATATTATTATAATTAACTGGGTAACTTGGAAACAAGCTAACTAGCTCTGACGATTGTTAGACCTAACTGTTATTCTTAAAGAATATCAAAGTTTCATGTGTATAACTTTGATACTCTTTGAGAATGACGATCGAAACGATCACTTGATCAGTCCGTCGATGATGAAAACGATCTCGAAAGTATTGAAAATTGGTGTTTGGTCAATAGCTTGCGGCCGAACGACAAAAATGTTTTGCATATTCATTCTACAGGGTCCATAATCCAATTATTTTCGACTACATTATAGGCGAGAACAAGCCATCCCGGCGCAATACCTTGGCGTTATTTTTGACAGGAACTTGAATTTTGCTCCTCATGTAACTAACTGTATTGCGCGCTGATTGAAAATTGTTAGGCTTAGATATGTAAAAAAAATTAAGGACGTTGTTGTGTTGAAGCTTTTGTATTTTGCATATGTGCGCTCAAAATTAGATTACTGCTTTTTAGTATGGGCTCCTGGATATGGCATCTACATCAATAGTTTTAAAGTGTACAAACACGTTTTCTTAAATTTTTATCTAATTCTTCTAATACGCAGTTTATCTGCTGGTGGAAAGCTTCATTCAACTATACTTCTTTATAAACTTTATAAAAGCTAGTCGTAATAGCGATTGTTTTTAGCTACCTATGTTCGTACAAATTTACTAAAGTTCCCTCCTACCTACATACGTTATGTGCCGTAACTGTAATTCTATATGTGATGTACTTGACATTTTCTCCTGCAATGTTCGTGAAGCAAGAAGCAAGAATGCCCTCCTTACGTGTAATAGGAGGGCAGATCTCTTTCTGTCGAGCCTAGTAAAGAAAACTCATTGTTAATGGAACCAATTTTTTCAAAATACTCTCCTCTGCAAAATATTTTTTCAGTCTTCTGGAGTTAGGCTATTTACCTCAGTTTTAAACGCGTCGTCAGCTTCTTCTGCTGTTGTAAAACGAAAACCATGCAATTTATTCTTCACCTTAGGAAACAAAAAAAATCATTAAGTACCAGATTAGGACTATACAGCGAGTGGCCCAATAATTCAAGATTTTCGACAGTTAAATATTTGTTTGTTCTAACCGTTGTATGAGCTCGACAATTGTAATGATGAAGCATGGTTCTTCCTTTTGGTCGCTTTTCTCCAACAGCCTGAAATACCTGTGGCAAGCAAACTGCAGTATACCATTCGTAATTAACTGTATGACAATCATCTAAAGCTGCAGTTGACACATGCCCAGTAATTCCAAAAAATGTAGCAACCATCTTCTTGTTTCGCCTTTTTTCACGAACCACTTTTGTGGAAGCCTTCTCATTCTCGAACACCCAAACTGCCGATTGTTGTTTCTTTTCGGGATCATAGCAGTAGATCCAGCTTGCGCCACCTGTAATGATGTTGTACACTAAATGGGATGCACCATTGTTGAAGCGATCCAGAGTAGATCTGCACCAATTTACACGGGCCCCTTTTTGAGCTGCAATCAAATTGTGTGGTATCCAACGAGCACAAAATTTCTTTACTTTAAATGTTCGTGCAGAATTGTGTTGATTGCTTTCACACCAATCCCAAGAGCTGCCCGAATTGTTCACACCGTAACATGCCGATCTTCTGACATGTTGTTTTCCGGGCTGGTTCTCACATTGGTTATTAGACCTTGACGTTTCGACATTCATGTCGGTGTCTTTCTCAGAAGTACCTCTGAAACTGAAGTGTCCTAGTCCGCTCGGGTATTTATACTCGTCCGGGTCACTGACGCGTGGGCGTCGTTACGCATGACCGGTTTCCAGAAGATAAGGAAGAACCCAGCAAGACGCATCGAACGGACCATCAACTGAGCTATACGGAAATCGAAGATACCAGAAGAGCTACATCGCGGCATGATCAAAACGAATACAAGGACGCCACAACTCTATTGCCTACCTAAGATACACAAACCAGAGATACCACTGAGACCGATTGTTAGTGCAACAGGATGTGCCACGCACCCTCTAGCTGGATACATCGCTCGGACCCTGAAAGGACTCGTAGGAAAGAAAAAGCACCACGTCAGGTACGCCGGAGACCTTATTTAGAAAATGAAGAAGATCAGACTGGACCCGGAGGACATCTTAGTAAGTTTGATATCACCTCACTCTTCACGAAGATACCATTGGACGATGCCTTAAGGGAGTTGAAGAAACGTCTACAAGAAGAAGACCTGGATGAAGAACTAGTCCAACTTGCGAATATCTGCCTGAAATCTACTTTCTTCAAGTTCCAGGAGGAATACTACTAGCAGACAGAAGGTACTCCGATTGGGTCACCGCTTTCTCCGCTGATAGCTAACATTTACTTGGAAGCCTTCGAGACAACTGCATTGGCATCGGCACGGCTTAAACCTAAGTGTTGGTTTAGATCCGTGGACGACACTTCTACCGTCTGGCCGCATGGAGAACAGAACATAAAGGAGTTCCTGGACCATCTAAATAGCATCCATAACGGCATACAATTCACGATGGAGATGGAGACCAATGACGCCTTACCCTTCCTGATGTGATGGTGACAAGGAAACAAGACGGCACACTAGGGCATCGGGTCTATAGGAAGACAACCCACACGGATCGCTACCTGCATGCAGATTCACACCACTGAGAAGCTACAAACACAAGGTGTGTACAGCATCCCATGCAGCTGTGGGAAGGTTTACATCGGCCAAACCGGAAGGCACATCAGCACGAGAATCAAGGAGCACATGAGGGACACCAGAGACCGGCAAGGTGATAGATCGGCTGTAGCAGAACATCGAATGGAGACTGGTCAAATCATCAAATTCGAGGAAGCACAAAGGCTGTCGAGGGAAGCGAGATTCTGGCCGAGACTGTACAAGGAAGCCATAGAAATCCAGAAGAACTCGCACAATTACAACCGAGACCGGGGCATCTAACTACCTGGAATCTGGAAACCCACGCATCAGTGACCCGGACGAGTATAAATACCCGAGGAAGACACCGACATGAGTGTCGAAACGTCAAGGTTTAATAACCAACGTGGGAACCAGCCCGGAAAACAATATGTCATCGACAACAACCACGGAAGCCTTCAAACCAAAATGCCGATCTTCTTCAATCATGCGCCAAACCAGAGCGACGTTTTCTTCGGTATCAGCGGTTTTTGGCTTAGGGGTTCGAAATTCGTCGTTTAGATGAAGCTGATCTCGCTGAAATTCGTTGTACCGCCGTTTTATTCTAGCTAACGAACACGACTAGCCACTAGCACTAGCAGTGTTTTATTTCGTTAAAACATTCTTGGCGGCTTAATCCACGCTTGAAATTGTAAAAAAATTATTACACGATAATACTCTTTATTGAATTCCATAATTTTTGTTGCAGTCAGTTGATTAAACTTCGGTATTATTAAAACGATGTAAGATATTTTGGAATTCTTACTAGAACTGAACTTATGAAACACAAGGTTAAAATGTCACATTAAAACATATGTCAAAATCACAGCCTGCTAGTGAAGCTCAACAGAAAGCGATCAGCCTTCGTATCTTATTATTATTGTTATTACCCTCACCCCTCACCTATAAATAAATAAATTATTATTATTTCTTTTAGTTTAATGGAACCAACTTTAGGACAGAATTATTTTTTGTACTATAGTTCCAATTTCATATTTATCTGTTCAGAAAGGAACCTCGCCCACTTTCAATATTTGCTCTCCAAGTGTAACGGCGAAGCATCTTGCGCAGTAACTGAGCCATTAAGTGCAATTGTTTTTTTGCCAATGTAAACCAAGGTGTGCTGCGATGTCATCACCGCGGCAACAAAACAGCCCCGGGACATCTCGCTTTGTTCATCTGAAACACATGTGCTGCCCATTAACATTCAGCATTCCGCCCGTTTACCGGATAAAAAAAAGGACCTCGTCACGATAAGGAAGAGCGAGACCGCGATTTAATATTCAAATTAATTAAGAACGCGCTTATTTGTAACAGAGATCTGGCGTGCTGTCAAGGCCTACTTTGTCCAGCAACAATGTCGAGTAATTGCCGAGGTGTGCTGGGCGGCAACCCATTGTTCGTCCTTTAAAAGGATAGCCGCGGGTCACGTTCTGCCTGCTGGAAGACGAGAACTGGAATTTTAAGATGATTAAAGGAAAGGGACTGTGGCGAATTCTAGACGAGCAAAAACGACGCTAATTACCAACCCCTGCGCGGGTTAAAACGTGAAAACGGCTAGGGGGACGAAGAGTCGCCGCTGGTTCGGAAATCTCGATGGAGACGTCTTACACAATGTCATGCTAATCGATTACCTAAMGTTAAGGACGCGCGAGTTGCTAAATGTCAGTGTCAAGAGATGAAATTCGGCCTTTGAGACAAAAGGTTTGTCAGTTTAGTATGTGGAATATCCAGTAGTGGCTTCTTAAGTGAAATGTTGCTCAATGAAGGGGAATAAAAACAATACAAACAAAAGCAGCCTCATTGAACTTATTGCTGCGGTCGTCGTTTATAATGGATAAATAAATTTAGGTATCTTAAATTGTTATATCTTGCCGAACTTTGCACCGAAGGAATATGTTGGTTTCCTTGTACGACATTAAGATAAATCTTTAGTTTTTTACGTCTGTAGTACATTGCGTATTATTCCACTTACAAGCTGGGCAAAGGAAATTCTATAAATAATGTTCGCTATTCCAACAATATTGAAGGAATCAAGACATAACATTTTCCACTGCTACTTCTCCTTAATTAAAAAAAAGTACTCGGACTTATCATTTGTATCAATAAGATCAATTCTATACAATCCTAATTTATTTGTTGGGAAGCTTTCGAAGATTTTGGGAACAAAACATTTGTCACTCTTGATAACATGACTTCTTGAATCGAACAGTATCTGTACCGTATTTTCCTTTTTGAACTGGTATTCGGTAACCGTCATTAAAATCTTGTTAGGAAATTTATCTGTCAGGTTAAATGGAGGGAGTAAAACCAGTACGTTGCTAAATGATTCTTTGCGAAACGAACATCTCTTGCAACTGGAATAAGTGAAAGAAGTATCTATATGTACCAGCTCCCTTCGAAAATATCACAGATTCTTCCATCTCCGAAGAGGAGAGGTATTTTGAGCATCCCTTGTTCGTGCGGTGCTGTATACAGGGTAATCTATAAGCTCTATACCAAACTTGAACATGTCTTTTTTAGTTCAGAAGTTATAAGTATTTTAATTATTTACATTTATTTAATTTACCTAAAACATTTTTAATGTAATACTAAATATAAATTATAAGAACTGCTCAAAATAACCACCTTCCGGTAGAATACAAGCTTCACATCTTCGAACTAAAGACCGTGTTATGCGCTGTACAAAATTTGGATTGTTTCTTGTTACATGGCTTGCATTTATTATTATTACAGATCAAAATCTAAGGGATTCAAAATCCGGCGAGTGTGGCGGGCACGCTACTGGACCTCCATTACCAGTCCAATGATTTGGAAAATTATTATTTAACCGGGTAGTTACCTCTCTGCCTCTGCATTTTGCTGAAGAATCCATTGGCAAAATTCGAATCGCTGCTGGTTATCTTCAGAATGTAGTGATTGTACACTTTGACGACGATATGAATGTAAGACCTCTTTATTTAAGGTTTGTCACACAAAATTTTGTTACGACTGTAATTGATTTGCGTACTAAATGAAGGCTTCTCCAAAATAGCATTTACAACATTTTCTTCATTTTGTACATTGATTTTATGGGGACGAACATGTCTCGGTGCCGGATGTCCCGTTTCCCTAAGTCGGCGAAATGATGCACTAAAAACTGACCTAGCAGGCAGGTGTCGATTTGGAAATCTACTTCCATATACTCATGCTGCACATCGAGCATTGCCATTACTTAATCCATAGGTGTAAATAATGACTGCATATTCCGCAGTCGAAAATTCATACATAATTGCTAACTCAGAAAAAACCTTTGTGATTTTGGCAAATAAATATGGATTTGACCATTAAGTAATCATTAAAAACCAGCTTAGGTAAATTCCCAAATAATGATTCAAAAGTAACTGGATAATTCCCAATTGCATAAAATTTTTAACATAAATAATGTAAATGCTTATAACTTCTAAATTAAGCGAAAAAGGACATATGTTCATATAACATTTTTCACATAGAATATCATCATTATTCATCTGTTCAAGTTTGACATAAAGCTTATATCACCCTGTACATCGAAGAAACAGGCAGATCCATCCATGCATTAATGAACACCCACTCAGCTGTAGCCGAATATCAGTATAAGCACAATATTATATTTGACAATGTTTCAGTTCTACCTTTTTTCCCTTTTTAACAACCCGAAAATTCCGAGACGCCATAGAAATTTCGAAACATCAGAATAATCTAAATCGTGAAGATGGTTATCGTCACCCCCTATTTGGTACCCAATCACGCGACGGCTATCCCCATTTTCACAACCTCCCACCTCTGCCGTCCCTTCGTAACGCCAGGTACAACTTTATCTATAGTTCCCTTATTCCAAAATCAGACGCGATCTAACCCAAAAAGACTAAGATTTCGAGCTGGATATGTTTGACAAAAAATATATTCATGTTTAAGACCAAATTAATCGCCCATAACGGACGTGTGCGGTTCAATCTACCAGTATCAGAAAAGTTGGTCAGCTGCAGCATATTGTTACAAAATACATCCAGCTTCCTATTTTTCTGGCGCCTTGTTGACTGTTCTTGTCATCTGACACTGTTACCATTTTCGTCACATAAAAAAACACAGATTTATATCAAAATATGTATCGTAATAGGGTCATTAAAATATCGATATAAGAAAAGATAAAAAACTATTGTTGGCAAACTCGCTAGCTGCGTTTGGAGAAGTATTCATAACATGTAGTACCTGTAAACAGTGTTTTGTTTCATTGATTCTTGTATTCTTCCAATTGAACAATTGAACGCTAAAAGTAAGCTTAGCAATGTTTTTAGCGGTAAGATTTCTCACGTTGATACAGTGGTAAAATAATAAAAACAATGGATTAATTCATTATGAATAAAAGCCAGTAAGGATTTTGCGCTCGCACAACCGAAAACATATCGCACTGTGCGATGTTTCTAACGACGGTATGACAATAATGGAGCATTACACACACAATGCATCTGCTATAACCTTGTAGCGCCTCGGATATTTAGGGAACTTGACCTCACAACTATCTAATCGGCGACACCAAATTCGCATCCATAGCGCAATCTTTTTGTTTCCTTTCACAAATAAAAACAAAGCTGTTTACGTGATCTGCAACGCGAGCGCCTTGCCGACCATCAATCACATCCGCGTACTTTTTCAAGCGATTACTCTAATCTGTATATACATCCTCGCATAATTGCCCTAATAGGCGGTGCACTTTTGCCCATTTCCCGTAAAAGTGCCGTCCCATTTCTCGATCAAAGTTAACCGGTGCCTCGTAAAAGGGATTCCCCGTAGAAAACGCGGGCAAAATCGCTCATATTTGAGCGTTTTGCAAATTGAATGTCTGCCCATTCGAGCGACTAATGGTAGCGAGAAAAGGGAAGTCATTTTGCGGTAAATAGGTTATGTAAGAGTATGGCGCAGTCTTTGAACGGCACGGGGTTGAATTCGCCCCGTTCTTAACGATTCACTGAATGTGCTGAAGTTTTGGGTATGTAAACTGTGGAAAGGGTTAAAGGGAATATCCCTACTCGACCCCTTAATAATATATTGTCGATTAACTGTAGTAGCCTAGTATACGACATGATGTTTAAAAATCATCCAAATAGACAAAGATATGCAGAGATATACAGGGTGTTAAGTTAATATAACATAGGCAACTTCTTTATTAACAGAGGTAAAGACTCTGTTAATTGGGAGAAGGTTGTAGCGGAGAGTACAATATGTGCTCGTATTTGAAATGAAACTACTTAATCATTTTCATTTTTAATGAAAAATCCTGAATTCGTTTTTAGCGCATTTTATGTCATTGCAATGAAAAATATCAAATTCTGACTATGGGTTGCATAGCGTGCAGTTTGTGCAAACCCTAACCAACACAAATGTAGCACTAATTGTCGGAATATTAAAAATTTGAGAGGGAACAGATTTGGGAAAAAAGTTTAAGCTACTCACAGCGAAACCGCTTGGCCTCCAAGGTCCCCCGATATGACGTCACTAGATTGTCCTTGTGGAATTTTCTGAAAGAAAAGTTATATTAGAAAAGGAACCATGTACCCTGAGACGAGTAGTTCGTAATTTGGGCAGAAGGTTTAGATTATGTTTGAAGAACAACGGCCAATGTTCTGAACATTTACTGAACGCAATAAGTTGATTGCTGTTTACATTTCCGTGATCTCATTGTGCGGTTTTCCAAATGTTCTTGTAAATATTATTTATTTCACATAAGTTTCAAGTTTAGGTTGTCAAAGATGCGTTTTCATTACCATCCTAACGTAACAGACTTGTTTTAATTTGGCATCAGTCTAGAAGGTTGTTATGTTGTAAAATATACTGCTTTGATACATTGCACATGCATCTATTTCCATAGCGGAAATAAAGAAAAAAGGCTGTATGGGGACAAGTTTTCTAGTGGTTAAAGAAATGAAAGGTGGTATCAGAAAATTCACTCCAATTAACAATTGTATCGCACTAGATATGGGCGACGCAAAAATATCTCAATAAATGGGCATGCTCCAACAGAAGAAAAACAGGAGGATGCTACATAGCAGGCAAATTCAACGCAAAGATTGGCAAAGAGAATGGCCTAAGTTCAACAATAGGAAGAAATCGAAAAAGCAAGGATAATAAACTATCTAGGTGTACAGATATCAGAAGACGGAAGGGAAGACGAAGAAATAAAGACCGGGATAGTGAAAGGAGAAGGAACAGCTGAGGCATATACTAAAATCTAAGCACTTGTAGCGGAAGGAAAAACTTCAAACACATAAAAGCAGAGTGAGAACTACAGTGACATATAGATATCAGGGGTGGAGAATGGGGACAGTAAAAGAGGCTAAGCTACTCAATTAGGAGAGCAAGATCTTCAAACGAATTTTTGGAGGAAGAAGAAGAACACATAGTGAATTATCAAATCAACCAAGTATTGCACAATTTATGAAACAACAGAGAGTAAGATAGCTAGGGGATGTACAAAGAATGGACAGCGGAAACGCAACCAAGATTGTAATGATTATCGAGTTGTTGGGAAAACGGGCAAGAGGAAGACCGAGAAACAGATGGTGATTCAGGATGTAAGAAAACAGGGAAAACACATGCAATGTGTCATCGCGGCCTGTGGAAGCTATATATACATTCATCGACTGTAGTGCTTGAAGTGATGGATCTGCTGTTTTGTAACCGTTAGCTCTTAGCACTGTTTTCAGACGTTGAGGTTCTTCTCGTAGAAGTGATGGGTCCGAGACTACCTTTGCTCTCTGTATTAAGTTCTTGATGATACCCCTCTTCTGATCCGAGTTGTGCCCGGTAATAGCAAACCTCTTCATGGAGAAATTTGAGGAAGACGCGCTTCTCACAGCATCGTATATGATGATGACACGTTTGTGATCTGGCCTCGCGGAAGAATTTTTGGATCATCTGCACAGTAGACATTCCAACATCCGTCTCACCATGGAAATGGAAGAAAGAAGAGCATACCGTTCCTGGACGTGCTGGTTTCAAAAACATCAAGCGGGCAACTATCGCATTAGGTATGCAGAAATCAACCATACGGACCGATACTTACATATCAGTTCGAATCATCACCCGGCGCGGAAGAGAGGTATCATCAAGGCCTTAATACATAGAGTAAAGGCACTCGCGGGCCCATTACATCTACGAGAAGATCTCCAATATCTGAAAATAGTACTAAGGGGTAAAGGTTACAAAACAAAGGAAATCAACGGAGCTATCCACCTGGGAAGATCCACCAGTTCAACCACTACAGCGGATGAAGATAAAGACGCTTCTTATGCGTGTATACAGTACATTCAAAACGTGACAGGCAAGATAGGCCGCCTACTAAAACGAAAAGGCATTAAAACTGTCTTTAACCCAACAAGCAAGTGTCGCAGGAAGTAAGACCATCAAAGGACAAATTAGATCCAATGTACATACCTGGAATTTACCATATTTCATGTGAATGTGGTAAAAATTATATTGGGATGACAACTATAGAACGACAAAAGCCAAGATAAAGGAACATCGATGAGCCTTGCGATTAAACCAGCCACAGAAGTCAATGATAGCAGAACATGCAATAAAAAGACACAGCATAAAATTCGCGGGCACCAAAGTTTTAGTTACTACACTTTAGCCTGAAGGGAAGCCCTTGAAATTGAACAACATCCCCACAATATAAACAAAGAGCACGGACTAAAAATCAACAGGATTTGGAAAACAGTAAGCACTGAAGATGCTGCCAGCGACGTGCAGCGAAACGTTTGAAGAAAGAAGAAGAGATTTTGGACCACGGCAAAACAGCTCGGAAGAAAACAACAGAAGAATCAATCGATCTTGTTCGGGTCTTAGCTAAAATGTATTATAACTGCCATGTAAATTAAAAAAGTGTGAGCATCTGATGAGAACAAAGTTACCCATATTGTTACTTTAAATGGTACATCCTGTCATCTCATATCTATATTTCTGCCATGCTGTGGTTCCATTTACCAATCGAAGGTTAGATACACAAGCTTTTGTGTTCATCTATCAAATAACGCTATTTGTTCAATGAAATCGTTTAAACATTTAGTAATCTAAACAAATTTCCTAAGGTCTGTGTTGAAAGCCAACGGAATTATGTGGAATTGTCCTTAAAAGTGCTCCATGAATTGTCCCATTAGCTTTCTAGTTGCTTAAGTAGGCAATTAGTGGTCTAAGGTCAATAATTTGACAAAAGAGTACAGTGCAACCGTCTAAAATGAACCAAATTCGTTAATATCACGCAACGCAAGAATTTCAGCTGAAATATTTCTTGGGTGATAGACTGCACTGAAGAAATGCTCAGTTCGATCACAAAACTGACTCACTATTGTCTCCCGTTCCGGTTGTGCATTGTAACAATGGGTGCAGTTGCGTAATAACGATTTCACGCACAAAATCGAGTAGAAGATTTCACGGGCGAACAGATCCCGCTGTGACGGTTTTTAGAAACATCGCGGGGTCTCCATTGGGTGGACAGATGAATAACAAAAGACGGCCAGGTGAGCGATTACGAGGTGTCCTGAGGCGAAGAACGACCGCGATACTATTCCAAACCTTTTGTTACGTTACACCGCCGTAATAGTGTTTGTATTGCGTATTTATAAGCATGAGAGGTGTGGCAGGATGCTCCGGAGGAAAGTCATTTTTGGCGGATTTCGCTTGAAACCGACCACGTTGATTGCAAAAAGACCATGATTTAAACGAAATGAAAAGAATAAGTACTTAAATACGGCACTGAAGGCTTTCATAAAATTATTAGATTATCAGAAGAAAATACCGGTCTTTCGTAAGATAAAAAATCTGTCTGCCATAAAGTTTAAGCAAATTTTAGAAGATAAATAGACATATCACCTAAGAATCATCTATGATCGTGCTAAAAAATGGTATTCCCTATAAGATCAGACAGGTCCTATACTTTGTGTCTGTTATAGAGCATGGCGAATTAGCGAACTGATTTCACCAAAGAGTATTAGTAGTAAATGTATACAGATCCCCAAATAGCGATTTTCCCCGTTTTCATGAGAGTATATTTACGCAGCAAAATAATGTAAATGTTGGTTTTAAAAATGCATTCGCGTCAAAACACTAAGAATTGACTGCAATTTTAAAATGGATATTATCTGGAACGGCTAATCCAATTTTGATGATCTTCAGTTTCAATTGTGGATTCATTCCTCAACAATGGTGCTCTTTTCGAAATTTTCATTTTAATTTCACTGTTCAGTATCTACTGGGTGTTTAAACCTCATGAAAGCGAATTTTGGATTAGTTGGATTTTTAAGTACATTTAGATTTGCGTTCTTACAGTGTTTCAGTTTTCATTATTGTATTTGATGTTACTTATTAAGATAGCAAATCACTCACACTTTATAATAGATCACTCTTTATTCTCCGTGTAAAATAATGGCCGGGGCATAAATCGATGTTTTACTTTTGATTGGAAGTTTTATTACATCGATTCCAGTTGTTAACCTGCAGGTATAAAATATCATATCCTATCATCATGGGCGTACCGAAGGGGGGGAGGGGGGCAGCTGCCCCCCCTGGACCTGGGTTGCCAACTCTGGGCCCTTCCAATTTTCCATGCATCTGGCTGGTTAATTATGTGTGTGTCTTATTTACAAAATTGTAAATACAGTAAAATTTATAGCCAAATGTATTTCACAATTTTCATCCAGAACTCATATTTGACCCTTGCAAATGACCTTCTCTAATAAGTCGTTKTCAAATGGTTTCCAAGCTTAATCGATGCCATGTGCGTTTTGAAGCTGTAACTGCAACATTCTTGTTGTTACGAATGGTTGTCTTAGGGCGGATACAGCTTTAAAAGACTATCTTGGTCAGGATGAGTCATAACACGATTTCTGCTTTTTCAGCTCTTCAACCTTTTCCTATAAAAATTGTTCAACTAACTACTGTTATATGGAATCACATCAGAATCTGTCATATATTCGGTGATAACTCTAACTTTTGTGCCAAATTTCTAAATTCACATTACAGTTTAAGAATTAATATAAAAAAACAAAAAAGAAACTAAGAATCCATCCGAACTCACGTTTCTGAAAGTCAATTTATTTAATATAAGTTTTAGGAATCCAGTAAAAGCATTTTCAGCACGAATTAAAACCCGGTGTGTTGTTAAAAATGCAGTTAAATATATTTCAGTTTATTTAAATTAAGCTTAATTTGGTTAAAATATTAACTAGTCGGTTAATTTTTGAGAGCAATGCACTGGCGATCTAAGAAGGTTGGCTTGACGCATAATGCTGAGGCATTTGTCATTCTGAGTTTTAATATTGTTTGTAACGAAGTTACAAACCGGGCCTCAGCCAAGTTTCAACCCGCGGCTTTATATCTGTCTCAAGTTCGCGATTCACGGAGTTCGCGTGGAACAACACATGCTGGCGCCAGTAGTCAGCTCTCTTGTTCCCACGAATCCAGTGAGAACTGAGAAAAGCGTGTCCGACCGCAGCGTCAAATCAGTTCTTACCGAACCGCTGTACCGACCAGTCCAGCCGGATAGCCAGGTGAGTGAGCTTTAGATTAAGCTTATGTATTGTGGTGACTTCCCAGTCCTTCCTTGCGACCCATCATTTTAAATCCCACCGCCATCCACCGTCGCTCTCTCTGTGGGGGCCGTTGGTTAGAGGTGCGCCGCATGCTAGGTTTTGTAGGCGGTCCATCTCGGCTTAAGCGACCCTTGCAGTGCAGAGAGTTGTTCTCTGGGTGTTTGCCGCATGCTAGGTTTTGTAGGCGGCCCGTGCCCGGTAAACGACTTTCTTGAGCTCCGACTGTGACGTAACCGACTATTATACTCCGACACCTCGACGGTTGACGGAAAGTGCGCCGCATGCTAGGTTTTGTAGGCGGTCCGCGAKCTGTCTGACTGKACGAGGGGTTGTTCGCTGGGTGTTTGCCGCATGCTAGGTTTTGTAGGCGGCCCGTGCMCGGTGAACAGCTTACGTAACCGACTATTACACCGACGCCTCGACAGTTGGCGGAAGGTGCGCCGCATGCTAGGTTTTGTAGGCGGTCCGCATTCTGTCTGACTGTGCGAGGGGTTGTTCGCTGGGTGTTTGCCGCATGCTAGGTTTTGTAGGCGGCCCGTGCCCGGTGAACAGCTTAATKACGCAMCCGACGATTACGTAACCGCTACTTGCACCGTTCCTTGCATGTGCCCCGTAATCCAATCCTTCCGGCTTGATAAACGCTCACCCACCGGCGTCACCAGACATTAGCACGCTCAATTAGTCTTGTTATCGCTTGTACCGCTTGCATACCGCTAGTTGCATCATTATTGCCGCACCGTTTTGTATT
This sequence comes from Rhyzopertha dominica, assembly GCA_025024175.1. NCBI lineage: Eukaryota > Metazoa > Arthropoda > Insecta > Coleoptera > Bostrichidae > Rhyzopertha > Rhyzopertha dominica. The sequence continues at coordinate 29,390,513 of QCXZ01000053.1, forward strand.
ATAACCGCAACCGTAGTTTAGCTTGGCTGGGCTATGCATGGGGGGGCCGTTGCATAACGTAGAATAGGAGTTCATTATTGCTTGTATAATTGCTTTAACCAAAATAAAATTGTGTTAATAGGTCCTGGCTGGTTTTTCTGTTTGTGCCTCCCGCACCCCGCTAACATCTTTTACAGCTGACGGCATCCACCCTCGAGTCGTTCCCTGGAAGGCCGATCTTCACTGCAGCTACCCTGGTCTGCACACGTAAGAGGGATCGTGTGTAGTGGTCTGAGGAGCATACCTCAGGATAATAAAAAACTGGCGCCCGAGAAGACCGTCCCGACGTCGAGCCGTGAAGAAGAGCTCCGACGTCATAACCACACCATATTACGCAACAGTCCGACCGACCACGCTCCGGCACGAAGGCCCAATCCGCTTACAACGAAAAAGGCGTCACATTTTGGCGCCCTACGAGCAGGGACCGTTGTTACTTCGAGGAGGAGCCGGATTTACGTAACCGTCATCCAGAAGAAGAGAACCACTCCGTTTCCAGCATCTCCGAGCTCGCGCATGCGCGGAAACCAAAAATTCCGCCTGGGCAGTTTTCCACCGGATTTTCGAGTTCCATTAGGGAGTCCGCATAAGAAAATCGCTGGAAACCGACTTTCACCCCCGACCACCCCCTAGTTACGAAGTTGGCTTTGGAACGTCGTAGCATAGCCGTGTGACCCCTCTAGTCCGACTAAACCGAGGACGCCGAGTCGAATTCTGCAATCGCCGTCTCCCTATTACGTAAGGCAACGGAGATCCGATTTTTCACCGACTTCCAGTCGTCGGAGACCCGTCAAGTGGGTACTCGTTTCTGCCAAACCGGACCCGCTCTAGCGATTGGTGACATCGGTTTGGGCCGATTACGTAACCCCACGGACTTCGTAATTTTCACCGACTTCCCGTCGTCGGAGACCCGTCAAGTGGGTACTCGTTTCTGCCAAACCGGACCCGCTCTAGCGATTGGTGACATCGGTTTGGGCCGATTACGTAACCCCACGGACTTCGTAATTTTCACCGACTTCCCGTCGTCGGAGACCCGTCAAGTGGGTACTCGTTTCTGCCAAACCGGACCCGCTCTAGCGATTGGTGACATCGGTTTGGGCCGATTACGTAACCCCACGGACTTCGTAATTTTCACCGACTTCCCGTCGTCGGAGACCCGGCAAGTGGGGATTCGTTTCTGACAAACCGGACCCGCTCTAGCGATTGGTGACATCGGTTTGGGCCGATTACGTAACCCCACGGACTTCGTAATTTTCACCGACTTCCCGTCGTCGGAGACCCGGCAAGTGGGGATTCGTTTCTGACAAACCGGACCCGCTCTATCAATTGGTGACATTAGATTCGCCCAATTACGTAACACCAGGGACTTGGTGTTTTTGACCGACTTCCCGACCCCGAAGGCCTATCAAGTGGGGGCTCGTTTCTGACAAGTAAGGCCTCCCGCATCGATTACCGTGACCCGTTCTGAGTTGTGACGTAACCCAGAAGAATTTTGAATTTTCACCGACTTCCCGTTGGCCGAGACCAGCCGAGTGGGGGCTCGTTTCTGACAAATCGCGGGTCCCCCACCCAACGCCGTCATCAGTTGAGCCGAAAGCACCATCCCGACCAGATGGCTACTGGAGGACCACCTGAAGAGACCCACATGGCTGAAGACGAGTCTTCCGACTCCGAGTGCACCGACATCCGTGTCAGCTGGGTATACCGCCTGAAAAGGAACCAGCTGATGCACGAGCTAGGGAAGAGGAAACTCTCCACCGAAGGGGCCGTACAGGAGCTTCGGCAGCGGATAGTCCGACATCTCCGTCAAGAGGTTCCGAATCCCGCCACTATTCTGATCCCCACCGTCGTGTCGGCCCCCTCTCCGATCTACACCGTTTCCACCACAATGACGTCGACGACGACCGTTACCACCGCCTATAAAGGGCCGATATCCGCAGCTCTGAGGACGGTAGCTAACCAGCCACTGCAGGAGACAGTAGCTAACCAGCCACTGCAGGTGACAGTAACTAACCAGCCACCGCAGAAAACAGTAGCCGACCAGTCAACGCAGAAGACCGAACCAGGCCAGCCCACGACAGAACCAGCATCAGTAGTAAGCCAGCTACAGCGAGAGAAAGTTCCGATCCAACCGGCAACCGAGGACTATCCACCGACAAGAGCACCGATCCAGCCATCGCAGAAGGCAGTACCGTCTCAAACGTCGCAGGAGCTAGTCACCAGCCAGTTACTGCTGCTTCCGATCCAGTCACCGCTATCAAGCTTGCCGGAAAGGACAGCACCGAGCGAGCAACTGTACCAGGCAAGGATTTTGCAACAGGACCAAGTCTCCAGTCCGCAATCGATCCAGCCACCGCCAGTCACCGACCCGCAGAAGAGAGTCGAGATCGAGGAATTCTTCGAGACACTTCTCCGAGTGTCCAGTCCACAGGAGAGCAAGACACCGCCACACGTAGTTCCCAGTCCAACCATGGAGGACCGACGGATGCCGGCAACCGTACCAGGACCCAGCCAGACTACAACACCACCGCCAAACCCCTCAAATGCGGAGGTATATTCACCGACTCCAGTCCGCCGTGCCCACTTACGGTCCGACCTGAAGCCACACCGATGGGGAATCAACTTTGATGGATCCACCGATGGGGTCGCCTTCATGGAACAGCTGCTAGACGTCATGGACCGATACGACGTCTCACACGAGGAGGTGATGCCGATCCTGCCCGAGCTGCTATCCGGACTGGCCCTAGCCTGGTACCGTAACAACCGCCATGACTGGAGCGGCTGGGAAGACTTCATTGCCGACTTCGAGCTGAATTACTACCCGACGGACTACAAGATTAACCTCGAGCGGGAGATAAGCCAGCATACCCAGAAGCCGCACGAAACCGCCTTGGAGTACAGTACCGCCATTCGTACCCTGATCCGCCGTCATGGAGGCATGACACCGGCGCAGGAACTGTACTGTCTACACCGGAACATGTTGCCAGAGTACCGCATGTTCATCCGCCGCCAGGAATGCACCAGCGTTGCCAGTTTGCTGTCCGCCGCCAAGGAATTCGAGACCCTCCGCCAGGACCAGCTAACCGCTACCCCCCAGGATGTAACCGAAAGGCCTGAAGAAAGAAGACCCGTCCCGCAACCAAGGATTTCAGTTGATCGTGGGAATCCACCGACATACCAACAACCCCAGGAATATCACCAGAGACAAGAACCGCCACCCAGACGTTTCAATGTACCGGAGCAGACACCGACACCGCAATCGACCCATCAGCCGCAGGAAAATCGATCCAGTCACCGCCACCGAGAAGACACATCCGACCGTATCGATACTAGCCGCCCCGTATGTTGGAGATGTGGCCAGAGTGGCCACTCACGAAGCCAATGCCAGAACCCCTTCGTGAAGTTCTGCTCACGGTGTGGCCGCCGTGGGACCTACACCCGGGACTGCACCTGCCAGAATTCGGAAAACTAGATGGCAGCACGTCAGCCCGGAGGCCTGAACTGCTGCCCGTACACACCGCCTCCGAAAACCGGCCGCACATCAAGATCCACATACAGGGAAGACCGTTCACCGCGCTCATCGATACCGGCTCCGTATCTTCGTGTATAGGACCTACCGTTGCTCAACATCTGGAAAGAACCGGAGTTCCTGGACAAAATTCAGACTCGCCATCCGCCAGAGTTATCGATGGCCGCCAGGTCCAGATCACCAAGGCTTACGAGGTAGAAACCCGCATAGAAGATGAAGTCCGACAACACCGTTTTCTGCACATACCGAAAATGACTAGAGAAGTACTACTTGGAATGGATTTTCTCCGAACCATGAACCTGCACATGAACTTCCAATCCGGGTTCGTGTTTCACAGGAACCGCAACATTTCTTTACCGAACTGCCAGACCATCCAGCAACCCGACACCACCGCCACCGCTAGCCCTGAGCTCACACCGACCGAACCTGCCATGACGCACCGCAAGGGAGTCCCCAAAAAGGTTAACAGTAGACTACGCAGGGATCCCGTACCAGTTACCGATATAGGAGCCACCGACCTAACCGAGGAGAACACCGCCATCGAAGAACTGCCAGATTGTTTTTGGTATCGACGCCGATTCACGGAAATCAAGCGGCATCCAGATCAATTCTCCGATTACCGTATCACCGACCACCGACTTTACCGCCACATTGACAGCCACCGGAGTGACAAGGTGCTGTCCAGACCGTGGAAGTTATGTGTACCGAAGCCTCWCCGCCGTCGTGKGTTAGAAGAGAACCACGACGMACCGACCGCCGGACATTTAGGGKTATCCRGGACGATATCCCGATTGGCCCAGCAATATTACTGGCCAGGAATGTTCCGGGACGCCGTAAAGTACGTCCGTAGATGCCAGCACTGCCAGGGTGTTAAAATTTCACAGCAGAGGCCACACGGACTGCTTCAGCGAACGGCAAACCGCAACCAGTGGAAACCCGTCAGCACCGACCGACCCCGACCTGCAACGGAAGAAAGCTCCCAAGCCGAGCATCCGAAGACTACGCCCTCCAAGTCCAGCCAAAGGATCCCTATTCAGCCGGACCAATGCTGGCGATGTGGCGAGCCAGGTCATCGACGTAATGGCTGCTTACAGCCACCGATGCTGTTCTGTTCCCGATGCGGAACAGTAGGCATCATGTCCAGTAAGTGCGACTGCCCGACAGAGGCCAGAAGGCCAACGAGGGAAAGAGAGGCCTTATTCGACCAGTCCACGCCGAGCAGACGGATCCACCCCCGAAGGATGACCCACCGAACTAGGACCAGATACCCGCGTACCGCGATTTCATTTTGTATATAGTTCGCCGCGATTTCACATGTACATACAATGAAATAATTTAGGATTGTAAATAGTTAGGATAAGATAAAATATCTTAGGATTGTAAATAGTTAGGTTAAGATGAAATATTCTAAGATTGTAAATAGTTAGGGTAAGTGGGATTGTTAACCGAATAAATTTTGCCTTCCGGTCATCTTTTTCCGCGCCCCCGAAGTAAGAGGAGAATGTAACGAAGTTACAAACCGGGCCTCAGCCAAGTTTCAATCCGCGGCTTTATATCTGTCTCAAGTTCGCGATTCACGGAGTTCGCGTGGAACAACACATGCTGGCGCCAGTAGTCAGCTCTCTTGTTCCCACGAATCCAGTGAGAACTGAGAAAAGCGTGTCCGACCGCAGCGTCAAATCAGTTCTTACCGAACCGCTGTACCGACCAGTCCAGCCGGATAGCCAGGTGAGTGAGCTTTAGATTAAGCTTATGTATTGTGGTGACTTCCCAGTCCTTCCTTGCGACCCATCATTTTAAATCCCACCGCCATCCACCGTCGCTCTCTCTGTGGGGGCCGTTGGTTAGAGGTGCGCCGCATGCTAGGTTTTGTAGGCGGTCCATCTCGGCTTAAGCGACCCTTGCAGTGCAGAGAGTTGTTCTCTGGGTGTTTGCCGCATGCTAGGTTTTGTAGGCGGCCCGTGCCCGGTAAACGACTTTCTTGAGCTCCGACTGTGACGTAACCGACTATTACTCCGACACCTCGACGGTTGACGGAAAGTGCGCCGCATGCTAGGTTTTGTAGGCGGTCCGCGATCTGTCTGACTGTACGAGGGGTTGTTCGCTGGGTGTTTGCCGCATGCTAGGTTTTGTAGGCGGCCCGTGCCCGGTGAACAGCTTACGTAACCGACTATTACACCGACGCCTCGACAGTTGGCGGAAGGTGCGCCGCATGCTAGGTTTTGTAGGCGGTCCGCATTCTGTCTGACTGTGCGAGGGGTTGTTCGCTGGGTGTTTGCCGCATGCTAGGTTTTGTAGGCGGCCCGTGCCCGGTGAACAGCTTAATTACGCAACCGACGATTACGTAACCGCTACTTGCACCGTTCCTTGCATGTGCCCCGTAATCCAATCCTTCCGGCTTGATAAACGCTCACCCACCGGCGTCACCAGACATTAGCACGCTCAATTAGTCTTGTTATCGCTTGTACCGCTTGCATACCGCTAGTTGCATCATTATTGCCGCACCGTTTTGTATTATAACCGCAACCGTAGTTTAGCTTGGCTGGGCTATGCATGGGGGGGCCGTTGCATAACGTAGAATAGGAGTTCATTATTGCTTGTATAATTGCTTTAACCAAAATAAAATTGTGTTAATAGGTCCTGGCTGGTTTTTCTGTTTGTGCCTCCCGCACCCCGCTAACATCTTTTACAGCTGACGGCATCCACCCTCGAGTCGTTCCCTGGAAGGCCGATCTTCACTGCAGCTACCCTGGTCTGCACACGTAAGAGGGATCGTGTGTAGTGGTCTGAGGAGCATACCTCAGGATAATAAAAAACTGGCGCCCGAGAAGACCGTCCCGACGTCGAGCCGTGAAGAAGAGCTCCGACGTCATAACCACACCATATTACGCAACAGTCCGACCGACCACGCTCCGGCACGAAGGCCCAATCCGCTTACAACGAAAAAGGCGTCACATGTTAGTTATCCATCGAGTCTCTKTCCCTGGGGAGTAAACATTACTACAATTGTATCTTTAACACCTATACATATGAACTCCCAGCTTAAATTTCTAAAGCTTCTGGTGTGAGAAGTTAAAACTGTACTAAAAGCGCATCGGCTAATGCATTAGTCTTTGATATATGTTAATTCTGAATCAGAAATCGTGCTCCTATTAGTGGAACTTTTAAGGTGAAATTTATGTTCCTTTGGTAGTTTGTATGATATCATTATAAATTATGTGGATCACGGATCTTTATTCTTCCAAATAAAATAATGTATCAACTAATTTTTTTGTTAATTGTGAGAACGATGCAACTGAATGCGCCGCACCTAACTGAGTTCATCAATAACGGAATAAGTAATAAAGGGGCTTTGTATGATCGGTGTAGATAGAAAACATATAAATAATTTGGGTCTCTATTTCACAGAAGATGTTTTAAGTCGCCTTGCAGAAAATCCACGAAATTATTCATGGAATAAATACTTCATTAATTACATACATATATCTTATAAATATTTATTATTTCTATTTATGTTGAATTATACTATACAGGACGTTCCTGCCTTCCCCCCCCCCCAGACCAAAAACTGGATACACCCATGCCTATCATAATGTTAGGATATGCCAATCATGATGTTTGACGACAATTTTTTATGCATAAAATTGTKTAAAGCATGCTTTAKTGTGTAAGGCTGATGACTAATACAACTACCTTTTTTCATAKTAGTGATATGCAAAATCAAAATTACTTTTATAAAATTTTGCAAAACGTGTGCAAAATTATGTGCTTATTGGAGAAGATGGGACAACTGGTCGTTTGACCAGTTTCGAAGTAAATTCTATTGTTTGGACTCTGTTTTACAGTTGGTTATTTTTAATGATGATTTTAATGCATGATGAAATGGCAAACAAAAATGGACACACAACTCATGTGATATCAGAAGTTCTATCACACAAAAACACACTCTTGTTATACTTCAGCAAAAATTTTGTGTAAGAAATCAATGTATCACAATTCACCACAGAGTTGTAAATGATTACTCGCTGATCAACTCAAAAACTAGCTGCGATTCCATCGGACTTGCTAATCGCCTTATTCGAGCCAGTGTGGCAAAATCGAACGCGTCAAACCGACAATCCAGCCCCTTATCAGGGGTTGCCAACGACCGGTTCTCTATAATTCATAATCCAAATGCGTTTCAATGTCTGCTAGTTGCAATATCGTGACAGGCCATTGTTGGCAGCCACTACCGTAAGCTCAGCAGCCCGATTTGATGAATTTGCGTTGTCTGTCACGTGGCAACCGCGTTTATTGGCATTCATGGCTCGAATATCGCATTGGAAACTGTTATGGGGCGATTCTTTAATCACAGTGGGCTATAACAGGTTCTGGTGTCGCCACTAATTGGCATAGTGACGATACGTGCCCATTTTTGACAAGTGTTCAAGTTCTCGATAAAACTTCCTTCTGAGGTGCTCTTGAAAATATTGCAATGCCATGCAAATAGGAACTGGTTTTCAAGGTCGGGTTATATTTATTCTGATTACCTACGCATTAAATATAGTGCACATCAGTTAAATATAAACTAGTAAACAGGCAGAAAAACAAATTACTGGCACAGACGGTAAAATTCTACTTGCTTTTTCAATCCAAAATTAACTTTATATGTAAATGGGAAATAATTCCAGCAAATGGTAATAGGGTAACTGCGACGTAAGGCAAACAAAACACGACGAAATTAATGCGAAATACGTAGTTCAAGCACAACTAAAATGAATAAACAAAACTACTTTTAACAGAATTTATGACTGTTTTATTGCTTTTCAGGGTACGCTCTTTCCCTACCAAAAATTACGATCCGAGCAACAAAAGCGACTGAGGTTATTAAAGATAAATCACTATGAAAGAAACACTATTGTTGTTAGACAATATGTTTTTGAAAGATTGGCTGTCAAGCTAAAACACTGACAATAGTTATTTATTGTATAAGATAGCACAAGTGGATAAAATGCGACTGAAGCAATACAACGTTTATCCATAATGACAAGCATTTCGAGCCAAAATCGCCGAAATTTTATCTGATTTCATCAAAAAAATAATTTGACATTTCGCTGTGACAGCAGCTGCCACCCCAAAAATCATAGAAATGAACTAAAGGAATATCGGGAGGTGTTGTATTGTTGCTATTTATTTTCAACTCTTTATCGACTCTATTTGCAAAATCTATGAAGTTGGTGAGAAATGGAAGCCAGTGCTCCCGAGATAATCCTGAAGGAAGCTGCAGAAGCAACTCTAAAATTATTGCCTGCGAGGTCCAAGGAACATTATGTAAAAGTACTTTCCGATTTTAACGAATGGAACGAAAGATCTACCATAAACGAGGAAGTACTTATCATATTTCTTAAATTTAAAGAAGAAGTATGCAATTTCATCCATGTGGTCGAAGTACTCGATGTTGAGGTCTGCCATAAAGGTTTATAGAAACATAGACATTGGAAAATATAGGAAGCTCACTGCCTACCTGAAAAATGTGTCGAGAGAATACAAAGCGAAGAAAGCTGCAGTATTAGAAGAAGCGCATGTGGAAGAATTTTTGCGAAGGGCTTGCGATAAATAATATTTTTAATAATAATAGGAATTTATTACCAGACAAGATAATACAGAAATGATATTATCAAATTATATAAATGAAATAAAGAACCTGACAGAGGGTTACATTCAGTTACCTTTCTGGACCAGAAAGGCTCTGATCTTCCATGCAACCAAGAAATAATACCATAAAAATGAAACATTAATTAATTTGAACACAATGTACTAAAGCATAGTATGCTACTCATCTCAATGTAACAATCTAATCTAAAGAAGAAAATGAGGAAGAACAAAGAAGAGTGAAGAAAGAAAGGAAAAAGTTGGAAACAAACTAAATTTACTTTGCATCATCGTTATATATTTACGGATTAAGACGTTTTTACTGAGACATTATTTGCCGTCTTACCAGAGATCTAAAATTCCCATAAGACAAAGGTAAGGTTTGTATCTGACACTTGTTGATTATGTGTTAGCTATGCAGAACAAAAAACTTGGCTTGAAAATTTCTTTAAAGTGTTTGGGTATATCAAGCATGTTCTTACGTCTTATATTAATGTTGTGTACGTCACACCTAAATTTGATTTTTTGAAACAAGTACGGGGATTTTTGAATTTAATAATTTTAAAGAAAAATACTGATGAGTGTAGCCTGCGTCTATCAAACATACCCAGCCATCTGATGTGCTTGAGTTTATGTGATATTCGACAATTTCTTCTTATGCCATAAATGAATCTCAGACACGAATTTTGTGCTTTTTGAACACGTGCACAATCCGCGGCAAGAAGACAGGGACCATATATAACATCGCAATAATTGAAGTGGGAGAGTACCAATGAATCACATAACAACTTCTTAGTCTCCACTGAAAGAAAATGTCTGAAACTGTATATTGATTTTAAGGATGAGTAACATTTCTTTATCATGTAATTTACATGTTCATGAAATCTTAGAGAGGAGTCCATAATGAAGCCCAAGTTTGTAACGGTGGTGGCAAATGGTATCACCTCAGAACCCAGACGAATATCTAAACTTTTGAAAGCTTCAGCACACTCTGCAGTAGCTCCAAATGCCTTACACTTTGTGCGATTGAGTTTGAACAGGTGATCATTCGATGCATGTAGTAAAGATTTTAATTCATTGTTTATAACCACATTCGCGTGGGCAAATTCGGACAATGGGAATGAATAACAATTTTGTGTATCGTCCGCGTATAAATGATAATTATACTGCTTGAGGCTATCCTTACATAAGTTAATTGTGTATATGGCATACAGTAGCGGACCCAATATACTACCCTGCGGGACACCACATTTAACTGCGAGAGCCTGCGAGACAACACCGTCTACCATCACACTTTGCACCCTATCGGACAAAAAAAAACTATTAATTTCACAGTATTTCGCGAAAACCCAATATAAATGCAGTATAGACAATAGCAACCTGTGTTATTTGATAATCAAGGTAACATCTCATAACTTTGAAATATTTTAGGTTGCACTAATAATGGTCCAGTGTCTAGTGCCTGTCGTAGAATTTATCCAACGACAGATTCTGTTTACGATACACTAATCAGAAGTGAACTTCACAACCTGTTGAAATCAACACTCTGTCGAAAGTCCCTTCAAGAGTTGCTTTATTTTTTAATCTGGCAAATGGTGCGGCTAGAATATTTCGCATAGTTCGGTTGAAACTAACTATTTATTCCGGGAGAAAGATTAAGAAGTAACACCAGCACCTTTATATAACCTTTACTACTCTGAGCTCAATTTCTACCGTTTCTATTTCAGATTAAAGAGAGAAAACATTCCTAGAGAAGCTTCTATCGGCTTCACATCCAACTCCATCATCCCGCATTTCGTTCTTACACCACGCTGTGAGTTTCGAACATTTTTATGCAAGTGTCAGCGACTGGAAGCAGTTTTCCAATTTCGCCGAGCTACCGGCACGTACCTAGGCAATCGCCTTTATTGTATTGTACTTGCAAATCCGTCGGAGCCATATTCCGTTCTCCACCAGTTTTAAAACGCAACGATCCCTTCATCTGAACCATTCAAGAAGTGATTCGCCGTCATTTCTGCTTACGTGAAGCGAAATTACGCAACGCCGTTGTGTTTTCCACTCAAAGGTGCAGGAATTTCAAGGTGAGAAATTCTACACTCCGTAATCGGGCGGAGAAAATTTTTGAATGCATAACACTACCTTGTATCAATGAGACGGCGGAGTGGAAAACGAGAATGCATGATTAACATTGAAACATCACCAGTTTTTTGTCTAATGAGCATAGCGGGAAAGGCGACCTCGCGTTACGCTCAGGAATTTATTCAAATTCGTTACTTGGGGTAATTATAAGATTTGATGGCCTCTGAGAGCGGAGGAAATTAACTTGTTTCAGCGAATTGATGCTTATCAGGTTGCCAGTTTACGGTTCCTGCAGATTAGCAGGAACAGGTGCCAAAATAAAAACCGTGTTAAGCGTGGACATCAACCTTTTATGATATTGAGGAGTTATCATTTAAAATTTACAAGAGAGTGAAAGGTGGGTTAAGAGTTTCTACCAAAATTAAACTGCTTGTAAGTCAAGTCGTTATTTACTTCATGTAAGTTTAGAGTTACGTTGTCAAAGATATGTTTCCAAACAAATCTATATACTAAATATAAAGAGCACATTACAGGTGAAACAGATCAATCTATATTTCCAGTGTTCTCGGCACCGATCTCTTCAAAACTGTCAAAGATGTTATCACAATTCTGCGATGTCATATTAAAGTGGTCAATGATAAGGTCGACAGGTGATCGTCATATAGTAGTTTCTTTTACAGGGTTTTGGGTAGAAGGTCGTAGTCCATCTAGCATACAAACGTGGGACATAAAAATACAGCTGTTTCAAAAGCCAGGGACAGTCGACCCTATTATGAAGAATGTTGTAAAGAAACTTCCTCGCCAAAAGCACTCTTCTTGTATGCCGAGTGCCCTGCTATACCATCCTCAAAATAAATTAAAACCGATTCAACCAAATCAATATAAACACTGCAGAGAAGAATCCCTATTCAAGTTTTAAACGAGCTAACGAAATATAAAAGATTTCAGTGACTTGCTACTCCAAAAGTAACCAAACAACTGAAATGCTGTAACAACAGTATTTGCGACATTTTCGTTAAACTTCAGTTTCAGGTCCTATAACATCCAAAAAGTTCAACATTATTAATGCAGTAATATATGTTGAAAGAGACTGTTTCCTTGAAAATGAAACTACAACACTTTTAGATATGTTCAGAGATAGGCAAAGAGATAGGTGATAAGTGAAGAGAACCAAAAACGCGAAGTTTATGAATCAAAATATTATGGTCAACCTGATCGAATGCCTTGCTAATATCAGTACAGGCCACCCACGTCAAGTAAAAAACAGGAATTTCGGACATGGTTGACCTGTAATAATATTATATGTATATGTATAATATAGGCAGAACTGTTGAACCCACAACTTTTGCAAGAAATCATCGCGTATTTGCTTGCCTTGTAGCTCAGAGCTACTGCTGAGGAAGACACCGACATGAGTGTCGAAACGTCAAGGTCAAATAGCCAACGTGGGAACCAGCCCGGAAAACAACATGTCATCGACAACAACCGCGGAAGCCTTCAAACCAAAACATTTCTGGCATTTGAATGAAGCAGGCTAATAAAATACATAATTTAGGAACTATCTGTTATACAAAGTATGAATATGGAGCTTTATTGTATCCGTATTTAACGAAGAAGGGATTTATGAATTTACGTTAATAAACTAATAAAATATAGTTTTTTTCTACCCTCTAACTGCTTCATTTAGCTCTGCTTTATTGGTCTATAAGGCTTTCAATCTTCTGTTAGAAATTTGTGTCGTGCCAAAATATTTTGACTTTTTTTAATTATGTTAAGGAAAAGGAAATGCGTAGCTTATGTTTGATTATGACTAAAAAGATGCAGCGAATTTATCTCCAATACTTATCCGCGACCTTGTAGCCTGTTAACTGGATTCGATTAGCGAACACAATACAAACAATAACAATAATTCACGGCGATGTCTTTAGTAGTACCAGGCACCTGTTGTTTGGAAACAGAATTACCATGCCTACGCGCACATGCGGTTTACCTGGACCTTGGAGCACGCGAAAAAAGTATAATATAAAACATGATTAGCAGCAAATTATGTTTTTGTTTAGCCTCATATGCGCGTTACATAAGTGGGAAACGCGCAAGCGGTCGAACGCTGCGTTGTCGAACTAGAACTACAATCGGCAGATCGCGGAATTGGATATTTTTTGTTTATTTGCTTATACAAAAGGAAACAATTAGGTGATACCTGTCTTCCACTGTTCCCCTACAAATTATATTGCATTCAAATTTTCTTAAACTAACAACATAATAATTAAGCTCATATAACAGATAATGAAAATATATTAGGTTACTTTTATGACATCATGTCCACATAAAGGAAATCAGTTACCATTTTATTAAACTTAATCAAAGATAAATGCAAAAATTGTACATATTTGTTCAACACAGACGGCGCAAAATAAGAAAAACATCATTCGAATTTTTTTGTGGAGTGTAGAGGAATAGAAAAAGTATCTTCATGTATGTTCACACTATGACTTTCTGACCGGCTTGATAATAAAGAATAAAGAAATGGAGGCAGTTTTGAGTGTAGTATTTTGTAACAAAATTTTAAATATAATAAGGTCATTTTAGATTCAATGTTCAATTATAAACAAATCTCATACAAGCATTTTGTACTCGTTGCAGTTTGTGTTTATTTTGCTGAGTAAGGTAGTTATAATATGTCTGTGCGCAATACTTTATGTAGGGATACACCAATGCCTTGATCAGTCTTATTTTAACTTGTTGCTCAAGCTGAAATTTGAAAGAATACTAACATCTACATGCTCATTAAAAGATAAGGCACTATCAATAAACAGTCCCAAATCTTTCGCCACATTATGCCAGCTAATGCTTTCGTTATGTACGAATAATTGAAAATTTGCCTGCATTATCAATCGCTGTTTTTCATTGCCTATACAGAGAGCTAAAGTTTTTTTCGAATTTAATTTTAGACCACAGTTTTTAGTATACTCAAATAAATTTCTTAAATCATCATTTATTTTCTGAATATCATTTTCAATATCAAAAGATAGATACATCTGCATGTAGATGTAAATTACAATTCTTGGTATATTTAGGCAAATCAAACGTGTACGAAGCAAATAAAGGGGTCCCAGCACACTACCCTGTGGAACGCCAGATGAAATTTGTGCATATTATTAATAACCACTTTTTGACGTCTGTTGAACAGATAGCTTTCCATTAGTTTTAGATCAGTATCCCGAAAACCCAGATGCTTTAATTTGGCCATCATAAGATTTACCCGATCAAAGGCTTTACTTTGGTTTAAAAGCACTAATAAAAGCCTTAGACTTGTCCATTGCACAAGCCAAATCATTTGTACCTCTCATTAAAGCTGTATTAGTACTATGACCACGGCGAAATCCAGATTGAATGGTTGGCAGTATGTTGTTAGATTCCTTGAGTGCGGTTAGTCTTTCCAAAATTCTTAGCATCTTTTGAAAGACTCAAAGAGAAAACATATATTAAAATTAACATAAAATGTTCCTGTTTTCAAGATGAACAAACAAATTCCTTAATAGTCCATCATTTCGTATTTTTCAAAAGAAATTCATATTTTGTTAATACTACTATTAAACGGAAGAAAGAGACAGAGTTTACGCTACATATTACAACCTAACAACCAGTGATGGGCGCGTAGAATACTCCATGTAGATTACGCCATTATCTACGCGTAAACTATGTAATATTCTACTTCAAAAGTCTACTGTAGAAAATAACATTATGTAGATAAACAGCAAACTAGTAATATTTAGTACTTTTTAACAGCTCCAAATGCCTCAAATAATTTTTTTTGTATATTATTATTTTCGTTCTCCCATTGATCGTTCCGCGAGGTACGTGAAAAAGAGAACTATATATACCACTCAATGGAACGGAGTTAATCCGATCACAACCAAACTTGGTATGGTAATAGCAGCCCATGAACTTCTGAGCTCCTATCCCGAGCCCTATGCTGTAGACTCTCACCGTTCAAAAGTTACAGGACATCAAAGTTGCTGCAGATCGCCGTGCACTAACGTCAGTAGGTTGGAATTACGCGTGGACCACGATCGGAGTCGATCATGGGAGAACGTTTTTTTCTTTTTGGACGACTCCACTGGTTGTTGCTTCCTAACTAAACAAAATACTACTTCGTTGTAATTAAAATAACTAGACACACGTTAAACAACAATAACTCGTTTCGGCATACATTTGTTAGGGCCAGAAGGCACAAACGTGCCTTTAGCCCTCAATCGGTCAATGGGTTCTTAAATGACTGTAAACTATGATTTTATTATCTTTCTTGTCTATAAACGGAAGAAGACGGGCAATTTTATATATGCTACCTACTATACTCGTAGAAGAAAAGACTTCGAAACGCATGTTTTGTACCAAAGAAGTAAGAAAACCGTTTGGGTATTCTGATGACTTACTAAAATAAGTAATGCAAATTTGTAATATAAATATTAAAAAACTGTAGTGCTTTAAAATTTTTAAGAATTGACCCATGAAACAGGGAAATTGGAACAAAATAATTTGCACAAYACAATAGCCATAATATACTCGTCTCATATTTTCTACTCAAAATCTACGCCAAAATGCTTTATCTACATTTTCTACGCGGGTAATGTAGAAAATTATAATTTACGCGTAAACGCCCATCACTGCTAACAACGGCGGTAGCAAGCAAAAAGGAGAAAAAGTAGGGTGTAATAGTAACAAGGCATGCACAGCTATATGAAAGGTAAAGATATTTTAATGTTAAGATAATTATGCTGAAAGAATAATAAATTCTAGATCCGGACGAAAATACAGAAAGCCTTCTAGAGGCTTTTCGAACATTTTTCTCATAGTCAAAGACTACAATAATTTTAGAAAATAAATATTTGTTCCCGACCATAGAATTGTCGAGTTTGTTTTTTATTCAAATGTATATATTAACATTTTGTCTGCTTGATGTTGATGTACGTTGCGCGCGAATTTAGTATCCACAAAAAATTGTAAAAAAAACTAAATAGGAAAAAATTGACGACCATATTTTTGTTGGTGTTAGCTTACAGGAAATTGAAGACAGGATAGACCATTTCAAAGAACAAAATCGACCGTTCAATCATATTATTTGCACATCTTGTACTGATGATGGCAAATTCGAAGATGTTTCATTTACTTTCATAACTGTATTAAAACCGTTAGTAATTTGCTTTAAACTATGATTCATTTTTAACCTGGAACTATTATGACTTAAAAATTACCAGTTATAATTAACATTTTCATTCACGGATCTTTTTGGCTAACCTAAACCTACACGAAGCTTTAAACAATGGTGATTCCATATAACTATGATATTACCATTCTTTCTTACATTCATTTAAATAATCTCCAAGGCATTTCTAGAGAATATCATTGGAACTCATCGACAAGTAACCTCGAAACTTGGCATCACCGCCAGCAAGCAAAAGCTCCACTACGTCCAAACAAGGAATCAGTACCGGCACATCTCGTTTTTTTGCGTTTCAGACCGGATTAGCGATTCCACCTAAATTAATTACCACCGATTCAGGAAGATATAAACTTGATTTGTTGACCAGACGAGGTATAAACACGCGGGAGTGAATCAACCGCTGGCCTTTTTTTTTGTCGCTCAGCTGTGCGCTTTGTTTGGGTGGCCGATTGATATCGTAAGCCTAATTGGTTTTCTTGCTGACTAATTCGCCGATAATTTCGGAACGGGCTTGTGCAATTTGAGGCTATAATCGCGAACTGCGGTTTTTTCAGAGGCGAATAGAAAACGGCAGTTTCACACGCGGTGAGGTATCTTGGTCGGATCGATCTTTTGGGCTAGCGGTGCTTGCATTCGAAGCTGCGAATCCAAATTTATTGGCTTAATAAACGCGAGATGTAACTGGAGTCACTGGGTAACCCAATGAAAAGTTTGGGTTTTAAGAAACGACCAGTCACAGGAGGTTAGGGAGCTTCCTTGTCATCTAGAGCGTTTTGAGTCAAATATATTGCATAAATGGACTTCAATTTAACAAGTAGAAGAATCTAATAGGAAGTGCGTAACAGAAAACCACCAGAAGTCTAGTTCCAGTACTTGAATGATAAACTATACAGAGCACTCAAGTGACTATCATCAGTGGAAGAACAGACTATATACATTGTAAAAATAGATAAAGGCAAATGCAGTTTTATGAAGGACATGATCATTAAGTCATTTTGTTTACCTTGGCTTTCAAACATTGCTCCTCCGGAGATTCGCGGACGGTTTGCTACATATAAAGCTTAGCAAAAGTGTCAATCAGCTCCTAATGAGCTTCTGATTTCCCGAGATCTACAAGAGCTACCTACAACTCGGCTAACTTCCAGAAAACCTCTGTGGACAGAAAATTTCCTTCTAGCTCCTTGCACCATTGAAGATGGATGATGTTCTGTTTGGCAAGCAATGATACATTCAATCAAAAGCTCATACGATCTTACAGAAAAGGTGGAAGGAGCTGACTTCCTGAGAAAGTCTTGGGTCATTCTGAAACATCTTCGCAATGGTCATGGGAAATGCAACTTTTTTCTTAATAAATAGGATACATATATCAATTGAACATATGGTCAATATATACCCCACACAGCATGGCTTCGTGGTTTTGCGTCTACCCAACGTGTTGATGGAGGTGACATGTTGTTTTCCGGGCTGGAGCTACTTCTGAGGAAGACACCGACATGAGTGTCGAAACGTCAAGGTCTAATAACCAACGTGGGAACCAACCCGGAAAACGACATGTCATCGATAACAACCACGGAAGCCTTCAAACCAGTGTTGATAAAAGTGTTGAAGATTCGTTTAAGACAATCGAGATATGAATAGACTTTTTCTACTGTTTTTCTTCAATACATACATGTATGTAGCTAATCTGGATAGAGAGCAAATGCGGGATCTCTGATTTTTTCTGTCGACGCTTTTATAAAATTTGACTGTAGTCGCATTAAATTAACAATGCTGTATAATATATTAATGATTTTAATAAGAATATATATTTAAAACAAATATAATTATTACTTTGTTTACTTTTCTGTCTTTTCAATACCTATTCCAAGAGTTGTTCTTCTCTGCTTTGAATATCTGAAACAACTTAGACATAACAAAAAAATTACGACTTCGTTATAAGAGCGTGTCGCTTGAACATATTTGTCGATTTTTTTAAATAATTTCGAACATGATTACTTGTTCTTGTATCGTGTAAAAGATGATGTTTATGTAACGTCGTATTTCCAAACGTCGTGTTGATGTATGGTCGTCTACCATCCCTAGGTCAACTTAACTCTTCCTAAGTCAAATTTGAAAGTAGCAGTTTCACTATACAACTAATTAAAAGTATCTAAAATTAGCAATGTCCGTCGAAGAAATGCTTGCATTTTCAGTTAGAGAAACAGGGCAACAAATTTATTGTTTTGAAATGTTCTAATTTATAGTATTTTTTGACAATCCTAAAATGGCAGTTTTCAGCTGCTAGGGTACTTCAGTCGTTTTCTCGAGTGACATAAAAATAAACACTGTGTTCATAAGCATCTACTTAATGTGAATGACAATTCTTCATTTCTTGATGGTGACAACTCTGTCAGTAAAGTCTGATGAGAGAGAATATGTAAGCGTTGCTTTGGGAACGTAATAATGTACTGTTGAAAACAAATAAAGCATTCCAAAGCACGACACTTTTAACACCGTAATTTACTGCGCAGTAAATGGACACAAAATTGTCCAATAAAATTAGGGACACTGAAACAAGCAATGAACATCAATGATCCCTGTATGTTAATTAAAAGCGTTTAAACGACAATGAATTACATGCTTTAGTTTTCTAGTTCACTACATTTGAGTGCAATTTTTTTATTGCTTCCTTTGAAAAGATTCAACAAGCGCAATTGGTTAATTAAAAAAAACATGACTAGTTTGTTGGTTTTCTCTTAAAACTGTATAAGTAAGATAGGAAATGTCTTCAAGACACAAACAGTCATCGTTGTGCGCGACTGAAATCCATCAAAAAGTGTTAAACAGCACATTTCATTCAAAGGACCTGTTTATAGCCTTCTTCAAGTTTGCTTTCGATCGCGGGAGCCGCTAAAATTTGCAAGCAAATATTTACCGTTGCATAATAATTAATTCTGGATGCCACCGTTGCTAAAACCAACAAACTGTTTTTGTTTTCTTATGCAAAGATGTGAAATAACAACCGTTACCTTGGGTGAAAGTGAGACCAACGTTTGGAATAAACATGAATTGGTCTTGGATGACGGAATTTACGTTAAGTAGTTGGTCCAAGTCTCACAGAAAAGAAAAGAAAGTTGAAAACTGCGACAAAAATCTTGAAGTTGTTCTGCAAACCATAACCTCTAACCTCCAACTAAATCGAATAATATCTGTGAGATTCTTAGAATTGTTGTGGCAAATCATCCACAAAATTATTAATACAATTTCTACAACGGAACGAAATGGTATAGGCATGATTCTTTCTTATATGACAACTGACATAGGTACTAGATCGGATTATTTATTTAGTTGGCTGCAGAGTAACAACATTTTTGCAATAATAACTCTTTCACTCTGAACTTAAGATCCTCAAAACCGTTTCAGCCTGTAAATTCCCAGGCAGACTTTTACAAAATTTTCAACAATTATAATACATATTTTTCTGATACAGAACAGTGAAGACAGCCAATAATAAGTGTTTGTCTAGTTTCGTAATCGATTCTAAAGTTGTTTGAATTCTTAAGAATAAATCAGAGAATTCTATATACATAATCAAGATTTTTAACTCACTAAAGGCCTATATACATGATTCCCCCTTCTCAATGGGCATCCCATTTTAGATTATAGTGAATCGTCAGACCCAGAAACTTGACCTCATTGGAATGAGTAACCAAACGGTTCGAAAAAGTCATTGTCTTGTCTTCAACTTCCGAATGATTTGAAAAAGAGATATGTATAATATGGATTCAAAGCTTATTTTTGTCTACCCACCTAGTAGTTCAAAAAAACGTCTTGAGTTTTAGAAACAACTCAATCTTAAGATCTTGAGAAGAAGGCAGTTAGTAGCATTCGCGTAATATGAAAATATTAAAAAGGGTTGCCCCAAGATTGGACTTCTGGAGTACTCCCATACTAATTTTATTAGAACTTTTTGGGATATGTTACTTAAATATGACGGAACCAATCTAGTGCAACACCTATGATACCTTTTTATTTGTGTAATGCAATTTCAAAGGTTGTTAATTCCTACATGTGTATGTTTTACATGTAAGGACAATTAAACAGACGTAGGTAAAAAAGTAAAAAGTTAACAAAATAAATGTAATAAATAAAATTGTAGAAGCAGGCCGATGATGATGCACCTGTGAAATATAGGTGAACAAGACATTCAGTAACGTTCTTATCATCCTCAATAATAACCGTAAAGGACTTAAATCCACTACAGTAAATTAGAAAACGAATAATATAACTCAATCAATGTGTTGCTTCACCTAATATGTAGTTAGGTGTTATAAGAGTTGGAAGCTTTATTTATTTGCAGTCACTAAGCTGCTGTTTGCAAGAATTCAACACCTCAAATGTCCCATACAGCAGTGATTTCAATTATAACCTTAGTATAGAGTAGGGGTACTACAGAAGACAATGTACACTCGGTTTCCAAATTAACGCAACGTCTGCTTGTGAACAATGTGCTAAAACTTGATTATAGACACAATAAGTATTGTTCAGTTTTTGTATACTAGACGGTGCTTATCCACAAGACAATTACTGTGCATTTTCCAAAAACAAGGCTATAACTGGTTTATTACATAAACTAGCAACCGTTCCATTACTTTTGCAACGGAGCGTACCTATGTTTTTTTAATTTCTTGTAGCCCTTATTGGTTAATACTGTTTTCAATAAATTTTGTTAATATTTCAAAATTAAATAATTTGTCAATAAACCCCTTTGGAATGGTTACATATTACGTAGTAAAATATTTACTAAATTAAAATACCAAAATGCTTCATGCGCCAGCTCTTTTTTTCCAACCACATCAACAATAAACATTTGAATTGGTGAAGCAGGCTATAAGAAAAAATTTTAGCTTCGGCCAAGAATCGAACTCGGACCTCTGGAATGACGCTCCGACGAGCATACCACGGAATTACCGAAGCACAAGTTACGATCTGCCAAAGCTATATATTATAAAAATTTAATTAATCGTATTCTAATAGCCTGCGTCACCAATTCAAATATTTATACGTATTCACAAGCGATAAATTTCATGCAATCACATCAACAATGTTCAAAAGAATGTGCCAAATACAAATTTTCGACTGCGATCCGATCCCGAATGTCTAACGACTCGAACCTGGGGGGAAGTCCCCAAAAGCGGATAACGAATCGGTAAACATCAAGGGCCGTATGTTTCACAAATTACCGGTGCATCAATTTTGGGCCACGGGTGTAGAAGGGGCGAGGGCGGTCATTGACTTTGTCACTTGCATCGGACGTTCATAAAAGGTAAATAACGACGGAACATTTATAAACTCATTCGGTAAATGCCCCGGATCCGATAATGGAGGGGAAATTGCAATGATGTTGGGTGGACGGGTTCCGTTTTTTATTTACAGTTTGTTTCGGATCGAGTGTTTTGCGTTTGCTGTGCGGATCGTTTGAAGCGTCTGCAGCTGAAAAATAGTCGGCGGAACGAAAATATGGAGTTGAATTGATAGTTTAAAATCCACAGCCAGTTGCGTATTCATCACGCCTCCGCAAATGCAAATGTTTGGCGCTATCAATTTTGTTTTATAGAGGGTCGCTACAAAGTATGGAACCAGCAGGATATTTCAGGTTCTGTTCGACCGATTTTTCTGAAATTGTGCACGGGCCTATGAGTAATTAAAATGCATTTTCTAGAATTTCTTCAACTCCGTGTCAGCTCTCGTTTCCCAGTTATGAGCGCAAGTTGCATTTTTTAAATGGGAAGACATCATTGAAAAGGATATTTTTTTCTGATTTCAAAAATGTATCACACTTGTACAATGTATTACTTCTGAGTTAAGAAAAGTGTAATAACAAAAAAATTGTACCGTTATTGACCGTTGATCTTTGATGTTAATTAAATATATTGGGTTTCGGTCTTCTAAATAAAACTCCTTTTATCTATGCCAAGCTTTCGGAGATCATTTGTCTGGGCAATAGAAACGGATTAGTCTAAGTTGAACAGCAGTCTTAACTTCATATAAATAACTCTAAACTTATAGGTAATTTTAAATTTTGCTAACTATTAATAATCACAAACAATCTTGTCAGTTTTTTAATTTTGAAAGATATATTAATATTTGTCAAGATTCTTTGTGATTATTAATAGTTAGCAAAATTATTTTAAATTTTGCTAACTATTAATAATCACAAACAATCTTGTCAGTTTTTTAATTTTGAAAGATATATTAATATTTGTCAAGATTGTTTATGATTATTAATAGTTAGCAAAATTAAAAATTATCTATAAGTTTTAGAGTTATTTATATGAAGTTAAGACTGCTGTTCAACTTAGACTAATTCCGTTTCTATTGCCCAGAAGAAGGAGACAAATGATCTCCGAAAGCTTGGCATAGATAAAAGGAGTTTTATTTAGAAGACCGAAACCCAATATATTTAATTAACATCTGTAATAACAAACTTAGGTCTTGCAAAAACCTTCAGGATAAAAACCATATTCGTTATCGCTAAGTAAGAACAAAGACTTCAGGTGTCTCCATTTTCCTCGTGACTGGTGATAATTTTAATTCACTTTGTTATTTGCAATCGCAATGCCTCAGTTTACTGAACGTGATCGCACCGAAATTTTGATGATGATTGATTACGGAGATAGTTATTCGGATGTAGTTGCACTCTACAATGCAATTCATGAAGATCGTGAACAGATCAACAGTTATTAAAACATTGCAACGTTTTGACGAAACCTGCGGTGTTAAAAATCGACAAAAACCAGGACGTCCAAAGGTTGCTACGAGTGAGGAAAGTAGCTTGAATGTCCTTTTAGATGCGCAAGAAAATCCCAAGTGTTCCGTACAACAGCGTGCTCTCACTCACCATATTAGTAGATCTGTTCAGAAATTTTTTAAAAAAGAGAAGTTTGATCCATACAAAATTCACTTATTACAAGAACTGAGCGAGCACTTAATTATTTATTGTTTGTTGTCATGTAAATAAACCCGCTTTCCCATGAATGTATATATTTCTCACGTACTAAAAGTATTTCTTCATATTACTAGTATTAATTTAAGTACCTAGTACGAAAATTACTATTATTGCCACAGAAACAAACATGGAATTTATTATTTAGCAGTTTTAGCTCACCACGAAAGCGTAGGTGACTGGCGAGATTACGTATTTAAGGTGCAAGGGCAAGAATTGGCTCTTATGGGGTTTATAACACTTAAGCTTAACTAAACCACCAGAATAAGTCATTACAATTCAAGACCAGGTCTTCTCAACTTGAATTCTAACAATTTCTCATTACCTATCATATAACAATTGTCACAGTTCTTGTTAAGATCAGCTATTTATTGGTATATACAGTTCAAATTTCTAAAGCTTTTATTGAAAGCATCTTAAAGTGAACTAAAGGCATAATGAATTGACTATCATTAACCTCTGATATGCGACAAATAGGCACATTCAGAGTCATGATCCCATTAGTATTTTGTTTTCTTTTAATATATTTTATGTTATTTATTAAGCAAATATAGTTAAGGATTCCGTTGCAAGGAAATAAAATTCATAGAGAAGTTACAAAATTGGCCTAAAAAAAGCATTCAACTGTATATATTCTGTCGAAAATAAGGGACGCTCGTGTTTTCAGGACTAATTCTCAAAAGCTTTATATCTCTTATAAAAGGATTTTATAAGTACTTACTAAATTCGTCCTATTTGTGATTAATTTTTAATGAAATTTATTCACACTTCAAAGGACATGGTTTGATGTTCTCTGACTAATATAATACCAGGGAATGTAATTACTTTTTCTATTATATTGACGACAAAAATTCAATTCACAATAACAAAGGTAACTCACCCTCTACTACTTTTTGTGAGTAAATACTGAATTGAAGATAGTACCTTACAATATTTTGCTGTAAAATGATGTAATGGCACTAATATTGTTTAAAAATGCAACAAAAGTTTAACAAACAACTTTTAAAATAATTCAAAAAACACTGTCAGTATCGTACTTTTTGGACACTTTGAATGGTCATTTCATTTTCGTGATTTTTCAATGATTAGTGGCGAATTCTAATATAAGGTAAACAAAGTTTTATGAACACATTCCTCTCTAACTTCTCAAGGCACTGAACACAACCAATCTTCCCTAAACAAGTCACAAAAAAATCGTATTTAGGGCCCTTCCACCGTGGGCGAACTAATCCACCACAAAGCGGCCACATTCAACAACCTAATCGCCCATTTCCTCATTTTTACCGCGAGACGGCATTCACGCCCAGCACACGACGGAGAAAAAAACAGAGAAACAGAGAGTAAGTGTTGATTACCTTGTGGCGATCACCTGTGGTCCGAGCGGGCGCGCACCTAAAAACTTTTTCACCCGTGTTACTAACGACGCGAGGGAATCACACGCGCGACGTCCGTCGTCGTCCTGACGTCCGCAACAACGCACGGCGCTTTGGACTGCCGACGGAACGCCGGGCGTCAACAATAATAGAAGAGCGGATCGGGCCCGTTCGCCGACGGGCGCCACTGCTCGGCGTTGCTCCTGCAGGTAGCAGGACGAACGGCGGGCTGCAGGAGCGTGCGATCTCATGTCATGCGTTAAAAGATTAGGACGGTAGCCTGCTCGAGTGGTGTTTGATTGTTTAATGAGCGGAAACGTAGCGGGATTGATTTGTTGTTGTCGACGGGCAGCAGGAACGGGATTAGCAGTTGCAGGAAGGAGTGAGTTTTGCTGTCCCTCCTAAATTGAGCATAAGAAATGGAAGGGAAATTTTTTTTGAAAAAAGTGTACTTTTGAACGCCAAGGCCCCACGTTGGGCGCCAAATTCCTACGTTGGGCGCCAAAGCCCCACGTTGGGCGCCAAAGCCCCACGTTGGGCGCCAATTTTTATTACGCATTATCGTAACCCACCATATCAGTAAGCTAGTGAAAAAATGCAAAAGAAACAAGTGAACACTCATAAAAGAATCTGAATGGGTGCCAAGTAATTCATCAAATACAGGGCAGCGAAGACACAGAACTACCAAGTTCGCCAACAATTGAGCTTTGTGGTTATTGATGGAAAAGGAAACGAAATACTATTTGTAACGGTAACAAGTATACTGAGCTACACCTATCCCAAGTGCGTACTCTTAGTCGCATTTCATTCGCATAACTATAAAAAAATTTGTTCTTATGACTATCAAACTAGGCATATACTTATCTCCTGCCTAAAATCCTCACAAAATGCAGGATTCCTAAATGATAACTAGTGAAAAGTATGTTTTGACAAAAGAGATCGATTCTTGTGTTATAACAATGACACACCCTTTTCTAGCCGAAAACTTAGAAAGTAAACAGAAACACTATGAACATATACCTACGTAGAATGTGGTCCAGAACTACAAGCGTCAATTGTATTTTAAAAAGGAGTTTATCACTGTATCTAGTTTTTAAATTTGTTTGGAAATTAATGGAAAAAAGTTATTCTGGTAAAATAAAACTCAAAGAATTTCAATGAAAAAGTACGAACACATTAAATGAAAAATTACGCAAAATATTCCCCCGCAACATCCTAGCAACACATCTATATTAAACTAATATTCTGTCTCAAATTACTGGTCATCTGTGGAGTAATGGACTTGATGATGTTGGTAATGTCTCTTATAGAATCATCTAAGTCTTTCGTAGTCAATGTTCATTTGGTACTTATCCACAATTTTATTGTAAACTCGAAAACTGTTTTATAAAATAAAGAACAGAGTTTACAATATTTGGTCTATAAGTAGTCCTATATTGGTAAAGTAATAGTAAATACATGATTTATTTTTAAATGATTAATCACAATACTTTTTGTAGCAAAACTGCTTATTTAATGTCAAAATTTTCTAGTAAAGACATTGTTTTTACTTTTTTACATAAATGCAATATACTAAATTCAAGAGAAATTTGTGTAAGTATTCGTGTATTGGCTGAAACCTGTTTTTTTTTATATAACGTATAGTGACAAAGCTTCTTCTAGTTTTGATTGTAAAAGTCTAAGCTCTATATTTGCAAATTCCAGTCCTTTTTTGTTGAGTTTTGGTTTTTGTTAACCTATTACAAATTTTATTGAGCAAAGGTTCGAAATAGTTTATCTATTTGTAATTATGTTTCGGTATAGACCATGCTGGTGGTGCTGTTTTTTTTTATATTTCTTTGTCTTTCAAGAACGATTTCGTCTATCGATCGATGGGCTATCAACATGTTTTTAACTAGGTCTTGTTTTTAGTGTATGTAATTCTTCCTCGAAGTTAACTTTAGATACGAAAAATTTATTTATATACAGAAAGCATAAGCAGGACAAACCTGAAAAAAAAACAGTGTTTACAACTTTTTCAATAATCTACAAAATAAACATAGTATGGCATAGACCACACCGCAGAACAGAAACTATTAAAATCTAAAATTGATCACTATATTTTATCCTAAATAAGAAAACTATCAAGATATGAAAGGGAAAAGAACCGCTTAAAAAAATCTTCCCAAACGCGTGTGCAGAATCAGGCCCTGTTGCACAAAGCGGTCAACAGGCACGAATTGTAAGAGAGTAAAACGTACCGGTACATAAAACAAACTACGAAATCATGTACTATACACATACTCAAAATATCTGCACTATTGCAAATGCAGATAATGGAGATCTGCAAGACTTTGTCGCTGCTACTGCGGCAGCATGCGAAAGTTCACGAATGCAGTCATTACTCTGCGGATTAAGACGAGGTTTATAATTGAGATATCTAAGGAATTTATTCTGATTCCTTTCAAGGCTATTAATCTGTACAATATATTGGGGATTCCCGATAAACGTAGGTAAGATCAAAATACTATTGACATAAGCCATGAACAAAGAGTTAAAAGATATTCATTTCCCAAATTTAGATCAGTTTAAAATAAATCCAAGACTATTATTTGCTTTTCTACCAATATATGAAATGTGCTCACAAAACAGCATCTTCGAATCAAATATAACATCCAAGTCCCTAAGTGACTTGACCCTATTTGATAAATTACTGTTTATACGATGATCGTATTTTGTAATGCTTAAAATAGACTATTATTGTATAGAGAAGTTGTCTGTAGAAGAAACACCACAATAGAATTTTATATCAAAAGCATACATTATAAAATTAAATTTTTGCAACAATTGTAAATATCATTGATATAAATATCAAACAACAAAGGACCTAGAAGTGATCTTTGAGAAATACCTGAAGTTATTTTTACTTGATCAGACGACATTGTTAATATCACAGTCTAATCCACGAAAGAAGAGAATCGCTCATACCAGTATCTTTTAATTTATTAAACATTATAATGACGTGATTTGAGACTTTAACACAGATTACGAAATTTCTACCGAAAAAAGGCAATAGTCCCAAACTCATGGCAGTATATGCAGAGAATAATGTACTAACTATTTGCAAGTCGAAATTTTCTGTAAGCAGTTCACATTGGATAGAGAATACATTCATGATGACCCAAAGTATAAAAGACGTATTGAAGCACGAATGGAAGAGATAATCTCTGAAGTCGCTAACGAATTAAAGAACGACAATTTACATATTACATAAATCGGTAGAGCAAATTTTTGAAATGCCACATTGGGGGGAGATAACAGAAATATTTAAACGTTTAGTCGGGAAGTCTGTTTGTCATTCCTTCTTTTAGAAATACAAATATAACAGGGTCTGCAGAGCAAGGTAAATGTCTTTTGAAAGCCGCACATTACTTTATAAACGTGTATATCTTGAAGGACGTTATATTATAATCACTCCAAGGGGTACGAGAGTTTTCCCCAAACAGAAAAACTACGTTGTTTACGTAATAATGAGGAAAATCCATTGTCCGTTTCCCGTTTCTTTCTTGTCCGACCACGCTATTACTCCTCCTCAAAAGCAACAATGGTCCCGACAACTATTGTCTTGAGGCTTACGTTTCGCCGTCTACTTAATCGGAAAAAACGCCTCCGTTTTACGAGCAAGACTCAAATTGAACATACGCCTCGGCATTAATAAACCCAACGGGCCGTGCTACACACAGCGGACACGGAAAGAAAGGAAACCGGAAAATATAGTTACAGATATCTGCCGGGTCTATTTCGCGCACCCAATTCCGGCTAGCGCGATGAATTTCGGGCAATTCGATACGTTTAATCCTATATATCTCTTGTCAGGGCGCATTGTGGGATATGTCTTGTCCTGCGGTGGAGAAATATAAAATCGCGGGATACCATTTGCCGAGCACGGTGACGACTGTTGCACATTTTGTATGGCATTATAGTATTCTCAGTTTTCTAACGTTGCAGTTCTCCAGAAACGGGTAAAAAAACTGGCCAAAAAACTCGGTTATTTCTCTGTATCGCTACAAATAGCACATGAACACAATTTAAGATAAACAATTAGTATCATTCTTCAAAATTTAATCAATTTTTAATTTCACATTTTGTTATTGAACCAGCAATATGCAGGGTCGCTACAAAGTATTGAACCAGCAGCATATTTCAGGTTCTGTTCGACTGATTTTTCTGACATCGTGCATGAGCCTATGGGTAATCAAAATTCATTTTCTAGAATTTTTCAACTCTATGTCAGCTCCGAGATATGGGCGCAGGTTGCATTTTTTTAATAGGAAGGGGTTAAAAGGCACATCTTTGAAAATATTATTTTTCCCGATTTCAAAAATGTATCACACTAGTACAATTTATTGCTTCGCTCCGCACCTTCCAATCCACCTGTATGAAAATATCGCGTTCAACTATCCACGAACGTTGACTGCAAAACGGGGTGGTGCACCATCTTGCTGAAACCATATCTATTTAGAAGGATGCGCAGCATTTTCACGAACAGGCGAATAAGTTCTGGTATAATGTGTTAACGCAAGAGCTGTAAATACTTGACCGCATTCAAATTTCCATCGATGAAAAAAGGCCCAATAATGTGCTCACCGATAATACCACACCAGACATTCACTTTCTGAGGGTGTTATGCGTGGACTTGTTCCATCCAATGTGGATTTGTGTCCGACCAATATCTGCAATTATGCCAATTCACATTATCATTKAGGCAAAAAGTCGCTTCATCAGAAAACATAATCCAATTTAAAATGTTTCTATCTTCATCTATCATGTTCAAAGCAGTTTCGCAAAATTCTATCCTACGATCGAAATCATCTTCGCTCAGTTCTTGTAATAGCTGAATTTTGTGTGGATGAAATTTCTCGTTTTTCGAAATTTTCTGAACAGATCTTCTGCTAATACGGTGAGTGAAAGCACGCTGTTGTACGGAACAATTGGGATTATCTTGCGCATCTAAAAGGATATTCAAGCTACTTTCTTCACTCGTTTTGGACGTCCTGGTTTTTGACGATTTTTAACACCGCCGGTTTCGTCAAAATGTTTCAATGTTTTAATAACTGTTGATCTGGCAATTGGTTCACGATCTTCATGAATGCATTGTAAAGTACAGCTACTTCCGAATAACTTCCCCTTCTATATCGTCATCGAAATTTCGATTCGATCACGTTCAGTTAACTGAGGCATTGCGATTGCAAGTAACATAGTGATTGAAAATTATCACCAGTCACAAGAAAAAATGACACACCTGAAGTTTTTGTTCTTACTTAGCGATAACGAATATGGTTTTTTTTGCAAGACCCAACTTTTGCAAAACTCAACTCAGAAGCAATAAATTGTACAAGTATGATACACTTTTGAAATAAGGAAAACATATCATTTTCAATATTGTGTCTTCCCATTAAAAGAAAATGCAATTTGCGCCCATATCTCGGAAACGAGAACTGACACGGAGTTGAAAAAATTCCGGAAAATGCATTTTAATTGTCCATAGGCCCATGCACAATTTCAAAAAAATCGGTTGAACAGAACCTGAAATATCCTGCTGGTTCCATATTTTGTAGCGACCCTGTATGTTCGAATATAATGAACACTTTTTCAAATTTTTAACTTATATAACAATATAAATAAACCCATAACAGCTAAACAGATACCCTTAGAGCTTCCTGATAAGATGCAAGTTCTGAAAGAATAAAAAGTGTTGATGTACTTTTACCCGGTTATTATAGCATTGATTGGGAAAAATAGGTGGCAATATTATTGAGGAGTTTAAACAAAAAATTGGTTCCTGGTAAGCAAGATAAAGGAAAAGTCCTGTGATAACGAAACAATATGATAACAGATTTGTTCTGCATGAAATTGCAATCCATTTTTGTGTATGTTACACAAATAAAGTTTTAGTTCAAATATGATATCATTTTTATATAAGACCAATGAATCCAATCCAATGAATTTATAAAAATATTTTTGGTAAATGAAAATAAGTATCCATATCAACAATGACTTCTGACGAATATATATGGCTTTGAATCTACAAGTCTGAAGTATCCTTATCGCTCCCAGTGCTTAATATACCATTGTACGCAAGCTGTCGCAAAAACTCGTTTACCAAATACGCACTTTGCCTTTTAAAACCGCGTACGACCATACAGCGGCCGCTCTGAATAATGCATTGTGGCGCAAATAGTGTTGTCACGTTTGGCAAAAAGAGAAACAGTTATGTCGAACTCAAAAATGCGTAAACATGGTGCGTTGTGGAATCCGATAAAAACGGCGCACCCAAACAATACGGGAATAACACGACAATTTTGGGTACTGCACAAATCGATTGTTCTGTCAAACTGAAAACTTGTCACACTTCGATTGAGATATCTGAATACTTCTTGTGCATTTAGATTCATTTGTTTAATACCCGGAACGTGACATGTTGTTTCAAAGCAATAATCTGCAGGAATGACGAATTGATCTCAATGAAACAATAGTGTGGTGCACAACGGTTCAACACCTTAAAATAATTGAAATTTCTATGAAACCAGTCACTTTACTACGCTTTTACCATTGAATTAATGTTAGGTGATATTAAATTCATCGTTTTCACCGTCGAATAGAGTGGAAACGTAAAGAAGTTTTATTTTATTTTCAATTATTACATAATAATTGTAGTTTTAAGACAACCAACTTCTTATACAGGGTCGCTACAAAGTATGGAACCAGCAGGATATTTCCGGTTCTGTTCGACCGAATTTTCTGAAAATTTGCATGGGCCTATGCGTAATTAAAATGCATTTTCTGGAAAAAGTATCACACTTGTACAATTTATTGCTTCTGAGTTGAGAAAAGTGTGATAACAAAAAAAATCAGGATAACCATATTCGTTATCGCTAAGTAAGAACAAAACTACAGGTGTCTCCATTTTCCTCGTGACTGGTGATCATTTTCATTCACTTTGTTATTTGCAATCGCAATGCCTCAGTTAACTAAACATGATCGCATCGAAAGGCGAAGTTATTCGGATGTAGTTGCACTCTACAATGCAATTCATGAAGATCGTGAACCGTTTGCCAGATCAACAGTTATTAAAACAATGCAATGTTTTGACGAAACCGGCGGTGTTAAAAATCGTCAAAAACCAGGACGTCCAAAGGTTGCTACGAGTGAGGAAAGTAGCTTGAACGTCCTTTTAGATGTGCGAGAGAATCCCAAGTGTTCCGTACAACAGCGTGCTCTCACTAACCATATTAGCTGAAAATCTGTTCAGAAAATTTCGAAAAAAGAGAAGTTTCATCCATACAAAATTCACTTATTACAAGAACTGAGCGAAGATGATTTCGATCGTAGGATAGAATTTTGCGTAACTACGATGAACATGATAGATGAAGATAGAAACATTTTAAATCGGATTATGTTTTCTAATGTAGCGATTTTTGCGTGAATGGTAATGTGAATAGGCATAATTACAGGTCGGACACAAATCCATATTGAATGGAACAAGTCCACACACAACACCCCAGAAAGTGAATGCCTGGTGTGGTATTATCGGTGAGCACATTATTGGGCCTTTTTTTCATCGATGGAAATTTGAACGTGGTCAAGTATTTACAGCTCTTGCGCGAAGACATTATACCAGAACTTATTCGCCTGTTCCCTAATCGTGAAAATGCTGCGCGTCCTTCTGAACAGTTATGGTTTCAGCAAGATGGTGCACCKCCCCCCATTTTGCAGTCGGCGTTCGTGTATATTTGAATGCCATATTTCCAGACAGGTGGATTGCTAGGTGCGGAGCGATAAAATGCCCTGCACGTTCCCCTGATATGAAACCGCTTGATTTTTTTCCTGTGGGGGTATCTGAAAAATCGCATTTATGCTGATCGGCCACATAATGCAGAAGATTTAAAAGGACGAATCAGGGCAGAAATTCAGTACTTAGCTCCAATAAATATGCTACAAAGAACATTGGAAAACTTTTATTTATGGCTGCGTTGCTGCCAGGAAGTAAATTGGGAACATTTTGAGCATCTCCTGTAATGTAAATCTGAAAAATATAGTATTGTTCACGAAATCATATTTTTACTTTTTGGGTACTCAATTCGCAATAAGTTATTCAAACTAGACGAAAATTATCACCAGGCAAGGAAAAATGGTAAAACCTGCCTTTTTTGTCAATTTTAGGAATAAAGAAAATTATTGTCATTCTTTTCTTTCTTTGTCAGGCTCAATTATTGTATTTAGATTCTTCTCAACCCAAAAGCAATAAATTTTGCTAGTGTGTATCTCGGAAACCAGAGCTAACACAGAGAGAATGCATATTAATTAGCCATAGACCCATGCGCAATTTCGGAAAAATTGGTTAAACAGAACCTGAAATATCCAGCTGGTTCCATACTTTGTAGCGACGCCGAATATCTAGCAGCTAGGTCCTAATTAATAAATCGGTATATAATTTATCGCGTTGTTCTTATTCTCACTTTCTTGGAGGTTTGAAAATATGCAGCTTTAGTCAGATATCTATTAAAGGTTCCAATTTTAACCAAAATACTGGAGTAATTAAAACGTCAGTTTGATAACAATCTGTGCTTAAACAGTGACGGCGTACTTTGCAATAAATTCATATTATGGACGCTGAAAGCACTCATCGTCGTTTACAAAATAGTGGTTACCTCTCTGCAATAATTATACTACCGAAAAATACGAGCACAATACAATTCGCATTTCGTGCATTGAACGGATGCACAATAATAAATGAATCTATTCACATTTACATGGTTACTTTCGATCATTCTTTGTTTAAACGCGATTAAGCAGGCGATATAGTATGCGCGTGCAGTTGCTCTAAGTTAGTAGCAGCCAGCGTATAATTGCTGTAACCTTGCATTAGAAAACCGTGACATAATGACCGACAAAATCTCGGTATATCGAGCCGTTTTTAGAGCCCCGCCAATTTTGCAACAAGTGAAACCGAGTTTGTGCGGAATTTGTTACATTTGCGTTGACAAAAAAATCATGTGCCCCAGCTGAGACCTGTTACCAATAACGCGGTTGATATTTAGCAAAGTGCAATTTTCTAATTGTTTACGCGATTACTGCGCCAGAAATGACATAAATGATTGCAAATGTCACTAGTGTCTCACATGGTGTTCGTTGCTTCTTTACATTATTTTATTGGCTTTACCAAATGGTACGCGTTGTACTTTCAGATGTTGAGTAACTCATTATAATTCGATAGTAACTTGATTGAACCAGATACAGGAAATGTCTAATAACGTGTCTGGTGGTAGTGTTGGAAACGATGTAGCAAATTAATTACTTCAAAGGTAATTTGCTTACTCAGTTAACGTGGTGAATAGTTTTACACATTCTATAGACACGCGGGTTGATTTTTTTTACGGATCGATCAAATACTTTAAAGTTTGATCAATATTATTAGACATCTAGTGTCAAACATGAATATATATGTACTTATATATATATCCTTATACTAATCCCTTATTTACTGCTGAAACGTTAAATATTTAATGTATACGGGGTGATTTTTTGAAAACTTCACACCTTAAATAACTTTAAATAGAGGAAATATTTAAAATTTTGCAAAAACAAATAAACTTTTGTTTGCAGGGGGACAACTTTTGAGATAAGTTTTTAATGGATAGCGCTTACCCTCTTAGCGTGGTAGATACCCCTTGAAAAATTTTAAATGAAACTACCCATCTTACGATACATCATTTAAAAGCTTATTACACAAGGAGTCTTGCCATGTAATTAGTTTTACTATTTTTTACCCATTGACGGGGTAGTGGGTCAAAAAGTGCATTGTAGCAAGTGGCTTATAAAATGGAATATTTTGGACTTTTTTTAACAAATTTTATTGTCTTGCAGTTACAGTAAAAATTGTCCTTACTTAAGCCTAAAAAAACTTGTTAAAAAATAATTGTTACACCTAAGCAAAATGCCAAAAATACTTAAAATTTTCTTTCGACATTACTTGATATTGCAACTCGACAGTTTAATACTGAATTGGCTAAATAATTATCTACTTTGTGTTTCCAATTTTTTGTTTCAACTTTTTGGCTACTTCTTTGGCACGACCATCTTTTTGTTCACATTCCTTTTTATAAATCGCGTGAAATTTTAAAGTGAGAATCCAAGTGATAATGGTTTATTCAACTGCCGAAAGGGTAGAAATAATTTTTATTTACGGTGCTGAGCATAGCTGTGCTCGTGCGTCAGCAAGGGTGTTTAAMGAACGGCACCCCGATAAAAATGTTGACGCTAGGTACATTCTCGAAATTTCAAGACGCTGGATCTGTAGTAAACAAAAAAAGGCCAGGGAATAGAGTCGTTGATGAAATGGCCCAACTTGAAGCACTTGGTCATTTTGCAATGGATCCAACTAGCTCTTTGCGTAACATTTCTACAGCCACTGGACTTTCTTATTCATCTGTAAGGAAAGTTACAAAACTGCATAAATTCCATCCCTATAAGATGAAAACTCTCCAGGAACTCGGCGAAGATGACTTCGATAGAAGACT
The DNA here is from genome assembly GCA_025024175.1 of Rhyzopertha dominica. NCBI lineage: Eukaryota > Metazoa > Arthropoda > Insecta > Coleoptera > Bostrichidae > Rhyzopertha > Rhyzopertha dominica. The sequence goes on from QCXZ01000053.1 coordinate 29,425,929, forward strand.
GCAATTTTGCGAAATTATGACAGAAAAAGATTATAGTAAATCCAAATCAAATAAAAAATATCTGTTTCAGTGATGAATGCACATTTTTTGAACGGCTCTGTAAATAAACATAACGTCAGGTACTGCAGTGACGAAGATCCTTATCTTTTTCGAGAAGGTCATACACAAGTTCCTCAGAAGCCGAACGTCTGGGCTGGTATACTTGGCAACGCAATTGTAGGTCCAATTTTCATTGATGGGAAGCTAAATGGGGAATGTATTTAGAATTACTTGATAACGTTATTGATCCTTTAATCACAGAGCAATTAGAAAACCAAAGTGACCCTGAAGGAAATCCAATGTTGGATGAATACGAATTGTTTTACCAACATGATGGAGCCCCACCGCATTACGCCATTAATGTGCGAAATTGGTTAAATCATAGATTTCCTCTGCACTGGATTGGTAGGCGTGGAACAATTGAATGGCCGCCACGATCACCCGATTTGACTGCTTTAGATTTCTTTCTATGGGGTCATTTAAAATCTGTGGTTTACAAAACATAACCTACTAGCTTGGACGATCTGCGAGAAAGAATTATTAACCAGTGCAGGAGGATTCCACCTGAAACTTTCCGAAAAGTGCAGCAGGAGTTCGAGAACCGTCTGTATTATTGTATGGAAAGAGGTGGTGCACATTTTGAGAATCTATTGTAAGGTTTGAATTTCTATGGTTTTGTTCACACTGTTTTTGGAGTTACAAATAAATAATTTTTCTTTTTCGTGGACATGGACTTTCTAAAAAATTACATGATAAATACTTTAATGTTAATAATAATGTTAAAAGAAAATTTTCAGTAATCTGGGAGTTTTTTTTAAGTGTCATATTTTTTACAAGTTGTTTGTTTAAATTTTGGGTTCTCGTAAGGACAAATTTTATTTCCGCTCTAAAATAAAGTACATTTTCTGAAAAGAGTCCAAAATATTCAATTTAATAAGCAACCTGTTTCGTAGGCACTATTAATCTATTACCCCGTCAATAAGTTAAACGTGGTAAAACTAATTACATGGCCAGACTCTTTGTGAAATAAGCTTTCAAATGATGTATCACAAGATGGATAGTTCCATTTTAAATTTTTAAAGGGGTGTCTACCCTGCTCAGAGAGTAAGCGCTATCCATTAAAAACTTATCTAAAAAGTTGTCCCCCTGTAAACAAAAGTTTACCCGTTTTTGCAAATTTTTAAATTTTTGCTATATTTAAAGTTATTTAAGGTGTGAAGTTTTCAAAAAATCACCCTCTATACATATATGTATAATGTATATTTAGAACTCTTGGAGAACATCATAGATCCGTTGATAAAAGAAAGCTTTTAGTATAGAAAACCATTTTAAACATCAATTCGATACTTGTATATTATCCAAAAAATATTATTTTATTTAAGCCAAACTGAGTTATCATCTGATGAAGAATTAGCTTTAATTCTTGGCTCAAAGTTTGAAATGATTATCCAGAACTGTCTGATACAACTCTAAAGGTAGTATTACTACAAGCCTCATCTGAAACGTGCAAGATGGGATTTTTCCCAGTTTATCTACCTGATATCTAAATACTGAAACAAATAAGCATTACAGCCGCCTTTAAGACTGAAACTGAGCAAAATAAACCCAGATATATCACAAGCTATAGGTAAACTAGAAACAGGCTCATAGGTCTCATTAAATATTTTCCTTTTGTAGTTTTCTTTAATTGAATTTTTTTCCATTCCTACATGTTACACGCCATACTTTAATTGTAATAATTATACATAATTAATGCTAGTCAACCTTTTTACCTAATGATCCTTGTTAATTCTCTGTTTATTGTACAAGTAGCTGTTTTGACACTAATTTTCCTGATTTTTGACATTATCTAGTCCTAGTTTTTGGTCAATTAAAATTAGATTAGTCATTATTTTAATTTTGTTTTGGCAAGTTACTTCGATATCCTATACCAAATCCCTACAGCCACTTTTCTACATACAAGTACCACAAGAATTTGAAAACCGCCTTTACTGTTACATGGGGATAACTCTTTCCGTAAGTTTTTTTATCAGACATTCATATAAGAAAATTTTAATTAAATTAATAACTGAGAAAACGTTACGCTACAAAACAGTTAAGTTCCCGGTGTGTGATGCTACTAAGAATTTTGAAGGGTTGTACCCAAAAAAATTCAAAAGTACATTAAAAACTAAATAAAAATAGACTTGTTTCATGATTTTCCTATTTTTCGTTTATTGTCTAAAACAGCTAGGCCTGTTACAAATAAATCGCACTGCGTGTGACTTTAACTCAATGTCTTGTTGGAGATGATTCCAAAAAGCTGTTACTATAAACGGGAATAGAATGTCTTTGATAATCCAGCAGTAGCTGTATTGATAACATTTAGATAAATTTTTGAATCTGAGGCATCATTACAGTCAATAGATGCTACTTGGAAATAATTTTAACAATAATAATAACTAAGTAAGGTTTGCGGAATTCAATTCTAGGATCATTTTTACAAGTATTTTTTTCTTGATTACTCTTAATATACCAAAATTATTTTTGTTTATACGAATAAAATGGTCGTCGTGAGCCAAGCCAATTCTAATTCTACTAGTCGTATCCAAACATTCTTTAATATAACATACATCAACAACTTTTCAGCTGACATGTTGTTTTCCGGGCTGGTTCCCACGTTGGTTATTAGACCTTGACGTTTCGACACTCATGTCGGTGTCTTCCTCAGAAGTAGCTCTGAAACTGAAGTGTCCTAGCCTGCTCGGGTATTTATACTCGTCCGGGTCACTGACGCGTGGGCGTTGTTACGCAGCTGTCCGATCTTATCTGTACATCCATTGACGTAGGGCAGGTATGCCGCAGCGATGTGCTGAGAGGACATCATATAAACACCATCTTCACCGCCCCGCTAACGCCTTTCCGAAATATCGTTCGACGATTGAGGAGCTACAAACACAAGGTGTGTACAGCATCTCATGCAGCTGTGGGAAGGTTTACATCGGCCAAACCGGAAGGCACATCAGCACGAGAATCAAGGAGCACATGAGGGACACCAGAGACCGGCAATGTTATAGGTCGGCTATAGCAGAACATGGAATGGAGACTGGCCACATCATCAAATTCGAGGAAGCACAAATGCTGTCGAGGGAAGCGAGATTCTGGCCGAGACTGTACAAGGAAGCCATCGAAATCCTGAMGAACCCGCACAATTTCAACCGAGACCGGGGYATCGACCTACCTGGAATCTGGAAACCTGTCATGCGTAACAACGCCCACGCGTCAGTGACCCGGACGAGTATAAATACCCGAGCAGGCTAGGACACTTCAGTTTCAGAGCTACTTCTGAGGAAGACACCGACATGAGTGTCGAAACGTCAAGGTCTAATAACCAACGTGGGAACCAGCCCGGAAAACAACATGTCATCAACAACAACCACGGAAGCCTTCAAACCAAAACTTTTCAGCTATCTAAACAAACTTAAAATTATAACTGAATAACAAACTGACTTTTGAAAAAGTTATAGCAAAAACTAATATCGATATAGCAGTTACGGGATTTTAACTGAGTTATCACAACATCCTGCTAATAGATGAACGTGAAGTATGCGATATTCGTGGCAAATATTTCGATCTTGAAGAGAACTCAGCAGGTCCATGTTTATATCTGCGGAAAGCATACCTCAGGTATCGATCTTGGACTGCTGCGTTTTTTTTGTGGCCCATATCGTATTTTAGTTTTAATTCTGAACTACAATAATTGCTTTCTATTATGTCATTATGGAAATACATAGGTCAAGGTGTCTATACTTTATAAAATGTGTGTTTCAACATTGTGTGAGTGCTGTACAAGCAGCAAATTCCTTGGTTAAATAATTGTTATACAGCCTTATGGTATATAGTTCAAATTGAGCATAAATGGTACAAGGGCGTTATAATATTTTTAAGTTTCATTAATACGCATGCTCTTTTAAACTCTTCTTTCTAGTTGAGTCACACATATGCTCAATGGAGTATTTTACTCTAAATTCGAACCGCTCATATTGTATATCTACCTTACGCACCATCATACAAACTATTACAGAAGCAATTTCAATGACAATAGTAGTCACATGTAAGGTCAATTTGTAACTAAGTAGGTTTGTCAATACGGAAAAACCCTCACCGAGATTAGCAATATTATTTGTCGAATATTTATCTACTTATTTAAACACATTCTTATACGTTTGACACATTTAACACGCGATAGTATAACACAGTAAAAATATTACCGACCCGTTAATCAATAAAAAGGTCAGAGAACTGGATGGGAAACCGCAAATTAATTTATTCGACTTCAAATCTAGATTTTTCTAAACTTAGAACTCTTACAGTTTTTAAGATATGGTATTCTACACTTTTTCGTAAGAGGACAAGATGGTAAAGGGCATATTTAGTCTTAGAATGGCTAACCAAAGGACTAGAGCAGCAAGTTTGCTGACAAAGGTATAAAACTGTTACACACATATACCTATTATAGCCAAAGGTTTAAGGTAATTGCTTTAAAGCAAACTTTATGGCAACCAAAAGCTAAAAAAGTCTTTTAATTTTAATATACAGCGTGATTAACTAAGGGTAATACGGAGACGTATTTGAATATACACTACAAACATACATTTACTTGTTTGTATGTTTTGCTACACGCACTCTTCATTTAGAAGACGTTCCAGATTTATCTACGGATTCGCTTTTGGCAGCTTTCAAACAATTTTTAGCAAGGCGAGGTCCTTCTTCCACTACAATATATTCAGATAGGGGTACCAGCTTACAGAAGCAAAAATTGGTTTAGATTTGATTTATTCGCTTGTCTAATCTTGGCAAAGGGAACTTTGTCAAAACAATTTTCAGTTGGTAAATCAAGGATTAAAATATATTTTGCCCTAGAAAGTTGATCTTTAACTGAGAATGACAAAACGAACGAAAACCCTAAATGTTTATCCTAAAAATGGCTCAAAAGTTCACGAACTATATAGGACAGCTTTTTATTATTTATAACCCGGGGATATCAATACAGCCAGTACAGCAAAGTCCAGGTGTGGTAATAGATACAATAGCAAATGTGTCAACAGAATTTGTTGCAGTTTAACTGTAATAGGTTTTGATAATAGTTGTTGAACTGTTAAGGAGAAATGACATTAAAACATTCGTGATCAAAGTGTATATTTCTTATTGTTTCTAATGAAATATTTTTGGTTAATTTTTCTGGTACATTTTTATTTCAATATTTAAAGCCGTAGCGTAAAGGGTTTTCAAGATACAAACGTTTCGCACACGGAGTAAATCATCCTGTATGTGCCAGAACTGAAATCTGTAGTTCGACAGTGCTCGCTTACCATAATAACCATAAGCAGTATTAAAATAGTGTCGAAATGTAGTGAAATGGCTCAAATTATGAATTATAAAGATAATTATATTGATGACCAAATAACTAATTAAAGGTTTGAGTTCTAATAGTCTAATGCACTGCCTAATTGTTTATCTTAAAGATTAAGCATTGCTTATAAAAGATTAAAGGTATACACCTCTCACAGATAACAAATTTTTCAGTAATTCCTACAGTAAACCCGTCAAAAAAACTTCACTTCTTTTGCTAGAGTATGGGAAGACAAACTGACAAAACTTTATGTAAAACGTGCTACTGATATCGATAACAAATCACATGAGTTTTCACTATTCTGCGCGAAACTGCAAACATATACGGACTTTGTACCTTGCAAACTGTGTAAACATATGGCGCCGAAATCGCTGGTGGACTACAATATAATTTCAAAACTGCATTTAACGACCAGAAGTACATGTTATTACGCGATTAATTATGGTAATCACTGTACGGAATGGCGAAAAGTGCCAGCGCAAAGTTATTCATCAAATAAAAATACACTTACTTTATTGTGACTGTTGTAAAATCCATTGCACATTGTCTCTGCACCAAACAGCACTCAATCGGGCACTTTGAAACACCAAGTACAGAAATTGTTAGCGAAATTTTCAAAAACAAACACGACATCACGAACCGCACTACGCACACTGAACGCTGTACCGCTACACTGAATTGACGACGCACATAAAATTTCGACAAAAAACGTCGGGTAAAAAGCTGTGTACCCGCATCGCACGGTTTTTTGCTAGTTTTTTCGTTGACCTTGAACGCTCGACGTGCCGCTTACTGCGCGAAAAGTTTTATATAATAACACGAAGAAATAACATGGATTTGAAATGACTAGTGCTTACAAAAATTATGGCGATGAAGGTGAAGCTTCGTAATTGTGCTATCATACCGACTTTGTAATTAAACCATTCTGCCTTCCCTCAACAATCATCATCTTGCTTAGAAAAAGCTTCTCATCTGTTAGACATAGATTTTTACACAGAAAAATCGCGTTTTCAGCGTGTCTTGAGCGAAAAAGTCAAACGGGATGAAGTCTGGCGACCCACGTGGGGCTTCTTTTAGATCAGCCTTTCCTATCATTTTACGGATAGCGTAGGGAATTATTGATTATTTGGCAACTATAGCCATATACTGAAACCTCCTGCTAGGGGTTTTTGAGGTTAAATTATCAAACTGTAAAGTGGAGCTACCTCCACGTTTTTCGCGGGCAGTATACGCTAGTTGGAACAAAGTAATCCCGAATCGAGTAAAAAATGTACATACATGTTAAGGGGACACTTAATGTCAACCCAGTTCCGAAAGAACACTGAATTACGTACGATAATTTTCGCAAAATGCTGTTTACAGATTATTATTTCTTCTTGTTTGCAATAAGATATTTTTAGTAACCCTTGTATATATAGTCTACCTTTCTGCAGCAGTTAGGGCATCTTAAACAATTTATAGGTCTTATAAAAATTACAGTAACTGACACAGTATGTCTTTTTACATCAAATTCCCTTATTTATTCGGTTACCGGTTTCGAGGTTCAACGTACCTCATCATTGGACAAGGCTGTATATATACATACGAAAAAACATAAACTAATGGAACTTACGATAATTATGTCATTTTGTCATTTTTACAATGACAATTTTTCCGTTGCAACGGAACGGAACGCTAAACTTTCAAAAAAGAAATTTGGGGTTATTTCATCAGGGCATTTCTATGATCTAATTAATTCCAAAAATTTCTCATAAGTTTAATAAATGGCCCTTTTGTTGACCATGTAAAATATCAACATTACTATTAATTTCAAAACAGTGCCCTCTATCTAAATGATGCAATCGCCAAGATTTAAAAGCTTAAACTTAGTTACGCCAAATTATACTAATAAAATCTATAAACTAAGTCAGAATGAGATCAGGATTTCATTTGTTACATATTACACACAGGTTTGATGTATTGAAAGTATCAAATGTGTTGAAAATTGAGTATTACACTAATTTAAAGTATGAGAAGCTTCATAGGTATTGCAGCATCCAATTGAAATAATGCAAAGTTGGAAAAGTACGTATCTAAAAAAATGGAAGTATATTGAAGATACCGAATATCGATACTTGTTATCGCTCAGCCCTATTCGATACTTTAGGTACTTCGATACTTTGATACTTCTAATACTTTTGATACTTCTATACTTCGAAACTTTCGATACCTTCGATATTTCGATACTTCGATACTTTCGATACTTTTGATACTTTAATAACTTCGATACTTTTGAGTAGTATCGATGCTGCATCGGTTTAAATATCGATACCTTTCTAATGGCATCGTCCAGCCCTAAGCGCCACCGACGACTTGTTGAAGATATTGTTTCAGGTGTTGCCAAGTACAGATAACAACTCTCATGAGACAGACACACATTCTCTTTAATTTAATGCAACGTACTATTGCGACCACAAACAATTAAGATATCGATAATTTCCACGAAATACTTAAACCGCCACTAACCCCATCTCCATAGCTACGTAAATTCCACAAGGTACTCATACAAACACAAATAAATTTCTTCGACTCTGTGGCAAACGTGGTACGCGAACTGCAAAGCATTTTAATTACTGTCTGTTAGAGCCTGCATAATTTAGCGTTTGCATTTACTAGGTACTTTACCTGTTATATGAACCTCCCCTGCGTTTATGGGAGCGACCCCTGTCGACTTAACTGTGACTACGTGGATCTAGGTTATTACGGACGTAAAACACGAGGGGTGAAAAATCGTCTTGATTAATGAGGTAATTACAGAATGCCTGGGCTTCATGGGCCCTCACGGCGGATGATGAGTCAAAGCTTCTGCCATTATTAATCCATTTTTTACGGAATCGCGTTGCCCCGGCGCTTAACTGCAGCCAACGATCAGCTTTGGCTTCAAAGTGAAACTTAACTTGGTCAGTTATCTAGCGCTAGGGAAGTTTGCCGAGCGCTAGTTAGGGCAATTTGAAGTTGCATGCTCAGCCGTTGAGACCCTTCTAATTATATTCAAACTCGCTAAATTTGGGGTGGATTGAGAATTTCAGCATATCTTTTAATGTTAGAGTTTTGGTTTCATTCAATCAAGGATACAGTTGAGTTTGACACGGCTATCGGTTGCAAAATAGTATATTGTTTAACGAGAACAGTTTACCATGCCGAAATATCGATAAAATTATCTACAAATCGATATATCGAATAGTGATAAATTATTTTTATAGTATTGATATACCGGTAACTTAAATTATCGATATTATAGGATTATCGATAATATGAGTTATCGATATTATCGGATTGTCAACAATTCGAATTATCGATAATTCAAACTCAAATTATCTATAAGTCCAATGATATATGGTTGTATTGTGTTAGCACTCATTTTATGCAAACTTAATGCCATCAAAGTTGCTCCAACATTTGGGCAAATATATTTGGAAATTGTGGCGATATTTAACCGTCATCTTGACAATCAATCGCTTTGAAAAGAGGTAAGGCTAGATTCAAATTCTTTGGCGAAAGAAGAACAAAAGTTAGAATTGTTTTATGTTGTACTAAGGGAGGATGTTACCCCTAATGTTCATGTTTGTAAATGAATATAACGATGATGATTTATTCCTATAATTTTCTAGTAACATCCCAATTTCCCGGTTCTGCCACATTCAAACTTCTTGCTCTTTTTGGAGTCAAAATGGCGACAATCGAGGTACCTACCTATATCTAGGGCCTTTAGACACATAGAACCACGTAGAACAGTCCAGTTTCGTCTAGAGAGATTGCGCAGAAGAAAGCTACCCTAGATATATACATATAACTCGAGCAAGAGCATGTCGGGAGAAAGTCTGATTTGAAGAGCAGAGAAGCAAGCGAAACACAACCTATTCAGGTGTTTTAAAGTGTTTTATGTTCGACCTAAGCTTGAAGATGTAACTACAGAAGTTAGAATTCTTTAAACAGCACTTTAAAGTACTAGTATTTTTTACTTTATAGACATTCACGGCTGTCCACTGTATGATTGGACGTCAGATTTGAGGAACAAGTTTTCACCTCAGGCCAGAGCACGAGTTTTTAACCTGAAATTATACACAGCATAGATCACTGGATATTCCTCGTTTTTAACAATAATGCTGAGCCTCTTGTATAGTATTTGACAAAATCTGGCAAATGTTAGAAGCAGCAATTATGCAACGTGGTCAAATGTTAAAAATATTCTTTATATTTAAGAACTTTAAGCTGGTAGTGTAAATAGCTATTAAGTGATGTGAATGTAATGTACTATACGAGGGTGAATGCTAATACTTTCTCGGAAAGATCGCTGTCTCTTGAAAACACTGACAATATGTTATTAGTCTGACGTTTCGATTACACCTGTAATCTTTGTCAAAGATGAAGAACCTCAAAATTTGCCTGACACAAGATCAAATAAAATTTTTAAAGTAAATAAACAAATCACCAAGGAAGCGAGACGTCATAGAAACAACGTGCCAATCTGATAAAAAAAAGAACTTAACGACGAAACAGGAACTACCTACCCACTAGATATACACGAACTACTTGGTAAAAGATAACTACTAAATAGCATTCCAAATATCACCTAACTCATAGTTTCCACAATCCCTATTAAAATTATTAGTATTCCTACAAATTTCTATAGATTGTTTTATTAGACGTTTGTTATAATATTTTTCTCTATGTAAAATTTTTGTTTTATCAAGGTCAATCATGTGTTTAGTCAAATATGAGTGTTCAGCTACGAAAGATTTATCTATCTGTTGCAGCCTAGTAGCAAGTATGTGTTCTTTCAAACGCGTACCTACTTCTCTTTTAGTTTGACCTATTTAACACTTGCCGCAAGAACAAGTAATTTTGTAAACCCCTTCACTCTCTAAATGTACTTTATCTTTAGTAGAACTTAAAAAATTATCTAAATTATTATATGTACTATCAACAACTAAAATATCGTGTTTTCTAAACATTCTCTTTAATTTTTCCGAAAGACCTTGTACATAAGGCAAACTCAACTTCAATTTACTTTGTTCTGGCCGAGAATTTACTTATTCAAAAACTGACCAAATGTTCTTATTGCTATAACAATTTTTCGCTAGCGCTGATTTAAGATGATATATTTTTTTTGTAAAGAACTTTCGTCTGAGATCCTTTGTGCTCTAACAAATAACGTCCTTATAAGTCCATTCTTTTGAGAGGGAGGGTGGCGAAATGTGGCATGTAAATATCTGTCTGTGTGTGTTGGTTTTCTGTAAACCTCGTGTCCTAACTGTCCAGTGTTTATTCTGTAAATTTGGACATCCAAGAAAGGTAAACCACCATTGCTTTCTAATTCCATAGTTAATTTTATGTCAGGATTTTGACTATTCAAATGATTTAGATACCTACCCAACTCTTCTATACCGTGGGGCCAAATAACAAAAGTGTCATCTAGGTACCTATAACAACATTTTGGTTTAAACTGAAAATTGTTTATCGCTACCTGTTCAAAATTTCCCATAAACAAACAAATTGGCTACTACAAGGCCTAGAAGTGAACTCATTGCACAACCTGATTTTTGTTGATAAATAGGGGATTGCTATTAAGCTTGGATTTGATGATATCTATCGTTTCAGGGATGGGTACTTTCGTAAATAAAGAAACCACGTCAAAACTAACTAAAATATCACCTTCTGAAATACTTAAACCTTTTATAATATCAAATATTGAGGTTCTTCGTCTTTGACAAAGATAACAGGTGTAATCGAAACGTCAGACTAATAACACTTGGTCAGTGTTCTCAAGATCTTTCCGAGAAATATTATCTTAATGTAATGTAGTGTTTTGAATAGCAGTGTATTGAACTAGTTATGTATAGATTTAGTATATTTCAGTACTCATGATTAAATAAAGGAAACTAAGTTAGAAATCCAAATCTTTAGAAATCGTACATACAAGAATTGATTATGTAACCATTCAACCTCACAATAAAGATAGAGCATTAAGATTTTGTAGTGGCATGGTGTCAGGTGCAAGCCCTTCACATTGTCTATAATTAAAGTGTTAAAGGAAGCAGTTATCGAGCCCACTGCAGAATCTATGTACTTCATATTTAGGCAACGGTAATCAAAGAACTAGACCGAGCAGCGGAACCTTGAGCGATTTAGTGTAAGTCAGGTCGTCAGATGTACCGCAAGGCAGCGTTTTGAATCCGTTCTGTTTATTGTAAAGGCATGCTACATCTCAATGCTGCTACGTCTAGTTATTCCAGCAAATTTTGCCCGAGAGAAACAACTAATAAACAACAGCGCTGCAGTTTGTGTACGTCCAGTCCTCAGCACACACAAACTAACCACAAATACCCGAGTTTACAACCCTTTTCCGCGTGTCGGTTTTTGGCAGCTCCCGGGGATCCCCGGACGTTAACAACTCCAGTTTCGTTTAATCAAAACGGCGTTTACCTTTCCGCCGAGCTCTCGTAATTAGCGGCCGTGGTGTAAAACAGGGGTGCCCCAACAATAACACCCAGTTCGATTGTGAACCGCATTTACATCCTAAACAAGCCCGTAATAGGCGCTCCATTGCCGTAGGAGGGCCCTCGAAGTGACCCTCTCGACTAGCACTTTATTTAACTAGATTTTAAAGGTTCGCAGACTGGATTGCGGCGGTGAAACGTCGGCAAAGGGTCGAAGGGTTAATTGATCGGGCTTGGACGCGACCTGGTCGGGGTAGTGTGATATGAAGATGGTAATTGCGGGAAATGGGAATCAACGGAAAGTCTATCGATATTTTGCAGACTTTTAAATAATACGTATGAAAGTAACTTATTTGACTTATTTGATTAGGTCTGAGCGTACGTGGCATATATCCTAATCTTATTCGTTTGCCTTAAAAATCTTAATAAAAAAGGTTATGGGACAAAATCTGCAATTCTATACCGGATGTTTCACGAATCATAATGACCCTGACGAAATTAAAAATGCAACCTAAAATACATTCCCTTAGCCAATGTGGTTATTTTACATAATGGTATTATTTTAAAAATAAATTGGGAATCCATGACGGCTATGCGCTATGGTTCATGTCACTGTATTTATTAAAAGTCAAAATGTATTCAAATGATGACAAAACAGATATGATTTTGATTTATGGTGAATGCAAGAAAAATGCTCCCGCTGCTGCTATTAAATGTGCTTTAGCGAGTTGGTGACATAGTTACTTGAAGAGGGTATCTAAAAGCCTTGGCAATTTTATAGAAAAATGAGTAAAACTTTACTCAACCTTTACTAATAAAATATTTTTTGATCTTATTTTTATAACCCATCGCGTCTTACTGTATCCTACTAACAATTTTGTTGAAAGTACAGACTGGACGTTTACTAAAGACAAACACTCGACTTGTATCACAAAATTTAAATCTTTCATAGACATTCTGAAACGCGGGGTGGACAAGTGTTTCCCTTTAAAAACCGTTACTAATAAGAAAGGTAAAAGCAAATTATATTGGTTTAATGACGATCTAAGATACATGCGCAAACAAGTCCAATTTTCGCATTCTCTATACAAAAACAATATTATCGCCAAAAAAGACTTTAATATTATTAAAAATAGCTATAGATCATCTCTTAGAGCTGCAAAGATCAAAGCCAATGATGAATACATTTAAAAATCTAACAATAAAAACTCCGCTGCATGGAGAGTTATAAAAAATAGAACAAACTCTTGTCCAGAGTCAAACTTGACGTCTGATGTATTTAATTCTTACTTTACCGATGCAGCCCGGAAAATTCTTGACAGTCTTCCTAATTCATCACAGAGCTCTAAACCTTCCAACTCAAAACCAAAAACAAACAATCGATTCACATTTAGGAAAGTATCTTMCATAGAAGTTAGATCAGCAATTGACAATTTAAAAAACTCCAGCAGTACAGATGCCTACAACATCAATGTAAAAATGATAAAGTCTATAAAAACCTTATTATTGTACCTCTCACAAATTTAATTAATGAGTGCCTTCAACATAACACTTTTCCTGGAACTCTAAAACATTCCAAAGTCATTCCTGTTTACAAAAAAAATAACTGTAATGATCCATAGAATTATCGCCCCATCTCACTGACTCCGATACTATCAAAAATATTTGAGAGGCTAATTAGGGGGCAAATAAATGATTACTTTGAAAATAATAATCTCTTCAGTACTAGTCAGTTTGGTTTTAGAGACAACAAATCAACTTCTAAGGCTCTCCTAGAGCTTTCAGACAGAATTATTGAAACTTTTGAAAATAAAGAACACGGGTTTATCGCTTGCTATGATCTAACAAAAGCATTCGATTGTTTATCACATTCAGTTTTGCTTGAGAAGCTTTCATCATACGGTTTCGATGAGGGCAGCGTAAATTTGATGAATAGTTTCCTTAGTGATCGATATCAATATGTAACATACAATAAAGAAAATTCCACCTGTTTGTCAGTTAAGCACGGTGTACCGCGAGGGTCGGTCCTAGGTCCAACCTTGTTTTTAATTTACATTAATGGTTTACTGGAATACTTGCACTTTAAAAGTGTTCTGATTGCTGATGTAATAAATAAATTCAGCTGACAACGAGGTTCAGAAATGGTTTGAGTCAAACAAATTATGCATAAATAGCAACAAAACCCATCATATATCTTTTCATCAAGAAACACTTTTGAAGAAAGCGAACCAATTAAACTTTTAGGTGTACAAATCGATTCAAAATTAACTTGGGAGTCGCATATACAATATATTTCCAGAAGGATCTCTTCGAGATTGTATGCCATAAGCCAATTGAAGACCAAAGTATCAACAGGGGTCGTGTTGACGGCTTACTTCGCGTACATCCAGAGTTTGCTCTCCTATGGTGTATTGGTATGGGGTCACTCAGTTCATACATGGGTTCTATTTGCTCTACAGCGGCGATGTGTACGCGTCGTGAACGGATTAAAATATWGAGAATGCTGCCGCAAAAGTTTTACAACACTTAAAATTGTGATTTTTCCAAGTTTATACATGTATAACTGTCTAGTTTATGTTAAAGATAATTGCTTTACATTTGGATATATAGACCATGAATACCACACCAGATTTAAACAATTGCCAATTAACGATATTCGTAGGCTTCAAAAATCACGGACAGCTGTAAAGTTTTATTGCACAAAACTGTATAATAAGTTACCAGCACATGTTAGGCAAATGAACACTCTTCAATATAAAACGTATCTAAAAAAAATTTTTATATGCAATGCTTTCTACTCCATCCAGGAATTTCTTGATTTCACTTTTTAAATGTGTACTATAATAGGTTGATGTTTTACATGTTTTATTATTATTGTTATGTGCTCCCATGGGGCAATTCTGTGTCTTTTTCAATTAATCTGTGATTATTTATATTTCTGACTTACCTTTACGATATTATGTGTATTTTATAAAGGTCAATAAATATTATTATTATTATTATTATTATTATTAACAAGCTATTTATGTCAAAATTTTGTATTTTGTCATTTATTTAAAATCTGAAGAATACACGAAGTTCCTTTTCATTTTCTATAACTAAAAGGGTTCGAACTTTATCACACTAAACAACTATTGAACGACCATACGGTGCATTCCTCCCCAATGTGTCAACATCAGCTGGTCAGGTTTACATTCGCTCACTTTCAATTCAAAGTGCAGCTATTACCATAGCGTCAGCATATCGAATCGGCCTGCAAACTCCAGCTAAATGACAGACCGGTGCGATTGCCATTTTTTCACTCTTCACGGCCACGACAACAAATAAAAGAAAGTCACCTCGTTGACCCTGATTGTCTACGACCACGTAATACAGATGAAGTCGCCTTTTTAACATAAAACATACATAAAAGGCAGTGATCATTCCACTACTAAAATATGTTGTGCTGATGTGATTTTTTTACAAAATTATGTGCAGGTATTTGCAGGCTATTACAACTCAAAATAGCTTTAGAAATTGCATACTTTTAGGTATGGATGTCTATATAGTCATGCGTATTTTGAGGTCAATTTATGGGAACAGGAGAAGTAATTCCTCCCCATCATATTCGTACCATACACCGAGAACACATATAGCCTTTCCATTTTGATCCACAAAAGCTTTCGTGTACATTCTTTTTCTTTTGAAACAGGAAAAATTTAATTAAACCTTAGAGGACCGCATTTGATTCATTTTTGAATAAACACCATTCCCCAGTGAAAATTTGGTCTATAGTCATATGTGGTGGTTGTATTCAGGGTTCTCTTACCCGTCTCATTTTAATTTCTACTCAGCATAAAGATTCTTCAATTACTGAAGCAACAACAGACAAACTTACACTTTAAACACTTCATCTTCTGATACAAACCCGAACTCAAATTTATTGTTAGTCAAAGAGTGATTATCGTACAAATTAACAAGTTCAGGATCACAAATAAAATTTGTATTTGGCAGATTTAATAAATGCTTACTCGTTAAAGAAAATCTATAAATGCAACAAGGGAAATTTTAAACCCTACCTTAATCTTAATCAAATATTCATAAGTTTTTATATCTAAATTCAAGTTAAGTTTATTATTACTGTCAAGTATGTAATAATAACCAACGATTGAATACAAATTAAGGTTTATTCCTGGGCTCATACAATACTAAGATGACATATCTTGGTCTGTCACTCTAACTCTATCTCTAATCAAGCTCTCTCGAAGCTCACCAAAATTGCAGCTTTGCCTCAGTTTTTTCAAATCCGTTGTAAACGTGTCTATATTTTCTCCTTGGGCCTGTTTTCGGACATGGAACATGTGTCTGTTGACAATTTCGTATTCTTTTGGTTTAAAGTATTTTTCAAAGTGTTCTAACAGTTTCGTCCAGCTCTTTTTGTCGGCTTCCGGAATTTCCATCGTTTCATATCTTTCTTGATTTTCAGGCCCAATTAAATGTAGTAAAATTGCAGCCTTTCTCTCTTCTTGGTACTTTTCATTGTCTTTTATACCAGACGCTTCCATGTATATCTTAAACTGCTATTTCCACTTCTTGAAGTTTACAGCCACGTCTCCTTCCAGTGACATTACATCAGGCAGTCGTCCATTCTTGAAAGATCACAGGAGTTCTATCACAAGAAAACCTTTTGAACGCCACAAGTTACAGGTGAGGTTGTGCTCTTTCTTTAAAACATAATTTACTGTACCACTTCTTCAATGAGTTGTTTGTTCCGCAGCGCCATGTCAAGTATGTAATAATAACCAACAATTGAATACAAATTAAGGTTTATTCCTGGGCTCATACAATATTAAGACGACAATTACTATTACTAGATCGTGTCGAGATCCACGATAAGGGAGTTCGTATAAAATTTTGATTGCGTTGTAAGTTCTCCACGGATGATCTCTATCCGGATAACGAACCGAGTTCAAGTTTAATAATATTCAGACGTATGGCAACCGCAACCACTACGTCACGTCTCCTCTAAACTGTATTCCCAGGCATTTGCCGTGGATTATACCGGTCTTGTAATTAAAACTATAAACAAGAGTCCTCGACTCGCTAAACTTAGGTCGTAGTTGCAGGAAGAAAAATAGCACTTTGGAGGTTTAAATAAGTGTTACCTTAGGAAACCTTTCGTAACTATTCAATAGTCATCCTTCATTATGTCTTCTCCTTTTCTGTTTGATGGTTAATTCAATGCCAGTAGCAACTATTTACTTGTCGATTTTTTTAAAGAAGTTGATGTTTTGTCTATCTTAAAAAATATAAAGCCGAAAATGGGATTACAGCTGGCATATTCTCTAACCTTCATTTTGAATTGTTACCTTAAAATTTCGTGCTTTCCTGATAAACGAAAGCCTTCAAAAGTATGTCCAGTTTATAGAAAGAGAGATGAACATAACGTTGCGAACTTTAATCCGATATCTATCGGATGTAATTTTAGCAAATCCCTTGAAATGGTTCTTTTTGATAGAATTTACTAGGATATGCTCTGAACAACATGGTTTTGTTCCTAAAAGTTCAACTGTAACCAATTTAATTCGTTATCACACAACTTCCTTCCGAGTATACTGATAATGCTTCTTGTTGTTTCGTATCCTTTTAGCTTTAGCTAAGTTACTTTCTGGTACATTTCTCTTGCTATGTTCCTACACGAAGCTTGCATTTATATTTTATTTCGATGTTTTAATTGCTTTTTGTATGATTTATTATGCGGCCTTTTCTACGCTGTAATTGGTATATACTGCTGGGTAGTATAAGTTTGAATAAATAAATACAAAGCGGTGATGACCCTAAAAGTAATATTAATATTTTAATGAAGGAGATGAAGCTGTAATGCCAGATCATCATGTGCAAAATCTTCAATAAGACTGCCTCTGAAGGTTCAAACAAATAACATTATATAAAACGTATGCCATGCCATTAGAAAAGCCATATATCTACGTTCAAACCTAACGTGACATTTGAAGAAATGAATGCTCTTTAGATACAGATCAGTCCATCATAGTTACTAGAGCAGATAGAGGTTCACGTCTACTTGGTCAGTTTAATTTTATCAGGTTGGCACGTTGTTTCTATGACGTTTTGCTTCTTTGCTGACTTCAAAATTTTGCTTGGACTTGTGTAACATTTTTTGAGCTTTTCTTCTTTGTTAAGGTTACAGGTGTAGCCAAAACGTCAGATCGACATTTTTTTGTCAGTTTTTGATAAGCGACAACGTTTTTTCTGAAGACGTAATAATCCTAACGATATACGCTGAAGTATTCACTCTCGGAAATTCAATATAATTTTATTACCCTCAAAATTTGAATTGTTTTCTTCACTAGGCTAAAAACTCTACTGTTTTCTAATTTAACTTAGCGTTTATTGCAACCACTCGTTCATCTCGTCAACAACTCTGTATACTTTCCAATGCATTTAAAAGAGGAGGGCTTGGTATCATTTAAATTTGGTGCCGCCTCACATAAGTTTTTAATTTGTTTTCATACTTTACGATCAATGTCTTTATTTAGGATAGAACATCATGTACTAGCATACTATTTTGAACAATGACCAGAATTCTGGAGATGAAAAACTTGCAAAATGTAGAAAAAAATAACAACCCCAATTAATAAAGTTTCGTAAAAAATTTTGATTCCTTCCCTGTTCTGTAGAACCGCCCTTGGATTACGACTAGTTCAAATGTATGTGAATGGATATTTTGAAAAAAAGGGACACCCCAGAAATTGTATTTCTATTTGCGTTTTGTCCTTCATTGAAACTGATGATGTATTTATTGCTCCAGTGTTACCCAAAAATAAAACAGACTACGGTAAATTGTTTTTCAATGATACAATAACTTACCTTTTAATAAAAAAATCGCAGAAATTAAAAAAAATATGGTAGAATTTAATGTCGCAAAGAACATGCTGCGCGACATCTTACGCTAGCTGGAGATAATATCACAATCCTCCAAAGCAGAGTCCTACCTACTCCCGTATCCAGAATTTAATCAATTTGTCACAAGAGGTGGAGAAACGATTCGATATATTATGCTGGATGTAGTTACTAAACTAGCCCTTTTTAACTAAAAGTACCTTCTGCTCATCAGTGGGTTACAAAAACCTATAATTTGACTTTTTTTCCACTTGCACAATTACGTTTGCTTGTTAACCCAATTTGTGTGATTTTATAATAAATTACGGACAACGATAGTATACGAGTAGTATCAACCCCTGGAGATGGGTTGACTACTCTGATTACATATATTAATTCAGTCAGATCGAGAAATGAATTCCCAACTATGTAATTACCAAATAACCATGACATGCTTGGTTATTGGTCAGTCAATTCATATTCTACCCCCAGCAGATATGTTTGGATACTGTATGGTCTGTAAGTTCGAAAAATTTCATTTAAGGTATATTAGCATTTCAGGGAAACATACACTGCTAGAAAAACAGCTAGTTTTGCCCACTCTGATGGCAAACAAAGTGATTTTTAACGATTTGGTGCACAGAAGCAAGCTACAGGGCTATCTGTTCTATTTTTTGGGTTTCAACATGGGCTTGTTGCTTGTATTCCACGTTGGATACATATTTACGAAAGAACTGGACATAATTGAGTTTGCAACAATGGAGGAAACAATTACGTCAACCATGGAGGTATTGTTTTGATTTTTGTTATCAAATTTGAAAATAAAATTAATAATTGGATCATCAAAGTCACACCGAGTTACGAAGAAAAATGTTTCTTATACGAGGGTGAATCCTTTCAGCGTCCATAATATAAGATAATATTTTCTCGGAAAGATCGCTGTCTCTTGAAAACACTGACAACAAATTATAAGTCTGACGTTTCGATTACACCTGTAATCTTTGTCAAAGACGAACAACCTCAAAATTTGGCCCCACGGTATAGAAGAGTTGGGTAAGTTTCTAAATCATTTGAACAGTCAAAATCCCGACATAAAATTTACTATACAATTAGAAAGCAATGGTAGTCTACCTTTCTTGGATGTCCAAATTTACAAAACAAGCACTGGGCAGTTAGGACACAAAGTTTACAGAAAACCAACACACACAGACAGATATTTACATGCCACATCTCACCACCCTCCCTCTCAAAAGAATAGTTTTATAAGAACGTTATTTGTTAGAGCACACGAGAGTTCTTTACAAAAAGAAATATATCATCTTTAATCAGCGCTAGTGAGAAATGGTTATAGCAATAAGAATATTTGGTCAGTTTTTAACAAAAGTGCTTATCCAAATCAAGTAAATTCTCAGCCAGGACAAAGTAAATTGAAGTTGTGCTTGCCTTATGCACAAGGCCTTTCGGAAAAATTAAAGAGGATGCTTAGAAAACACGATATTTTAGTTGTTGATAGTACATATAATTATTTAGATAAAATTTTAAATTCTACTAAAGACAAAGTACATTTAGAGAGTGAAGGGGCTTACAAAATTACTTGTTCTTGCGGCAAGTGTTACATAGGTCAAACTAAAAGAAAAGTAGGTACGCGTTTGAAAGAATACATACGTGCTACTAGGTTGCAACAGATAGATAAATCTTCCGTAGCTGAACACTCATATTTAACTAAACACATGATTGACTTTGATAAAACAAACATTTTACATAGAGAAATATACTATCACAAACGTCTAATAAAAGAAGCTATAGAAATATGTAGAAATACGAATAATTTTAATAAGGATTGTGAAAATTATGAGTTAAGTGACATTTGGAAGGCTATTTTGTAGTTATCTTTTATGAAGTAGTTCGTGTATATCTAGTGGGTAGGTAGTTCCTGTTTCGTCGTTAGGTTATTTTCTATCAGGCTGGCACGTTGTTTCTATGACGTCTCACTCCCTTGGTGATTTGCTTATTTACTTTCAAAATTTTGTTTGAACTTGTGTCAGGCAAATTTTGATGTTCTTCGTCTTTGACAAAAATTACAGGTGTAACCGAAACGTCAGACTTATAATTTTTTGTCAGTGACAAGTGACAGCGATCTTTCCGAGAAAATATTATCTTATAAAAATGTTTCCTGTTGCCGTAAAATGCATGTATACAGGGTGTCCCGAAATTAGCGTGCAACATTTTAACTACTGATGCTTTTTTAGATACACGGTATCTTTGTTTTTGTTTTTCCCATAACTTTTTATACAAACGGATTTTCGATAATCTGAGCTAACTGTCTTATAGAACTATTAAAAATAAACAAAAATAGTACTCTTTCCTATATTGCTAAAGTCTTCTGAAGATCCCCCCTCCTTTTCTTCCTGTTCGTTTTCCTTTATGTGGTAGCGTTCTTCTATGTCACAAAACTGATAGCTTTCTGACATCAACAGGGTGATTCTCAAAACAATCCATGTAAAATTGCAGTTTCTGTCAACGTGACCTCTCAACAGATCCAATTTTCAATTCATGAAACTACAATAAATAACGTATCATATTAGCCACGAATTTTCCACAGGCAATGCTTCGTATGGTGGCCCTAGGAGTTTACAGAAATAAATACGAAAAAATGCTGAAGACGATGTCCCAGAAGTTCTGGACCTCCAACTCTCTAGGAGATCGTTTCGAACGCTCCTGCACATATTTCTCCAAAGTGATGAATATGTTCTCTCATATCAACACCGCGTCCGCTTTCGTCACAATGGCAGTCCTCTTGTGTCTGCCAATTATCCATCGAGTCAAGGAACTACCGTTCAAGATCTGGTTGCCCTTCGTCGATGTACATGAACATCCTTATTTTGAGATAGTAGTTTCCTGGCAGTGGATTACCAACTACTGGAGCGTACTCTTTGTCATTCTCTGCTACGACTACATTTACGTCATGTTCACGACCTCCAGCATCTGCCAGTTCAAGATGCTGCAAGTAGTGTTGCAAAGGATCGGGTCTAACAGTCAGAGTGGAAATGACGTATTCAAGTTCTTGGAGAGGGAACGCGGAAAGAAAATTGTAGGAGATGAGGAGGAGAAGTGCTTGGAACTACTGAAGATCTGCATTGAACATCATGATGTGATTAACAGGTAATAACGATTGGTATCTTGCCCCATTATATGTTTCTCTTGTGATTATCTAGGTTCGTTTCTGACATCTACGACACATACAGCCTGCCATTCTTAGCCCAGTTTTCTGGAACGTTCAACGCCCTCTGCTTTTCAGGGTACATCCTTGTCACCATACAGTAAGAAGAATTAATCATTTCTTTATGTTTTCTCTAACAACTGTTTTATACAGCATAGAAGATACCTTCACAGTAATACATATTCTGACCTACATCCTGGTGCATGTAATCGAGATTTTCATACTTCTAAAAATTGCCGAAGAATTGCGATATCAATCATTGAAGGTGGCTGATGCTGCTTTCGATTGCTACTGGTACCGATTCCCATGTCCGAAGCTGAGAAAGCAGCTCATAATGGTGATACAGAAGGCGCAAAATAGCAAGAAGTTTACTGCCGGCGGGATTATCACTTGCGATCTCAGAGGATTGATAAGTGTAAGTCTAATGAGTTATGACGTCCTATCAGGTATACAGAAAATTTTGTTTCAGATTATAAGATCGTCGTTTTCAGTTATTACTCTGCTGCAGAAAGTTGATAGGAAATAAGGACGGATAAGTAAGTGAATAAGTGTAAGCAACTGTTCATTATTTGCACTGTGTACAGTTGGAGTTCAAATAAAACTAATTGCGTTTAGTGCTAATTAATCTGTAGTATCGGTAAATCCTGATAAGACTGTGTAGAACGAGAAGGTTGCCCTCAAGACCTGTAAAAAAACATGTAATTAGTGTGGTAAGGCTTCAAAATTGGGTATTATCACTATTTTTGAAAATTACATAAAACGAATCTTGAAGTGCATATATATCGTAGGCCATACTAAGAAAAACAAAAAAAATATTTGTAGGTAGAGAATTTCACGTCTGAAATTCGAATCTTAGGAGTCACCGCCAAAACGTTTCTATCCAACTCGTGACGTCAAGTGTCATGTAAACATTACCGAGGAGCGTGCTGTTTAATGGTGTAGTATCATTCTTGTATTAGAAAAGCTTTTGTGTGGTGTTTATTGAAAGGACGGTGTAAGAGGTCGCACCAAAAAGTGATTTGCGTAGTTTTACAAGCATCTATTACTATGGAAAACAAAACAAGTGTTGTTTTGTACATGGTTATAAAAGTACTTCAGTCAGTACAGCTAACAAAATTTTTGTAACCGTTCCTCGAGAATATCAACGTATGAAAAAGTTGTTTAAGGCCCCTAGACGTGATAGGCCGAATTCGGAAAGTTTGTTTTTCTGTTGTGAAGATCATTTTAATTCTTACTGTAAGTTTTATTATTCTTTTTGGGTTATAAGTGTTTACCATTCAGTTTCCATTTTGTTGGAGCTTGAAGAGCATATGAAAAATTATATGCGTTTTAACTTGATAGAGGGAAATGTTATAATAAAGGACAAGTTGTTCCCCATATATTCGACTGTTAGTCAGACAGGAAACGAGCCGCAAGAGCCCCGAAAATAAATGCAATTTTGTATTTATTCTGACCTCTAAAATAAATGTCAAGTTTAGGGTACTTTTTTGATACTGACGCGTGACGCGGTGACCCCAGATGTAAACGAGCGGCCATTTACAAGAGACCTGACGTCACAGCCAATATGTTCGCGTTTTGGCGGTCCCTTTAAATATTCACATTTTTTATATTAAAAATACACCTTATGATCCATTTTTTCGAATTTATAAGCTGTCACAGCTGTTTTGTGGATTAGATGCTACCAATTCATATGCAATTTAACAAAATATAAATACATGGCAAATACCCAATTCAGTATTGTCTGGCCTTCCAGCCTTCCACATCACAACAGGCTAGAAGGGTTAACGAATGCACGAGAGAATTTTTAATTTGCAACATGGGTATTAGTAAGAAACTAAAGAGAAGCCAAGATAATAAGCCCAATTCGTTTGAAGTAGTAGGGTCATCATGCAGATGTTATCCTTACCGCCAGAAACATCGAACAATCCAAGTAAGCTMCGCCTTTCGCGGATAATCTCTTCGTTCTATGAGCCACGCTTATCATCAAAATCAGCTTCCTCTTGCTGTAATTGTCGTTCCATTTTTCCCAACCACACCCATAGATGTACTTAGCTAAAGATGAACTCTGGTAGGCCAGTTCATTTCCAAACAGGCAATACAAGAAAAACTGCAAGGTATGGCCGACGAAATACATCGCAGTGGTTATGGCCAGGAAAACACTGGTTTTTGCCTACAACGTTCGTTTTGTTACACAAATAATATAGTGCCTGTAAGCTTACCCTAGTCGCAAACAAGCTAGATACACACAAAGCAATCAAGCTTAGTGCAAACTGGGCTAAAGTGGTGATTCCAAAAATGGATTCCATTTCATCGCAAAACCTGCAAAAATATATAACCAATACTTCTCAATGGGACCTTATGATATACCTCAAGAGTTTATTGTGATGTCTGATGCATTTCCTTAGCGACTGATCTCGACTTAATCCCTTGTGTTTGTCAATGTTATTTAAGGTATCCTTCAACAGGATGAATTGTGCTATAACATTTGAACACAAAACATAGAAAAGGTTGTCGTATCCAGTAACGGCGTGAAGTATAATCAAGACGTTATAAAAACACTGCACTATGTAGAATATTTCGTAATATTGGTTAACCATTGCTTGAAAACCATATCTAGTAGGCAGTTCCTTTTTGCCTCTGGCCAGTTGGATGATGAAAAGACCTATCAAATAACTTAAAGCGAATACGTAGATCACCATCATGCCACTAAGCAGCATTTTACTCCTTTTCTCCAACGTTCTTTCTGTTTTACCACATACAGAAGAAGATAACCAAAATTGGTGTCGATATTTATTCAAAAGTTGTTTCAGATGCTCCTTCTTGGTTTGCAGAACGTATATTCTTACAATCAGCTAAAAAAGGTTGAATATAATACTAACCACATCTATATTTGGGTAATACTTGAATGTCGGGAGAGAGCGTTATCAATGTTGCTGTTACGTTCGATATGTCAGTGAAATATTCCCAAAAACACCAAAGCTGAGCAAGGACAGAACAGACACATGATATTAAAACAATCCACGCCATTATTTTTGTGTGGCTTTCGTCATTTTCCGGCCACAGACCTAAGCAATCGAGAAACATCTTTGGCAGGAATATGATCTATTTGGAGGTATCCTGATATACCTTATTGGCCATTGCTGAAATATAGATAAGTATTGTTTTGAAGAAAATGATAGTTTCGAAATCATCATAAAAAAGTGCAGGTTTTGTTTTAGTCGCCCACTTTTTTTACTAACCATTACTACAATTTGGTACAGAACAAGAACAAGTGTTAGGTAAACTTACAACTATAATAAGACTTCTAAAAAGCTAAAAGCACTGGTTATTCGCTTTAGTGTTGCTATCCAGTTAATTGGCTTTTAAAGCATTACTAATTCGACATATATCATAAAATTCATCTAACAAGGTGAATATTCAATCTGGTCTCACCTGATTTAGCTGTTGCGGTGACTACTTATCTATTATTTCGTAGAATAATACATACATTCTCCAGGTTTGTAATGACATACTAATCTAAAAGAGGGTCCACAAAATAGCACCGACGATAAATGTCTGTTAATAACAATTACTTTAATAGCCTGTACAATAATTGAACCCTCTAACATCGATTGATAATAGCTACAATTTGAAAAGAGCTCTGAATGAATGAATAATTCAAACCTTATGCAACGAATCTCTAACAAGCTGTTAAATTCTTCTTGTGCCGCTAATACACAATMAAACGAAGACATATTTAGCAATTTGCAAATTGATATTTTATCTACATAAGTGAAATTTGTCAATTTTATAGTACATATACATATATAATGGACAATTTTTATTAATTTTCACTGCATGTATTGACAAATTACAGAATTTATAGAATTGCCCCAAAACATTTTAATTTTTATCCTTCTATTATTAAACATATGCAATGTTTAAGATTAATGCCGTGTTGTGAGTACAATGGCAATTTTTAATAGAAAAATATCTTCTGTTCTTACTGTGATTCGAACCCAGACCTCGTGACTTAGTGCTAGGTACCCACACCACCAATTACGTTATTAGAGCGAGGGATAATATCGGTGATAGCGGGTATTATATTCCTGTATAAATATAAATAATAATAGGTATATAATATACGCTCTCACCGAGGTTCTCCGGAGCCTTCATGGCGCAATTGTTTGATAGCGCACCTGAGGCTAAGCCAGGAGGTCCCAGGCTCTAATCCCAGTGAGAGTAGAAAATATGCCGTTGTACTAGCAACAAAATTACACAACTACTGCGGTACTGCACAAAGTATAACTTTCCTAATTAGCAACGGCCGCCAAAGATGATAAGATAGTGAAGATCGAGAACGTCAGTTTCATCACCTGTAAGCAGACAGTCCTACAATACCCGCTTCCTCGACTTCCACATTTAGCAGGCATACCCCCAAGAAAGTTGCTAGGTCCAAGTAGGTCAAGTTTTTGACCGACAATCTTTTTGGTCTTTGAGCCCTCAGAATGACCAACATCAAGCTTTTTCTGAACTGGTTGTCATCTATATCTTCCCATCCGCAATTATAAACGTAATGTGCTAGGGACGAACTATGGTGGGCCAGTTCTGTACCGAAAATGCACCACAAGAAGAACTGGGCTATGTGCCCCAAGCAGTAGATGAGGACCGCAAACACTTGAGCGATAGTCAGATGTTCCTGAAAAATATGAGAAATACTGTTACCAGTGTGATGGCTGAGAATATTTCATTTTCTGTATCATATGAATATATGTTTAGAAACTATGGCTATATGTAGATTGAAAAGGATGCAATTTAACTTGTGAGAATAGCGTATTTGCTCAAACCATTATAAAACATAGGATCCTAAAGAAACGCTGACTTTTCTGCATAATTACACTTTCCACATCATTCGCTATACCAATTTTAGTTATGTATTCCTTTAAATAGCAATATCAGTCTCCACGATCCAACTCTAGAATACCTCCCATGCTTCCAAAGAACGAAGCGCATCTTGGCAAAGGGATGCAATACTGCCTAGATTTGTGTTCTCGCATTCCTAAATATTGTCCAATCTTGCCCCAGTACAATCCTTATTTTTTTAATCATCAGTGTACCATATGTCCCCCTATCTCTAATGTGTGGTTATGACTTGCTTCTATCTCTTTAGTATCCTGAAGAGTTTCTGGAAGTCAAACATCACGCTGCTTCTGTCTGACTGCATGCTCAGTATGTAGCTATCATCACATCCCGGATAAGCTCAAAATCGGCACAGTGATGTATTTTAAGCTCCAGATTCCAAAAATGCAGTCAGAAATGAGCTAGGATGTCCAGAAATTAATTTTTCGCAAATGAACTCTTCTACTCTAGGCCACTTTTCAGGGGAACCGTTGCAGCTAAAGACCAACTGACACCAGTCCCAAATGCAGCAGGTCCTCATTAATAAATGAACATAAAATTAGCGTAATCGGAGATCATCAAGTTTCAAGGTGAAAAAACAACAAAGGGGTTGTTTAGCCTTTACTCTTTTTCAATTTTCTGTGGAAATTATTTTTCGCTCAAAATCGGCACAGTGATGTATTTTGAACTCCAGGTTCCAAAAATGCAGTTAGAAATGAGCTAGGACGTCCAGAAATTAATTTTTCGCAAATAGACCCTTCTACTCTAGGCCACTTTTCAGAGGAACCGTTGCAGCTAGAGACCAACTGACACCAGTACCAAATGCAGCAGGTCCACATTGGTAAATGAACATAAAATTAGGGTAATCGGAGGCCATCAAGTTTCAAGGTGAAAAAACAACAAAACCTCTGCTCTTTTTCAATTTTCTGTGGAAATTATTTTTCGCTCAAAATCGGCATAGCGATGTATTTTGAGCTCCAGATTCCAAAAATGCAGTCAGAAATGAGCTAGGACGTCCAGAAATTAATTTTTCGCAAGTGGACCCTTCTATTCTGGGCCACTTTTCCGATATAGGTACCTCTTCTAACGGTTATTTATTTATTCTACACTGTTGCACAGGTGAATAACCAATTGAAGAACAGAAAATATATGTAAAAGATCTACCTTTGCAGAATAGCTATTAACTGATTACGTAATACTAATGTAGAGTAACGTAAATACATCATAAGACAAGTAATGCTTCTTGATATCCTTAATGCTACAGGATTAATCTTATCAGCTATCTCATTGTACCTGTTACACAAATTACAAAGTGGTGAGTATTTCAAAATATAGTTTGGGAAGTCGTAGTGCAAAACGTATCAAAATTTCTGTTGTATATCTTGTCCTCAGTGTTTCAGTCCCTTCAACTGCTAAAAGTTTCTTTTTCTGGTGCATGCTATCACTGATGTTTTTATAGGATTGATTGCTAGTCCTTTCTTTGTGCAGCATCTCTGTACGACTTTTACTACCTGTTGTGCCAAATTCATATATTTAACCTTTGCTCGTGTATTATATTTAAGCATGATCACATCTCCATTGCAATGTCACTTGTAATTACAGTCTGAAGACGTTCAAATTCCATAGAGGTGAAACAAAGAACCCTGTTTTGGTGTTTTTCTCTGTCCACTGTTTATCATTTAAGTTGAATACGTTGGTTACTAATTCAGTTTTGAAGTTATTTCCGTAACGAAAGTTCTGCTCATCAAACTTTTGTATGTCATTGTTCTTTCATTTCTCCATCTTTACATCAGTTTGTAACCAAACCTTAATGTGATAACCTTAGAAGTTTAACTTAAGACAGGATCTTGCACTTTTTGTAATAATTCATTAATCAGATATAACTGACATACAGAACATTTTTATAAGATGCCATTAATTATTAATATTATCAACATCATGTACTAGCTATCACTTTATTTAACATAATATGCTCACGTAGTTTAGTAATATGGTTGTTTTGTATTACTTACTGTGGTTAATATTATTGCAGAAGTGCAGATGGCCATTGCGCTCAGAAGTAGTTGAATAAGCATACTGAACGAGAATATCCTCTCAATATCATCGCAAAATCTGAAAAATTAGGCAGTGTAAAATACCAAATCTTACACATATTTTTAATGAGCTTAACGATCAAATTTGTTTCTAAATATACCTGAAAAGCATGTAATGATGACGTATACACTGTCGAAGGACCATCTCTCTATCGCTCTCCTTCAGAATATTAGCAAACCTATTCTTCAGCAAGATAAACTGCCCGATAGCGTTGGAACACATGGCAAACAGCAAACTATCATGACCCAAGGTTGCGTATATCACGCTAAAAAGCTGATTGATCACCTGCAGTATGTAAACAATTTCGTACACTGGACTGACGGTAACGTCGAAACCATAATCTGACAGTAAGGGAAGTTCCATATTTCCTCTTGCTAATGAATGTATCATGTAGCCCAAAACGTAAACGGTTCCTGCTGAGTAGAGGGTAGACATCCCCGTGAAAGCCAGCCTGCTTCGTTTTCTCAAAGATTCATCAACTTCGGGGTTGGTAAGGGAAGAAGGCCAGAATTCGTAACGGAACTCGAATATCAATTCCTTTAGCTTGTCTGCGTGTAGCTTCATTACTAGCATCTTTACTACAAACTAAAACAAGGTATTTTGTATGAAAACAATTGTTCCAACTTGTAACTGAATAAGAAACTTGGAGTGTTAGTTGTGTTATGTGAATATTTTTTGTAGTAAGTTTGTAGTCGTTTAATCGTACTTTGACGTAGGTAAACGAAGAACAAGTGTCGAGATCACATAGGTTCATTAAGCAATATTCCCAGACATATGAGTACCTACATATTTTGAAACATATGGATACCTGTAAAATTGGTGAAAATGTCACCATAGCTGATATAATATCCACAATTTCAGTTCCATGATGGAATAAATAAACTGATTGGCCGAAAGCAATGAAGACACACAAGGCGTAAAGTGTCCAAAATACTATCTTCGGTACAGTTTTGTGCTGATTTTCCGGCCATATTCCTGCTGACTCCAAAAATATCTTGGGCACCAGCAGTATCCATTTTGAAGAATCCTGCATTACATTGCCTCCGGGCATTACAGAAAGTTTGGTTTATGTTCACTACGATGTGATTATGTGAAAGCAGTGTCTATAATAACCCAAAATATTTGGAAACAGTCCCCGTACATCATCAGTCAAAGATTTAATTATTAATTGTTTAATTACAGACTTAAGCATGTAATTATCACTGTTTACTATTGCGTGTAAGCAAAATCTAAAACATGATATTCGGTGAAATATACTCCCTCTAATATACATATACTGTGATTTTAAGTGTCGAGCATTAATTATAGGTTATCGTCTTTCTGTATTGTACAGATAATTATTAAAAATTAGTGTTTTCTGACAACATAGAAATTTTCCCTTCATTGAAAAAAAACCAGTTTCAAGGTATCTATTAATGATCAAATCTGAACTGGTTTTTGCACTAGGTTATCAAAAAAAAACATTTTTGTTTCGTTAGTTGCCAAATAATTACTGTTTATGAAAGGTAATTACTAGGTTGTCAAAAGAACACCTTCGTACATTTGTATCGACTAAGGTAGTAACCTTTTTTAAAAGTACCTTTTTTCGGCAATTACACAATGATTGAAAGTTAGTCAGTTAGAAATACAAATAATACTTATGCTATATTACCCCAATAATAATTTCACTTCCACATCCAACGGATGGGAAGTATTGTATCGCGAAAAAAATTTTCAAAAATTTTTATTTGCTCATTCGCTTTAAAATGGTCGAAAACGCAAAAAAAAACAAAATTTGAGCAAAAAAATGTCTTGTCTGTGTGGCTGTATGTCTGTGTGTCTGTGGTATTGTTTGTGGACACGATAACTTTTGAAAGACTTGATATATGAACTTGAAATTTGGCAAACGTATAAATCTGAACTACCCAAAGCGACCTATTGTTTGTGGGGTAAGTAGGATATCGGGAAGGGGGCGAAATTAGCGGGTAACTACCCTTTTTGCAATTTTTTTCGTTTTAGTATGTGATTAGTAGTATAACTGCGAGTATTAATCGTTCTTAAAAATTTTCAGTGCAGCACTGTTTAGAAGATATTAGCAAAAAAGCGTCACTCAAAGAAAACGGTTTTAATATATTCAAAAAATGAAAATACCTTCAGATAGGAAATAAAATTTCTCACAAGAAATGTCTTAGAAAATTTATCCAAAATTTTTACATTTTCGAAATATTTCCAAAAAAACCTATTTTGGATCCTGCTCGTACGATTTTTTAAATTTTGGTATTATATAGAAAATCAAATTTCTGATCAGAAAGCACTCTTGTAATTTTTTTGTTAAGTTAATAATTTTCGAGTTATTTGGAAAAAAACCGATTTTAAAAATTTATATATTTTTGCTAATATCACGAGGACTGTTTGTTTTAGAAAAAATGCGTAGAGAGAAAAAATGCTCAAAATCTGATTACTAATCGTATAGTATAAAAAATAAAAACATAAATGTCATTTTGACAATTGGATGTGGAAGTATTGATTCAATTTGCAGCGGTTTTTTCATTGAAAAGTTTTTTTACTCTTCATGAGATGCCACTCTTTTTGTTACAAAAATACGTGGATGGTTTTATACTATTTATTAAATTCATCTACAAACTCACTAATATCACCTTAAGTTTGTATATTTAGGTACGTACAAAGAAAAAATAATAGCAACTGGCAGTATACGACCCTTGTCATTCTGAATATCATAAATTTGACTCATTCAACAATTTGTAATAAATACTACTTTTACTCTTTGACAAACGTTACTCTTCATGATACATCAAACGTTTCTATCAATTTCAGCAACATCTGAAAATAATTTCAAAATTTCATTTAGGAGGGTGGCGACCTTTGATCCATACTTATTCACACACAAGCTCCTGTCTCAAAAGTGTCATGCACATATGTGCATTGTGCAATATAGGTTCACAACTCAATTCTTTATAAATTTAAGAAATATAAAGACAACTATAATTCTGATATTAATAGTTTGAACGACACTAAATCCTTGTCTGTTACATTTCAAATTAATTATGATTTATAAAAATGAGAGCTTTTGAATTTTCTTAACTCCTTTCTAAAAATTCCCACTGTAAAATTTATTCTACCGCCAGATGGAGTAGTTGGTATGTTCCGGAAATTGCCATACTTCTTAGTAAGTATAGACTTCACGATCACCGAGTTTTAACTTAACTAAATAACCTAATTTTATTAATATAATAATTACAAGTCTATTTCTAATACAAATCATTAGATTCCTAATAATAATTTTGGTGATTGCTTCTTCTAGCTACATATCGATTCTTAGCATATTTCTTAGTCAACCGCTTCTGTCAACGATGACAGAACAGCAAAAACAGACATCATCCCTTTCATGACCTGAAAATCTCGTAATTAAAAAATTGTGTTTTCAGTATTCCTGTCCTATATACTGCCAAAAAAGTGGCGAGGTCCACGTAGACAAAATTTTTAGCAGACAATCTCTTCGACCTCTGCGATCTTAAAATCATAAACGCCATCATTTTCTTTATCTCGTTGTCCTCCATGTCTTCCCAGCCGCTGCTGTAGATGTAACGTGCCAAAGACGAACTATAATGAGTTACTAAAGACCCGAAGAAACAGAACAGAAATAGTTGCACAATGGAGCTAACAAAGAAGTCGAATACGCTAATCATACTGGCGAAGTTCAAGCGTTTCTGCAAGTAAACTATTATTGTAATTTCAAAGATACACTTCATTTCGATACCTACTGTTGACAGCACGACCGCGGATGTGCAGATACCAATTGTGCTAATCACGAACTGAACTAGCAAGCTGAAGGAAAATACTTCCTCGATCCCATCGCAAAATCTGTAATAAGGAACAAGTCTGTTTAAAAATCAGCAAAGTACCTCTACGCTGCACGGTGCAAAACATCACGTCACAATGCACGATTTATTACGAGCAAGTCAATACCTCAACAAAATGTTATGATGCCGGATACAAGTCTTCAATCTGTCCCTTGCACATTCGTCCTTGGATATTTTAAGGACTGCTTGGTCCATTAGAATGAATTGTGTGATTGTATTCGAACACAAAGCAATAAACAAATTATCGTGTCCGATTATCGCTTGCACAGCACATATTATGTTGATTGCTTGCACACAATACACGAATACGTATTCCGGGTTCCTACTGACATCAAAACCATACCATACGGTCAGAGGCAGCTCCCTCTTGCCTCTTGTGAGTGGTGAAACTGCAATTAGTATACCACAAGTTATGCCTAAGAAATAATAAAAGCACATGGCGATGAACACAAGCCTGCTTTGTCTTCTTAAACGATTTTGAGTATGCAGACCTGCTGTAGATGGCGATAAAAATTTATGACGGAAGATGAACAGCAACTGCTTTAGTTTGTTTGCATTCAACTTCAGTATTACGAACTTCACCACGGCCTAAAAATGTGTAAAAATCTCGCATGCGTCCTTGTAAGTAGTTTATGTATCAGGACTTTATAGATTACCTGGATACTTGCTGACATTGTTATCATAGTAGACACAACTTCCATTATGTCTGACGCACCGTGCACTACGAAAAGAAACTCACCAACAATAATGAAGATATATAGCATTAAGCAAATCCAAAAAAACATCTTCCTAAATACATTTTCTTTGGATTGTGGCCACATAAATAAGCATCGCAAGATCATTTTTGGTACTAGTATTATACATTTAGAGGAATCTTTCATAGCATCAACTGGATACATGACTGAAAACTACAAAAAGAAAGATAAATATACCCAAAAGAAAACATATTTACCAGTTTCTTGCTCCGTTAGAACTATAGAATAAGTCTTTTCTGAGACTTCACGCTTTAGAAATCTGATTCAGATCTGTTCGTCGTAATTACACAACTACCCAACCTTCCTACCTTCTAAAAAAGCGATATAGGAACTGAACCACCAGCTTTTGTTTAACTTCTTTAAACATTAATGCCATCTATCGATTGAACACGGTGTAGTACCTAACACCCCTCGGGCATAGTTTCTTTACCATAAAAGGTATTGAAAACAGTCTAAAAGCAAAATTACGCACATTACCGTTGCCATCTTCCTAGAATATTTCTGGCCACCAGTGGCGTTATAAACTTGTCTTTTTTAATAGAACACCTTATATTTTATTGCAGAGGCTTATGCAACATTTACCAAACAGAAATTAGGTTCCGTCATCAGTACAATCAGTACATCAGTACAAGCGCAATTTACAGAAAGAAAATTCGCCATGCCCGAATTTCATGAAGATGTGTAGAATTTTCATAAACGAAAATGCGCAGGATGCCCTTCAGTAGGTAAACTTTGACCTAAAATTTTAATAGAACTTTGATGGTTAGCACGCTTGGTTAGTAATCGAAAGGTCCCGGGTTAGAATCCTGCACTGAGAAAAATGAAACTCTTGTTTCAAATGTTTCATTGTTGTTGAGTACTACGTGCTTGGTTCAAGTAATTAAGTGTTACTACAAACAATAATTAGGCACTGGATAAACACTTTATTTTTCTTAAATCTATTTATTTGCTTCAACTAAGTTTGGTTGTTCAAAATAAGAGCAAGTAATTCCATTCAAAACTAAGTAAAAATTTAAGTCAATGCGACAAAATATTTAAAACAAATACCTGCACGGTTATACTTCAAAGTTGCCCAAATAGTTAAACCAACAGTTTTTTTAACAGCGTGATCGGCCTATCCAAAGTTTCATCTGAATGACTAAATCGCCACCAACAGCAGATTGGTCGTTAATTACCAATTCGAGGTCGTCACTATGTTCCGCGCTCACTGTTATATGTACTTCTGTATATGTATCTATATACATTTGATGTAATAAAAATTTTTGACAAAATATAAAAGGCATGAGTAGCGTGCATAAGCGATTTTATTGGGAAACTATTCCTTGTAATATTACATATATATCTATATAGATATCAACGTACTTTTGGCTGTACTATAGTAATCAAACGACCAAACCCTTTCAAGTTTCAAATAGACTTAAAAAAAAATTTAAAACGCTGTTTTAGGATTGACTAAACACATTTACGTATATAGTCTGGTTTTAGTATAATTTCGTTGCCCTCTTTTTGTGACAACTCGCCCAATATAGCAACCCTACTTCCGAAGCGGAAATTTATGTTACGACAACCCTTGGTGTTGCTTCAAGTATTAATATGTAATTCCAATAGTTTACATTTGTCAAACTGAGTTACTGAGTTACGGGTGCATTAAATTAAAGTATTCAGTTTATTTTAAAGAATAAATAAAATGTCTTAATGTAACAAACAGAAGTTAACATTTTCAAAGAGTTGGCCTAGCAGTTTGAACAGTTGCTCATATATGACAAACATAAACAGTTGAATCAAGCGTTTGTTACTTATTTCAAGCATTTTTTCTCTCAGTGTGACCAAAGATGGCAATAATTTTTCAGTACATATATGGGCCTGTTACCTCAACAAATATCTTGATTATCATTTTTGCTCTTTGTCA
Organism: Rhyzopertha dominica; assembly: GCA_025024175.1. Lineage (NCBI taxonomy): Eukaryota > Metazoa > Arthropoda > Insecta > Coleoptera > Bostrichidae > Rhyzopertha > Rhyzopertha dominica. The sequence continues at coordinate 29,461,434 of QCXZ01000053.1, forward strand.
GTTTAATATTTAAAACATTATACATCATGTGCGTCAGTTTAAACAATAGAACTGTGCTAGCTACATAGTGATAATTATATTTCTTCTAGTCAACAGCTTCTGCGAACGAACACAGGAGGGCAAAGACAGACATCGTCCCTTTCATGACCTGAAAATCTCATAATTAAAAAATTAGGTTTTCAGTATTGATAACCTACATACGCCCAAAAAAGTAACGAGATCCACGTAGACAAAATTTTTGGCAGACAATCTCTTTGCTCTCTGGGACCTTAAAATCATAAATGCCATCATTTTCTTTATCTGATTATCCTCCAAGTCTTCCCAGCCGCTGCTGTAGATGTAAAGGGCCAAAGATGAACTATGATGAGTTACTAAAGACCCGTAGAAGCAGAACAGAAATAGTTGCATAATGGAGCCAAGAAAGAAATCAAATATGTTAACCATTCGAGCGAAGTCCAAGTGTCTCTACAAGTACACCATTATGGTAATTTCAAAGATATACTTTCATATCTATTTATATTTAGTATAATTAACGGTCGTTAAGATTATTTTTTAATGTTTTAACGGGGATTCCGACCTTTATTTAGCTTTAAGAATACTCTTTATATTCTAAACCAAGCTTTCGGGGGACTTTATTTCGCACCTTCTTTAGGGTTGCTACATATAATATAATTACAATATAATATGGGTCGTTTTATAAAATTTACTTACAATACTTGAAACATCAACTTCAAAACGACAAGCTATTAAATTTGTTTTCCTCCAATAAAAAATTTCAATGAAAAACAAACTAAACAGCCTGGTTCAGTAAATATCATCTTTTTTATCAAAGAACCATTATTCATACAATTTCTATAATTTAGAATTTACTATTATTACTATACCAAAATTATTAAATTTTATTCACTTCTTATAATTTAGTAAATAAGTATATATCACGCTCAAATTTTGTATATTCGTTGTATATTTATCATTTCCAATATAAATCTTTAACCTAAATTATGTTCTTTTGCTACTATATTTATATTTTTAAAATCAATTTCGTGTTGAGAATTACCCAAAACGTGACCGGAAAGAGCACACCTATCACGTTTTAATGCGATATCACTTTTATATAAACGCAGCCTATTTTTTAATTGCTGGCAAGTTTGACCTATGTAAGAGCCTTGGCAAGATGTACAATTAATTTTGTAAATCACATCAGCATTATTTAGTAATGGTGTTTTATCTTTTAATTTTGTATACAGCGAACCTACCAACTTCGTACCCTTTTTAGCAATATTTATGTTATAATTTTTTAATAAGTTTATTAACTTTTCTGTCAGATTATTGTAATATGGTAACACTGCAATTTTTTTTGGTTCACTATTTCCTTGTAAGCTATTTGTTACGTAATTTCCTCACTTTGCAATCTCGAATTGTTACTACAATTGTTACTATAAAGTAATTTAGTGTTTTCTTAGGTATGTATTTTTTATAAGTAATGATTCTAAAATTTTTAAATTTTTGTACCTAAAGTCTTCATGATATAGTGTTTCTATTCTATTTTTCATTTGAACTATTAAACTTATTTTAACTTTGTTTGAATGGTTTGACTCATAATGCAAGTATATGCCTGTATATGTAGGTTTTCTATACCAATCTAATTTTATAGTGTTGTTTTTGTCTCTATAAACTCTTATACCTAAAAAAGAAACCGATCTATCACTTTCTTCTCTATAGTAAACTTAAAGTTTGTATCATAATAATTAAACACTTGTATTACCTCTTCAATACCATTAGATGGAATAATTAGTATTAAATCGTAGAAAAATTTTTTATAAAATTTATATTAAACGATAATTTTGGTATTACTTCTTCAAGGAGTGTGTCCATTACATACTGAGCCGCGATTGGACTTAATTTYGATCCCATACCACATACTTGCATGTAGAAACTACCCAGATAGCTAAAATAACTGTTTTTTAAAATAAAGGATACAACATTCAAAAATGTAGTTTAGATATATGTAGTAACAATTCGAGATTGCAAACTGAGGAAATTAACGTAACAAATAACTTACAAGGAAATAGTGAACCAAAAAAGTTTGCAGTGTTACCATATTATAATAATCTGACAGAAAGGTTAAAAAACTTATAAAAAGATTATAACATAAATATTGCTAAAAAGAGTACGAAGTTAGTAGGTTCGCTGTATACAAAATTAAAAGATAAAACACCATTACTAAATAATACTGATGTGATTTACAAGATTAATTGTACATCTTGCCAAGGCTCTTACATAGGTCAAACTTGCCAGAAATTAAAAAATAGGCTGCGTTTACATAAAAGTGATATCGGATTAAAACGTGACAGGTGTGCTCTTTCCGGTCACGTTTTGGGTAATTCTCAACACGAAATTGATTTTGAAAATATAAATATAGTAGCAAAAGAACATAATTTAGGCAAAAGATTAATATTGGAAATGATAAATATTAATAGATGTAATAACAGTATTAACAATAAAACGGGTATACAAAATTTGAGTGGAATTTATATTTATTTACTAAATTATAACAAGTGAATCAAATTTAATAATTTTGGTATAGTAATATATAAATTCCAAATTATAGAAATTGTATGAATAATGGTTCTTTGATAAAAAAGATGATATTTACTGAACCAGGCCGTTTCGTTTTTTTTCATTGAAATTTTTTATTAGAGGAAAAAAATTTTATAAAACAACCCATATTATATTGTAATTATATTTGTTTGTAGCAACCCTGAAGAAGGTGCGAAATAAGGTCCACCGAAAGCTTGGTTTAGAATATAAAGACTATTCTTAAAGCYAAATAAAAGTCGGTATCCCMGTTAAAACATTAAAAAATACTTTCATATCGATACCTACCGTTGACAGCACAACTGCGGATGTGCAAATGCCAATTGTACTGATCACGAACTGAACTAGCAAGCTGAACGAAAATACTTCCTCGATCCCATCACAAAATCTGTAATAAGGAACAAGTCTATTTAAAAATCTACGCTGCACAGTAGAAAGACGATTTATGATATTATGAGCAAGTCGATACCTCAACAAAATGTTATGATGCCGGATACAAGTTTTCAATCTGTCTCTTGCAAATTCGTCCTTCGATACTTTAAGGACTGCTTTTTCCAACAGAATGAATTGTGCGATTGCATTCGAGCACAAAGCAATAAACAAATTATCATGTCCGATTATCGCTTGCACTGCACAAATTAGGACGATTGCTTGCACACTATACACGAATACGTATTCCGGGTTCCTACTGACATCAAAACCATACCATACTGTCAGAGGCAGCTCCATCCTACCTCTTGTGAGTGGTAAAACTACAAGTAGTACAACACAAGTTATGCTGAAGAAATAAGAAAGGCACATGGCAATGAACACCAGCCTGCTTTGTCGTCTTAAGCGTCTTTCAGTATGGAAACCTGCTGTAGATGCCGGTAAAAATTTATGGTGGAAGACAAACAATAACTGCCTCAGTTTATTTGCATTTAAGTTCAGTATCATGAATTTCACCATGGCCTAAAAATGTGTAGAAATCTGCCATGAGTCATTGGATAAAATGCTTGTTAAGTTCTTTGTAAGTAGTTACCATGACATCAGAGATTACCTGGATATTTGCTGACATTATGATCGTAGAGGACACAACTTCCATTACGTCTGACGCACCATTAACTACGAAAAGAAATTGACCAGCAATAACGAAGATATATAACATTAAGGAAATCCAAAAAAACATCTTCCTAAATACATTTTCTTGTGATCGTGGCCACATCCATAAACATCGCAAAATCATTTTTGGTACTATTATTACCCATTTAGAGGAATCTTTCATGGCATTAACTGGATACATGACTAAAAACTAAGAAAAAGGGGTTAAATATGCACAAACAGAAACAGTTCCTACCTCTTTTAGAACAAGACTTCTCTTAGACTGCACGCTTTAGAAATCCGATTCAGAGCTTTTCATGGTAATTGCACAATTACTCAACATTTAGTTGGTTAGGCACGTGGACTTATTTGCATTATTTAAGAATGTGATTAATTTGTCGATATGAAGCTGTCTAGCAAACCTTTACTCCGAAATTTTTTTAACTGAGGTCTAGTAATTTTTAAGCAATAACACTAGTGTTTTTCATTAGGGACTGGAAACAGTAAACACATTAAAGTTTGATGGATTTGAATCACGTCAAATATACTTGTCTTCAGTGTCCACTTTGCTTTTATATCGATCTATCTAGTAATTATTACTCACTGAAAAAGTGCATGTATTTTAAATATCTCATAGGCCCGCCCCCGAAGTGATGCGTGCGCACTACAAACACCCGGTAACTCGCAAGGTCTATTCGACTACTTCATTCGAGCTCTAACCAATAGGAAGCAGATACGTCATTGGGCGCCTCATTTCCTCTCGCTTAGATTCACAGTGTATCACACACTAATGCAATACATGGCATGCAGAAGTACCTACGAAACATAATCCCCAAAATTTTGAACAATTATATTTGTGGATTCGATTTATAAATTTTCTTGGGAGCAGAGTGAGTGATAGTTATATAGCACCTTTTACAATCCTACTATTCCATAATATTATAACCAATTAGTTGTTTATTTAAAATATTTTTTTCGTACATTCATATTATAGTTTTACCTATTATAGGCACTACAGGTATGATTCTTAATGATAATTATTAACAGTTAGCTCTTTATTTAACTAAAAGTTAAATAAAAGTTGCATACCTACTATAATTTATCAAATATAAGATCAAAGATTGTATCGCCTGAATGTAATTTATTATAGTTATAGTTGTAACTTAAATAAATTTATAGTTTTTACCTACGAGTGCATTTTTGGCTGTAACTAATGCAACTGAACGAAAAAAAGTTCATTTTTTTATATTTTATATAAACATATAATTTACACTCTAATATAGCAACAATACAATTGGAAGCTAACAATTAAAATGCTGAACCGTAGTTACTAACATTTAAAGAACAAAACAGATGCCAGTTCTATTTACAATAATACATCACACATTGATTTGTCGGATATGTATGGGATACCTGCTACCATTCAGATAAAGCAAGTTCGCGTTTGTTGGATGACTTAGGACTGAGGATTTAAAAATCTAATATAATAATAATTCTTGTGCGCCTCTTTCAGATGAACTTCATAGGGCTATAAAAAATCCAGACAAGCCTCGTAAACATGTGTAAGTAGGTACAAGAGAGTCGGTTTACAGGCAATAGACAGTTGCGACAGAGATGCCCTAAGTCGCCCGCATGCGTCATTTCTTACGTCCTTCCCCGCATTTACCGCGCCTATAAACCGACCCATTGATGCAACCTGTGGAATAAAGTAGACCTTGTGTAACTCGCCCGGTGAGAACAAGCCAGTTTGTTATTTTTCTGCCAATCTAATGCAGTTGGAAGTGCACCCAGCTAACGAAGTTCATAGCTACCATTAAAGGCGCTGAATTTTGCTCTTAGATTTCCGGTCAATATCTTTGTGGCAAAGGAAGGGTTAAGTGCTATACTACTAAATATTTATTAATAGATGTAAAAGCGAGGCAAACAAACAACAAACAGCAACAAGTAGTACCCGTTAAGGCAGCTAGGTGGCTTTGTCATCATGTCAGTGTAATGCTGACAGATGGCATTGCCATCCTAAATTCTTACAAACACCAACAAGGTTGCTAACGATTCAAAGAAAGTTCTAGGGAGATATTCTACATTTACTCCTACCACAAAAGGTTTACTAGTGCTATATATTTTGCGATCTTTTAGTGCTTTTTCAGACTGACTGATAAAGGGATTCAATAAAGCAAATATACGTGTAGTTCTGTTCTCATTAATATTATAACTATTAAGTTTCCTTGACGTTATCATACCTCTACCGAATCGTACCTTTCATAAATTTTTTACGCGTGCGAGTTTAATTAAAACAGTAGATACAATTTTGGTGATTGATTGCTCTTGCTCAATGGTCACATTATATTTCTTCTAGTCAACAGCTTCTGTGAACGAAGACAGGAGAGTGAAAAGCGACATTACCCCTTTCATGACCTAAAAGCCTCGCAATTAGAAATAAGTTTTCGGTATTCATGACCCACATACTGCCAAAAAAGTGGCGAGGTCCAGGTATACAAAATTTTTGGTAGACAATCTCTTTGACCTCTGCGATCTTAAAATCATCAGCGCCATCATTTTCTTTGTCTCGTTATCATCCAAGTCTTCGCAGCCGCTACTATAAATGTAACGTGCTAAAGATGAACTATGATGAGTTACTTCAGAGCTGAAGAAACAGAGCATAAAAAGCTGCACAACGGAAGCAAAGAAGAAATTGTATATGCTCATCGTTTGGGCGAAGTCCAGGCGTCTCTGCAAGTACAAAGTTATGGTAACCTTAAAGGTACACTGTCATTCGACACCTACCGTGGACAGTACAACAGCGGATGTACAGATACCAATTGTGTTGAGAAGGAATTGGACCAGCAAGCTGAATGAAAATGCTTCCTCAATCCCGTCACAAAACCTGCAATAAGGAACATCCGTCTACGCTCTACGTCTAGTAAATGACGTCACAATGCACGACTGCCGTATTAGTTACATTCGAAGGACGCTTATAGTATATCCCAATTTTTTACAAATAATTTATGAAGAAAAGCTAATTTGATTGAATAAGTCAATACCTCAACGAAATGTTATGATGCTGTACACATGTCTTCAATCTGTCTCTTGCAAATTTGTCTTTCGATACTTTGAGGACTCTTTCTTTTAGGAGAATGAATTGTGCGATTGTATTCCAGCAAAAAACAAAGAACAAGTCATCATGTGCTGTTATTCCTTGCATGACACTTAACAGTAGGTGGATTGCTTGCAGAGAATACATGATTTCATACTCCGGACTTCTACGGACATTAAAACCATAGGCTATGTTCAGAGGCAGCTCTTTGCTACCTCTTATAAGTGGTAAAACTACAATTTGTAAAGTACAGATTAAAGCGCTCGAATAGGCAATGCGCATAATGATGAAGACGCGTCTGCTTTGTTTTCTTAAACGATTTTCAGTATAGACACCTGCTGTCGATGCTGATAAGAATTGGTGGTAGAAGACGAATAACAACTGTCTTAGTTTGCTTGCATTCGACTTTAGTATCGTCATTTTGACCAGGGTCTAAAAAAGTATGTAAAGTGTTATTCGATACAAAAATATCCTATTTCTATTTAGTTCCTTATACGCCATCTGTTTACCTGGATATTTGATGATATAAGGATCATATTAGACACAATATCCATTAGGTCTGACTTGATGTTTACTACGAAAAGGAACTGGCCAATAGTAACAAAGATACACAGCATTAGGAAATTCAAAAGATCAACTTGCTAAATACGTTTTCCTCTGATAGTGGCCATATCCCCAAGCATCGCAAGAGCGTCTTTGGTACTAATATTATCCACTTTGAAGAATCTTTCGTGACGTTAACCGAATGCATAACTGAAAACTATCTGTTCCTTGCTGAAACAGAAGTTTAAGTAGAATAACAAGACTTCTGAGTTTGCACGCTTTAGAAATCTGCGATTTAGAACTTTTCATAGTAATTATACGACTACACGACATTTATTTCGTTACTCTTAATTGGCCACGTGGGCTTATTTATACTATTTAAGAATGCGAACTCAAGTTCACTAGCAAACTTCTACTCTAAGAACTTTCTAATCTGTTCTCTGTCCCAGCTTATGCATCTGTGGAATAAGTACTTATAAATAGTACATGCCCACTCGTTACTTCTACTCATCTACACTAGAGTTTTTCATTGACCAGCAACGAATTGGAGCAATGCGCAGGATTAGAGACCTAACTAGCTGCTGCTGCTGCTGCTGCTGCTGCTGCTGCTGCTGCACTGAAAAGGAAATATTTCCAGGGTACCTTTCAAATTTACTAAATTATTACCACTGTTAATAATTTGGACAATATTAAAATCGTCAGCATAAATGAACGTGCTAAATTCATTTTCCTTCTAATTTCATCATAAAAACAACGGTCCCAAAATGAACCCTTGGTTTACAGCATGTGGTTGAAGCCTAAATCCACCTTATTTAACAAACATGTCACAGGATGTCTTTATAGAACATATTACATCGGAAATAAGTGCAACTGTTAAAAGCACAATAAAGAAAAGAAAATATCTACAATAATACATATTTTGAGAATACCAGTATCTACATAAAGTCGTCAAATTACAGCAATCACTATAGCTACGAAAAAGAAGATTAATGCTCAGTACAGCAACGTAAAGATTCATTCAAAGTTGTAAAGAAAACATATCAGCATTGTCTGCAACTTCATTATACCATCCAAAGATATTGTTCAAAGCAGTTAGTTAAGGTGAACTTTACTGCAAATCTAATGTAGCAACAACTTTCCATAAGCGGAACAGAAAATGCTATTTCGTTTAGCAAATTTCTGCAAGACAACTTACCATGGATAAGTTAATACAAAAATATAAATACAAAAAGCTTCAACATTTTTAAAACTAGTTATAGCACGCGAATTTAATATAATATTACAAATGGTATAAGGTTTGCCCATAGGCAATCTATTCAATGTAGATATATGCGGTGTGTTATTACATATTAGTGATTTAACCTAGTAATAAAAACCGTATTCTGTAAAATCTATCAGATTCCGTGTAATATTTTATTGCTTGTCACGTGCAATATATAAATAATTTACTAGGGGATTACAGTGCAAGTACTAGGTGGTTTTGGCACATATAATTAAATTAAAATACATCTAATTTTTCTTCATTGGCTCAATTTGTTATTTTAACAGAGGACGCCGGTGATCCAAATATTTACAGATCTCGACATTAGGACAACGCTGAATCACACACGTGTAGGCTGAAGAAGGAAAAGCTTCTACAATTACATTTTCTTTGCACAAACTTTACCTTGTCCTCCATGCTCGTTGCCCATAACAACATTACAGTGATTAATTAAAATAATATCTACCATTTATTAAAGAAAATGGGCGGTCAGCAGTCTAAAATGCATAATGCCTCTAAACATTGATGCACTCTAGAATTACAGTCTACAGCTGACTTAAATTATACTCCACAGGTACCATAGGCAAAATGTTCGTGGGAACAGTGAAAATCAGCTTTAGGAGTCTGAATCCGTAAAATCTTACTTGAATGTAAATAAAAGTGAAACTTCTAATTCGACTATAAAGACATCATCAACATGCTGATTATTTTATTAAAAATAATGGTTATCCATTGTAATCTTTGCCTAATTAATAAAGTATTTTGATTAAATCCTGTTTTCTTTATTTATTTATTTATAACACACCTGAATCAGAGATCGTTATAAGCGGACGTTATCATAATGATATAATTGTTTTAGAGTCCTAAGGAGTATGGGTTCCATATTATTATCCAAGGTAAAAATAACAAATAATGAGATACTTCTAAAACTTTATTTTTACACATATAAACACAATTTTTTCAAATTCACCACAGAAACCTTTATAATCATTTTTTGTTCTACTCAACTTCTGTCAACGAAGTCAAAAGGGTAAAAAGCGACATAGTCCCTTTTATAACCTAAAAATCTCGAATTTAAAAAAATCTATCTTCAACAGCTAACAGCTTACGTACCGACAGAAAGGTGGCGAGATCTAAGTAAATTAAATTTCTTGCTGACAATCTCTTTGACCTCTGCGATCTTAAAATCATCAGCATCATCATCTTCTTGATCTGCTTGTCGTTTGTGTCTTCCCACCCACTACCGTAAACGTGGTCTGCCAAAGATGAAGAATGAAATGTAACTTCAGATCCGAAGATGCAAAACAGAAAGAGCTGCAGGACGGAAATGAAACAAGAAGCGAATATAGTCATCGTATGGATGAAGCTCAAACGTCTCTGCAAGAAAATGGAACGTAATTTTAAAGTTATATGGAATCATGTATATACTTACCGTTGCTAGTATCACTGCAGATGTGCAAATACCAATAGCACTCAGAAGGAATTGGATTAGCAAACTAAACGAGAATATTTCCTCGATCCCATCGCAAAACCTACAACAAGGTAATGTAAACTGATGACGTCACAATGCACGATACGCATATCGCGCGGTCAAGAACTGTCCATGTGGTACATAATTCCAAGTGCTTACCTCAACAACATATTATGATGTCGAATATACCTCCCTAATTTTTGTCGTTCAAACTCTTCATTTAAAACTTTGACAAGAGCGTTGTTCAACATTATAAATTGTGCGATTACATTTGAGCACAAGACGAACATCAAATCATCATGTGCACTTATCCCTTGCAGGACAGTTAACAATTGGTTGATGGTTTGCACAGAATATACGATTTCATACACCGGACTTCTGGTAAGATTGAAGCCATAGTATGAGTTTAGAGGCAGCTCCCTCCCTCCTCTTGTGAGTGGTAAAATTACACTTCCAAAGATATACCCTAATGAGCTGATATAGATGAAACACAAAGTTTTGAACACAAGCCTACTGTGTCTTCTTAAAAGGTTTTCCGTTTGATGATCCGCCGAAGAAGACAAGAATTCGTGATCGAACATGAATAGCAACTGCTTTAGTTTTTCTGCATGCAGCTTCAGTATTATCAGTTTTATCATGGTCTAGAAAAAAAGCATCTGTTAATTCCACACGTTATTTATTCCAGTGTCAAGAGTTACCTGTATATTCGGTGACAAATTGATCATAGTAGACACAACGTTCATTATGTCTGATGTAGTATTCACCACAAAAAGGAATTGGCCTATGGAGACAAAGACACACAATATTAAGAGCATCCAAAAGGTAATCTTCAAAAATACATTTTCCTCTTGTTGGGGCCATAATCCAAAACATTTGAGAAGCGTCTTTGTTACTATCATTATCCATTTTGAGGAATCTTGCATAATACTGATTAGATCGAAATAGTGTCAGTCTGTATAGAACAATAAATGCCTTCTAAGACTGAACACTTCAGAAGTCTGCAATTCCGACCCTTTTAGTAGCAGTTATGTACAATTACACAGCATTTACTCCTAATTAGTGATGTGTTCCTTGCATTATTAAAAAATGTCATTAGTCGATTTCAATTTCTGTTGAAAACTTCTGTTCCAAACTATTGTTAAAGCGAGACAAAAACGGCCGATTCTGGTTGAAATGATCAGTTCTATATGTTACGTAAGGTGAACTAGCCAAATGGAATAAATTCAATAGTTCAATATTTACTGGCCGTGCATTTACGATGGAAATGGGGGGGAGACTCAAGGCACAGGTTAGACTCCACTTTCTACAATAATTATCAGAAACGACAAAACCGTTATACAGTGACGTGTATTACTTCTTGGCTACAGAACTACAACTTAAATGCAACCAAAATTTGCTACTACAACGCACACATTTTTGCAATCTATTTATAATCGTCCAATTCGTACAGCATTTCCATAAATGATTCATCCATCCAGGGCGCCTATGGAAATTATCGATTAAATCAATTTGCCGCCTCTCAGGAAAGTAACGTATACTTGTTAACTGTCGATTTTTTAATTATCTGATATATTTTAACACGAGAAAATGCCTGGGAGATTGTATTTTCAACATATTCTGTAGTGTTTTATGATATAATTAACTTTAAGGTTGCAGAAGGCTCACATTTCGGAGTTGTGGTGTGACATTGATCTGCAGCCTTCGACTACTGTCGCCGTGCATATTGTAGCTTGGCAGCAGTTACAAAAAGGAGGCACAAGGAAACATTTATAGAAGCCCTGTATAAGGTTATATTGTCACAGTAAAGTATTTTAACTTCAATAATGAAGGATTWCGTACCACTTCAGGTTCCTTTTTTCAGGACCGTGTTCGGTTCATTTGGCCGTAAAAATTTATGTTTATATACGTAAAAATGTTAACGTGGGTAGCACCTAGTTTGTCCATATATTAAAAAATATTTATTAACTCTGAGATTATTTACTCCAAATCGCTATCGCTATTGTTCTCAAGAAATTCACTATAACTGCTCCAATCAGAATTTAAATTAATTATTAAACTTTTCAAACTTGGAGATCTTCTGGTGGATATAAAATTTTGTTCTGGTTGATATTCAGTTTTCTTCTGTAATATAAAAAAAAACATTTCTTGCTAAAATTATAAATTTAACAACATTAGTTAGAACACAAACGGCACTTGATAGAATTCATCTTAACTGTTAAGTGGAAATGAAACGTGCCTTCCATTGCCTGAAGAAAAAAGTCTTTTATTGCTCCTCGTGACAAACGTACTGACATAACCGTAGTGAGATCGAGATAGACTAGGTGCTAGGCGGTCAATCTCTAACCTTTGCGATCTAAAGATCATCAACATTATTATTTTCTGATCTGGTTGTCATCAATCTCTTCCCTCTCACAACTGTAGACGTGGCTTGCCAAGATTAACTATGATAAGCAACCTGAGGGTCATAGAAACAAGGCAAGGACAGCTGCATAATGAAGGCGTAACAATAAATAATTACCTGTACAAAGCTCAAGCTTCTCTGCAAGTGAAACATTAGAGTAATTTCAGAGATACACTCTCACAGTGATACTTACTGTTGAAAGTGCTACAGGTGATCTGCATTTACCTTATAGGTACTCAATAACATGTTATGGTGCCAGATATATCTCCTCCTTTTCTTTGCAAAATCGTGCTTCAGGACTTTAACGACTGCTTGATTTAACAGATTGAATTGTGCCATAATATTCGAGCATAAGACAAGGAAGAGATAATCATGTGCAAGAATTCCATTAACAACAAAGAACACTTGGTCGATGACCTGAAAAAATATAAGACTCCATAAACCAGACTCCTAGTTGTGGTGACCTTCTTATTGAAGACGAACCCCTCTGGAGACGTATATATACGTATACACGATAAATTATAGCACATAGAGCTGATGTAAACAAAACACATTATTTTATTAAACGATTTGCAGTTTCGTGATCTGTTATCGATGTCTGCAAAAATTTATGATTGGAAACAAACAACAATTGCTATAGTTTGTTAGCGTTCATCTCCAGTATAATCAGGTTTACAATGACCTAAAACAAAGTTCAGCATGGTTATCCTGAAAGTAGTAGCTTCATCAAAAAGCGATGAAAAAGCAATTTTTTATAATGATGTGTGATTACCTGTATATTTGGTGAAAAGCTGATCATAGAAGCCACAATGTTCATTATGCCTAACGTATCGTTCACAAAAAAAGAAGTTGGCCTGTGAACACGGCATATATACTTTTTTCCTTATTCTGGCTATATCTCAAGTCATACTCGTTACCAACAATCCATTTTGAGAAGTCTTGTATGATATTTACTGGATACATGACTAAAAAGTCCAAAAATGCTCGACTTGTACTGAACAACAATTATTACTCGTATTCTGCTTTAATAGATTCTAACTTCAACAAAACTTTGACTTGAAATGATGCTAGTAAATGTACATTAGATAGATAACTTATAAAACTTCTGCGATTCTGAAGTTTTTAGCGGTAATTACAGAACTGCGCGGTATTTTGTCAATTTTCTACGCCTAATGATTATTCACTGCATTATTCAGAAATACGATTAATTCGTCGATCTCAATTCTGTAGGAAAGTTCTGGAAAACTACTGCGAAATCTGAAGGTTCTGGTTTACTCTAGTTTATGTATCGTTCAAATAAAATGAAATGTACTACGGGTTGCTACTTATTATCGCTAATGTGTTTTCTTATCCAAATACAAATGTAACTCTTGTTTCCTCTATGTTAGCAATAACGTAGCAGACTGCATATCTAGGGCAAGTACGCGATTTTTAAAAAGTGTAACGCAATTTACACAAGTGTCATTCCTTCTACACGACGCTCTTGAACCATATCATTGGAAACCGCCTTTTGCAATAACCCTTCTGGGCAGTCTCAGAAAAGAAAAGCTCCGAATGATCTTTTTTAAGAAAATGTCCTTACTGAATATTTTAACCCGCGTCAGGGCATCATATAAGAAATGTTCGACTAAAGAGTGCAATTGTGGAAAGTGCCCTTTGATTTAATCTTAAATAATACAAATTACCAAAGTGTATTCGAATTTTTGAAAAAAAAATAGACATGTGTATGCCGAGTAATTAGACGTGTTGACTACCTACAGCAATTACTCAGTTAAATATGTTTAATAAACAGCTTATTCCGGTGAATCTTAATGGCAGTCGAAATCTAAAATTATGATAACTCACCGCGGTGAAACTATTGTTTTAATAAGCGCAATACCCATTTTTTGTTAATAAGAAACACTGTTCTTGTCAAAAAACCAACTATGTAATTGTAATTTATATATTTGGTATTGAACCATGCAGAATAATTAATTGCATGTATTTTATAAACAGCCGAAGCGACTGAATTATCTGACAGCACAAGTTTCTCTCCTAATCGGCAGTTCTTGTGAGTGAAGACAACACGGCGAAGAACGAAAATATTCCCCTCATAATCTACAAAAATGGGCAAAAAACAAAAATACTTCACACTGAATCTTTAAAGTATGCTCACCAACAGATATGTAGTCAAATCCAAGTAGGCCAAATGTTTGATAGAGAGTCTTCTTGCTCTTTGTGCTCTTAAGATAATGAAAATTAAACTTCTCTTTAAGTTGTTATCGTCTATATGCTCCCACCCACAATTGTAAGTGCACAATGACAAGGATGAACTATGGTAGGCTACTTCAGCACCGATAAGGCAGAATAGGAAAAACTGCACCACGGATGCCAAGCAATAGAAGAAGATGGTGAACATGCTAGTGAAGCTTAAATGTCTCTGAAAGTTAAAGGAAAAGGAGTGTGGATTATGGCTTATATTGGTACCTACCGTTGATAATACTACAGCAGAGGTGCAAATACCGATGGCACTTAAAAGTAACTGGACTAGAAGGCTGAAGGAAAAAACTTCCTCGATCCCATCGCAGAATCTGCAATAATTAGATTCATTAAATGATTACAGTTAGACCCAGGCCTGGTCCTAAAGACAATGCTGCCAGCATGCCATATAGTTTCAGTCACTCCTCGCTGCTATAAAGTACCTTCACTCGTTTCTAAATTGCAAAATTGCATTTTGTTTTTTTCCTTCTTTGAAAGAAGAGAAAGGCTGGCTAAGACATGGAACATGACAGTGGCATCAAAGTAGAGAAATTTCAACTGGGATGAAGCTAGAATACTAGCACAGTGCAGAACTAACTATGTGAAAAAAATTAATGCACCAAAAGGCAAGTAAATCGAAAACGCTCTCTACTTTTGCACCCAATGCGTAATAAAGCAAATGATTATATATTGTACAGGGTAACTTCTAAGTTGATACTTTTTTAAGTGTGTATAGGACTAATTAACCGAAACAACTTTTTGAAATAACTTTTTTAAATAACTCAAAAATGTAGTAAAAAAAGGAATACACTTCTATTTTAAATGAAGTGTTCGTCTACACAATGCTGTGTGAGAGCGCGTAATAAAATGTGCTCAATCAATTCTTCCAGAGTGTTTGATGGCGTTTTAAAAACTAAACTCTTTATGTAACCCCACAAAAAATCACGTGGTGTAAGGTCTGGTGATTGAGATCGGCAAGCAACTGGTCTATTTCGACCAATCCAGGGTTTTTATAAATGATTCATGTATCCAGGGCGCTTATGGAAATTATCGATTAAATCACTTTGCCGCCTCTCAGGAAAGTGACGTATATTTGTCATCTGACGATTTTTGAATTATTTGATACATTTGAATATGAGAAAACGCTTGGGAGCGCGGATTTTCAACATATTCTGTAGTGTTTTGTAGGATAATTGATTGTGAGGTTACAGAAAGCTCACATTTCTGAGCTGTGGTGTGACATCGATCTGCAACCTTCAACTACTATCGCCGTGCATATTGTAGCTTGGCAGCAGTTAGAAAAACGCGGCACAAAGGATTTAGAAATCAACGCCGCCCGCGTTGCATGAGTCATTTATAGAAACCCTGTATTATTTAAGGACCCCCGCACTTCCCGCCTAAAATGAGGAGGTGTCCCGTCTTGTAGAAGCCACAGATTTACTCTTATATCCAGTGGCACTCCTTCAGGCAGATTGGGCAGATGATTTCGCCCGTTAAACGGTCTGGTAAGGTGTGCGGACCAATGAGTATTCCATTCACAATTCCCAGCCCATACATTTACGGAAAATCTATGTTGAAAATTTTATTTCCGAATAGCATGGGGATTCTCAAGAGACCAAACATGAGTATTACTGAAATTGTTGATACCATTTCTAATGAATATTGTCTCGTCCACAGACTAATTTTTTCTAGTGAAATTTCTGTCATTTGCTTTGTTTTGTAAGAGCCATGTGCAGAATCAACTCTACGGGGATGGTCTTGAGGTAGTAGCGGGTGAACACGTTGAACATAAAATGTTCTCGCAATGTTTTCCACACTTTTATTTGGTCAACTTCGACCTGACGAGCAATCTCCCTAGTACTTATTGATGGATGTTCTTTAACAAGATTTAAAACGTGTTCATTCTGCACATTTACAGGTTGTCTTGGCCTTCCTGCATGCCCTGCACGATGTTCCCTTAAATCATCAATACTCCTTACCTTTTCAATGAGTTTTATAAAACTACGGGATCTAGGATGAACTCTCAAGGGATAGCGTTCCTCGTATAACCTTTCTGCTGCATCCGCACTTTGACGACATTCCTCATATCAATGGCATACAAACTAATTCATTATTTTCATACACATGAGCCATTTTTTACTTTTAAAGCGTTTTAAACTGATATCTATCACGCGATTAACTGACAACAAATTGAGACGTTACTGCCTGACATAAAGAAATAGCTGGCTGGATATTTAAATTAACATATCTCCCTTATTTTTGAATTATGTAAAAAAAGTTATTTGAAAAAGTTGTTTCGCTTAATTAGTCCTATACATGGTTAAAAAGCGCATCAAATTAGAAACCACCATGAATATTATTATTATTATATGAATATTATTGTTAACATCTCTTCATATCTGTTATATTGATTGTCCCTTTATCAAATCTTTAAAATGTCAAGCAAGTACCTCAGCAACATTAGATGATGACAGATGTATCTCCTTAACTTAGTCCTTGCAGAGCCCTCTCTAAGCACCCCGCCTACTGCGTCATTCAACAGAACGAACTGTGCAACCACATTCGAGCACATGACGAAGAACAGATCGTCATGTCCTGGTATTCCGTGCATTATGGTCAGAACTTGGTTGGTCGCCTGCGCCACGTAGACGATTTCATAGACGGGACTCTTGGTGGTGTTGAAATTGTAAACAACGTTGAGAGGCAGCTCCATCTTGCTTCCTATGAGTGGCAAAGCTATGCACGTCAAGATGTAGCAAAATCCGGTGGTGTAGACGAAACACATGGCCAAGAGAACCAGGCTGCTTCGTTTTCTCAAGTAGGCTTCGATTTTTGGACCCCTCGCTGATGAAGGCCAAAATTCGTTACGCAGCTTAAACAGCAAGTGTTTGAGTTTCGGTGCGTTCTGTTTTATCATCACCATTTTTATCATGAGCTGAAAGGAACTTGGTGATAATAACTACTCATCAGTAATAGTATTTAATAACTTCCAAAGCTCTACTATACATTAGTATTCGGGGTATTCCACGACGAGCTGTCATTGGAAGAATGAACCTGGGGAAAGCCATTGGTTCAAATTATTGTAATACTCGTATTTGACACGATACGACGACACAATCATAGCTCACGCCAAGAATTATGTGCATTGTTGTGCTCTATTCGTCTAAAGGAATATATTTCTAAACAAAAAAAATCAAAAATTTTGTGCATAATTATGCTCATGGGGTCTGAATGGTTTATTAAATTCACAGGCCAGATTCATGTTCGCATATTGGAAGGAGTAATACAGCTGAGTATCGTCCGAATATTGATGATTCTTGCGGTGTTTGTGAACATTAACGAAATTAACTGTGCAGAAGGAATACAAGAGCGGTCCCAGGATGCCGTCCTGCGGTACATTTGCCAGCATGAATAGGATTGATCTTTTATTGATGGATTACCTTTGCGTTTATTAATACCAGGGCTGCTATTTCTAATTAAAAATTGAGAAACGGTTACTCATTTTTCTACAAAATCGCAAAACCAATTGCAAAATTTATTATACCGTAACACTGGCTTCTAGATGCCATCTTCGAGAAACTGTGCCGCCAACTGGGTGAAGTCAATATGACAGACGCTTCAATGATTTTGTAGAAAACTTTTAGTTGTATTTTTATGGAATTTTTATAGCCCGTCGGAGATTTATTTGCGAATAAACCTTTTATTTATTTATCATTAATAATGACGACCTGATCGATGGCGATAACAAGTATCTTAAACTCAAAACTGCAATTAACTCTAGCAACTAACTGACAATTTCAGTCAGTGTAAAAGCAGAACTTACAGTTTGAAGTCTATTCAAGGCATTATAATTAGAAGAGTTCTTCTATTCTACCATAAAACCTAATTTTTTCGGACCAAAAAAAGGTACGCGATGCTAAGTGAAAAAGTGTGTGAAAACGCTGTGTTTAATTGTTTTAATTTCGTCATACTTGTTAAGCCACTAGAGGCTAAGGCTACGGCTGCATAGCGGTTGAAAGCTCGAAGTAGGATTAAATACAAGAAAGTCTTTTTACCACCCCGTACAAACGATAATTACCTGTATAATAGCAGAAAAAGTTATCATAGTCGAAATAACTTTCATTATGTCATATCTGTGGACTATAAGATAAGCTAGCTGACCCACACTGATAAAAAGACTTAAGGTAAACTGCAGCCAGAAGACCAGTTTAGCAAGCTTTCCTTCTTCATCTTCTGGCCATATTCCCACGCAACCTAACCACATTTTTGGAATTAACATTATCCATTTTGAGGAATCTCGCATTATATTAACTGTAGGCATGGCTAAAAATACCTCTTTGTTAGATTACGCTACCTCTGATACCAGTCAAGGAATGAAAATTGAAAACGTAATTAGCGCTTCTTGATTCTTAAAAATACAAGTTTTACAATTCKAAATTGCCTTCCGACGGAGTAACTKCTTGTGTGTTCAGACAACGTTGGGCAGCTATACTATTACATAGTACCGGTATTTATAATTACGATACCACACCCTAAAAAAATGGAAGAGACCGTGAGAATCTGCCTACGCGTTGAACATACCTCTACGTGCTATTTTATTGGATTTTTTTTAAGATAACTAGGGGGATAAATAAATAAAATAAGAACTGAGTGTGGTTTTATTCTAATTAAACTTTAATGGAAAATCCCGACCACCATAATTCAGAAAACCCAAATGCGTAATCGGCAGCTTCAGTAGAATAAGCTACTTCTTTAATTTTTTTAACTGGAGGATATTATCCTGATCGGATTTTTAGCGAAAATGGAAACAAATCGAGCAAAAACCATTATTTATATTATTTGACTGAATCCCTTATCTAGTTAGTTCAAACAATGCCTTTAAAAGCAAATAAATTAAGATACTCTAACGAGTTCAGATTTAGGTCCGATTCCGAGACTCGCATTGTTCGAACTATTTAGGCAAGGGATTCGTTCAAACCTAAAGCAAATAGCAAAGATAATGATGTTTTGTTGACTTAACTCCACTTCCGCCGAAAATCTGGTGAGAACAACATTCTCCGGTTAAGTCCACCGAGATATTTGAAAAAGTCACTTATCCCACTAAAGATGTAGGTACTGTATGTATTTAGGCTTTCTGAGTTCTTGTGGTTAGTTTTCCGTTATAGTTTAACTAGTTGCTAAATGCTAGTCACTAGCAAAGTGAGACTAAATATTTGGAGATCGCGATATACCGCGGACCTGTGATTGAGAACGTTTAAGTTTTAAGGTTTACCTACATTAGGCAAGTTGGTTGTAGCCTTTTTAGTTTTTTTTCATAACCGATACAACGGCTACTACTGGTATCTAACACCTACTTTACTTTTATGGATTATTCAGAACCAATTGGTTTTCTAGCACACATGCATAATACATGACGATCAAGTGGAAACTTTAAATATGATGAGTTTTGCTCGTTAATTACAAAATTGCACGCACATAGTTACCTAGAGTTAAGTCTGCATTTGATTACTTACATATACAGTTAAATTGCGATTTCTTACTTTATAAAAAGCCGTGCAAATATTTCACAATAATTCTTACGAACTACAAAGAAACCTTCAACCGTGAACCTATACCGTAAGTAAACAGTTATATATATATATATATATATATATATATATATATATATATATATTAGCACTGCGAGCCTAAAAGGCCCATGGCTTGGTCTATTTTTGCACTCCACAATTTCCTGTTCTGAGCATCTTAGTTCCAACAGTTACTCTTCAAGTACAGTCTGACATCCTCCTCTACTTCATCTCTCCATCTTTCCCTGGGTCTTCCTCTTCGTTTCCTTCCTCTAATTTCACTCTTCAGTATCCTTTTTGGCACTCGTTCTTCCGGCATTCTCACTATGTGTCCCAACCACCTCAACCGCTGGGCCTTTACGATACCCACTATACTTGGTTCTTTATAAAGTTCTTGCAGTTCATAGTTCGACCTTCGCTGCCACATTCCATCCAACAATTTTCCTCTAAAGATTTTTCTCAACACTTTTTTTCCCACACGCACAACATTGACTGTTCACATTTTTTCAACGTCCACACCTCACTTCCGAATGTAACTATTGGTCTAATGACAGTCTTATTGTACATTACATTTCTCAAAGCCATAATACATCTATTACCCGCAAGCAGCCTTGTTCTTATTTCTTCACTTATGTCTGGCTTTCTTGTAAACACTGTACCCAAATACACAAAACGCTCCATCTCCTCGAAGTTGTACACCTTGCCACTCCTAAGCCTTACTGTTAGCTTCCTTCCCATATTGTATTCTTCATCACTCCACTTCATGTATTTAGTTTTTGCTTCGTTTACTTCCAAGCCCATTTCGGTTGCAGTTGTTAATAAGCGCTCTAACACTGTCCGCAATTCCGGGGAACTGCGAGTTAATATAGCGATGTCATCCGCAAAAGCCAAACACTGGTGTCTTTTGTGGTACACTAGACCCGAGCGACTTATGTTGTCTTTTCTCATGACTTTTTCCAACATTACATTAAACAGAATGGGCGATAACGGATCCCCTTGCCTTAAACTTTCTCCAACTCTAAACTTTCGTGACAGCTTACCATTAAACTTTACTCTATTTTCATGTTTTGCAAAGTCATTTTTATCAATATTATTATCTTGCTAGGTACTTCGAATTCTTCAAAAACTTCATACAGTTTATGCCGTTTCACTTTATCGTATGCTTGTTTAAAATCTATAAACACTATTTCGGTGTACTTCTGATGTTGATAGCTTTCGGCTTGTATTTCCCTTAAAGTATAGAGTTGGTGTAGGGACCCGTACTAAAGATTAATTTCTTTTGGTAATCAGGTTACCCCGTTGCGCTGGCGAAGGACCAGTGTATTTTTTGATAAAAGAAACACACGAAAACTTTAACATTATGTCTATTAACAACACTTACATCTTTCATACATCGTCTCTGTGCGCTGTTCGGCACAATACTATTTACAGTTTAATTTATTTGGGGGTGGGCGACAACCCCTCTACCCAGGCAATACCATAAATCATTTGGGCGACCAAACAGTTGGTCTACAATTCCTCTTCCGCCGCGAAAGCCGTCCTCCACTCTGTTGTTCAGCCCACTGTTTATTTGTTGTCCTTCAACTGGTACATCACTGTTTAATAATTCATTAAAGTGTTCAACCCATCTTTCTAGCATTTCATTCTCGTCTGCAATTAGCCGCCCTCCCTTATCTTTTAGAAACAAAGTTTTTGGATAAAACCCTTGCTTCTCATTTCTTATACCTAAGTACAGCTTTTTAACTTCTTTATTATATACTCTCAGGCTTTACTTAAAAGTTGCAAAATCTAGCTATCCCAGATGATATTAAAAAAGTCTTTGGTAAATATTGTGGGTAAGATTATATAAAAACTTACTTATTAAGTCGCTATACAAGGTGTTAAAGATCACCTTCAGGTATGACAATTTAAATTTAAATAAAACATTTACCAAGTAATTATAACCGGGGGAGCAGCATAATTAGAAACAAACATTGAAATTTTGCGTTTTATTAATCTAGGCAACTATAGACATCGTACAGTCAACACTTTCATATCACCTTCAAAGCTATCGAAAGTACAGTCTAAAACGAAACTATCAAATGCAACTGTCTTTTAAGCTAATTCATTTACTATTGTAACTAGAGGCTGTCAACGAGGACATAAGAGTGTAGAATGAAAACGTAACTTTCATAGTCTTTAAGAATGTGGTAAAATCCAAAAAAGTCAGATGCATTATAGACAGCCTCTTTTCCCTTTGTGATCTAACGACAATCAGCATCAGTTTTTTCTTGATTTCGTTGTTATCAATGTCCTCCCATTTGCAGTCGTATATGTAATTTGCCACCGAAGAGCTTTCGTAAGCCAGTTCTGCTCCAAACGCACAAAAGTTGAACAGCTGCATTAGATGTCCCATACAGTAAGAGGCGAGGTATATAAATGTAAATAAAGACACATCTGTCTGCAAATAAACAAAGAATTGTTAACGTTAAATAGGTATTGTGTAATTAAGGTATGAATAATAATTACTTTACTTCGACAGTCAAAATTTTGCAAACGCAACAATTAAAATCTTATTATGTATTGAAAACAAGAGAATGCTGCCTTTAAGATCTTATATAAGGCAAACCATACTTGAATGGCGATTACTTTCCAATGATATGGTGTGGAAAACCAGCGCCTATGAATTAGGCAACTAAACTGACAATGGCAATTATACATATAATTTATAATAACTTACCACGGTAAGTATAACGCAGCCCATGCACAAAGCTATAGCACTCAGAGCAGCAAGCTAATAGCTAATAGCAAAGACAGATTCGATATCACTGGAAAACCTACAAAAACATTGTCAACCTAAAGTTACTGTAAAAAACCGTATTACCGTAGCAACATGTAGTGATGATTGATACAAACTTTCAGAGTTTTATCCATTTTCTCCTTTTCCATTGTGATGTTTTTTAATACATTCCCCAAGAGGATAAACTGGGCAATGATATTCGAAGACAGGGAGCAAAACAATATATCATGTCCTAGTACTCCGTGGACGATACTGATGATCTGTATGGATACCTGAACGAAATAGAGTAATTCATATACAGGAGTAAAGCTGGTATCGAAGCCGTAGAATGAATTCATTGGTAATTCCATTTGGCCTTTTACGAAAGGCACAATGCATGACGTTATGTAATAAGCCATTCCTGTTATATACACGGAAGTTATGAGGTACAACACCAACTTGCTCCTTTTATATAAATCGTCTTCTATTTTTTTATCCAACATGTTGGCTAGCCAAAAGTCGTTTCGGATCCTTGTAAGCATACTACGAAGACGGCTATTATGGTACTTCAAAACTGCCAGTTTCACCACCAACTGAAACAATAGGTCAATGTTTTTTCCAGCTCTGTAAGTGAGAACATGAGAACGATAACTTAGTAATCATCTCAGTGGGGTAGACTCTCCTTCAAATATTTTATGTATTTATTTATTTATTTGCACAAATGGCAACTCAACAGGAAGAACACGTTCCCACTTAAAGAGTTTCACTAAATACAAGCTCCCATTTTAAAAGAAAATATAATAAACATACATAAAAGTGAGTCAGTAAAAAAAACAAAAAATATTAATAATAAAAATAAATAACAGTAATGGAATATAAATCAAAGAAACAAAGAAAGAAAGAAAGAGAGATCAGCACAAAAAAAACAATGCAGGTATATAAGAGGTCGAGCTATTCGAGAACTATGGGTACTAGCATAATTTAAAAAAAATCAAGAAACTATGTAAAGCAAAGTGTTAAGGACCGACAGCAAACCCTCGGGTCCTGGAGAGTGACAATACAAAAATATCAATATGCGCAAAGTGTGTGTTATATTGCCTCTGAAAACGCACAAGAGGGGTATTTGCCGCGAAGTTGGTATATGGAAGGGTATATAAAAGAACCTAAAGGAGCGGGTTTTGCAATTATTAATAGCGAATGATAAGCAGCTGAGAATATAGTCACACTCGACCTCAAAGTTAACGAGTCTATGCAGGAATACGTTCTCTATTAAAACGGAAATTCATATTTTTCATAAATTTAACCTGGTCTCGTTCAATAAGGTTGATATACTTGGGGTATTAAGGATTCCAAACCAGGGAAGCATATTCTAATATACTACGATCCATTGAATTGTATAATAGAAGTATCACTGAATCCTTGAAAGAATTAGTTGTTCTCATAACAAACCCCAAAGTCTTAAAATATCTGGCAATCATGGTATCTATGGGTGCTTCAAAACTTAATTTGGAATCTAACACCACGCCCAAGTCATTCACTATATCCACCGCCTCTAGTTTTACATTGTTGGTTTGATAACTATAATCGTAAACGGCAGTTTATATCCTTGAAAATCGAATATATTTGCATTTCTCTACATTTGAAAACAGCTTATTGAGTTGACAGTACTCATAAAAATTGGAGATGTCGTTTTGCAACTCTTCAAAATAATCATGACAACCTATAGGTCTAATGTCTCGTCCATGTATATTATTGTTTTGTTTGCTGGACGATATTCTTTTATCCTRTGCAGATAATTAAGAAGCATCTATTGTATATGTGGTTTTTGCATAAGCAGCTTGCGATGTGTTTGTGTCAAAATTAAAATTTAGCGAAAGGGCCTTGTCTTTGTCGTGTGAATCGTTATAGGCTGTGTTTTTAAACTAATCTAATTCAAAGCATTTTTATAAGGGAAATCCAAGAAATATTAAAACCAATTACATGGTGATAAGTTTTGTCGTTMCATTTACAATTTTTCAAAGGGTGTCTGCCCCACACAGAGGGTAAGCGCTTTTATTATGAATACCTGTATTGTCGGTGACAACGTTACCACAGTCGACAATGCTCCGTTTATGTCCACTTCTTCGCTAAGTAGAAATAATATCTGACCAAATGCGGCGATTAGAGTCAAAACATATTGAATCCAAAATACAACATTGCTAATGGCATTGTCATTTTCAGGCCACATCCCAACGCATTCCAGAAAAGACTTCGGCACAAACAGTATCCATTTTGAGGAATCGAACATTAGATTTCTTTGTTCCATGACCAGGAAATGAAATACTGTTTCTTTCCTGAACACGTGCATGTTTAGGAGCTAGATATAATCTACTTACTTAATTAGAAAATTATCTGACGACTGATGTCTTCATTATTTACGAAAATATTTCAGCTCGTTACGCCATTAAAGGCATAACAAATAAATTGGTGGATAATTATGTTATAAATTGGATAGTGATAATAGACTGCCGAAGACATTTAATATAATCTCTGTAATACAAAAGGGAATTAAATCATATTCTGCAAATATTGACATATAAACACAAATGAGAATATGTATTGAGAGTATGACATATAGAAGTCGTAGGAACAATAAAATTATCTTAAATAACGTAATGTAGAAAATGTTGTGACGCTGTATCACATAATTAGAATTGATAACATTTATTAACAAAACTCTTTCTAAACTGAACAGAATATCACGCGTGCATAAAATAGTTTACTACCTATAAAAACAAGCCGATATGTAAGTCACCTTTAGCTTCAAGCTCTACTCATAAGATGCAGATACTAAGACAAGAACTGAATGAATGACATACTACAATTTTGGGACAGTGTATGTTTTGTTGTACTTAATCTTAATCCATCACTGAGACATGTAAGTCTTCATTAAAAAAGTATTAAGTATTACAATGGCTAACTTACTTCTCACAATTAGTTTAACTTAAATGAATTTTTCTATTCAGAACCTGGATTAGTAGAGTTAGTTGCAAGTGCATCTTCAAGCTCTTGTGCAAATACAGTAAGTATATATCAAAGCTACAAATAATATTTTCAATAATCAAATACTGTATCCAAATACTGCAAACTCACCGCTTTTACTGTTGCTGTATATTTCATATCAAACCAATTGCCCTATTTAGTCCTATTCTGAAAATTGTTCTATCCCTGTATATGCAAAATTATATAACTAAGTATTTACTAGATTCTAGACACCACATAGTACGTGAAAATCCACCTGGATAATACCTTAACTTGCAATTCATACTTAAAGCAATAAAAATTGTAGTCTACAATTCTAACAATTCTAAAAGTCTTTTAAGTTGGTTTATTTATTGTTGTAATGTAATAATGGAAATCCTTCTATCCCTTTATCATTTATTATTACTTCTGTACATGCAACATTATATAACTAATTATTTTCTAGATTCTAGACAACTAGACACGACACCATCTATGAAAAATGTAGTCTACAATTTAACAACTCTAAAGGTCTTTAAGCTAGTTTACTTGCTGTTGTAACTAGAGGCTGTCAACGTGGACATAAGCGTATAGAACGAAAACGTGACCTTCATTATCTTTAAGAAGGTGGCAAAATCCAAAAAAGTCAGGTGCATAACCGACAACCTCTTTTCCCTTTGTGATCTGACGACGATCAGCATCAGTTTTTTCTTGATTTTGTTGTTGTCAATGTCCTCCCATTTGCAATCGTATATGTGATTTGCCAGAGAAGAGCTTTCGTAAGCCAGTTCTGCTCCAAAAGCACAAAAGTTGAACAGCTGCATTAGATGTCCTATGCAATATGAGGCGAGGTATAGAATTGGAAATAGAGTCACTTCTGTCTGCAAACAAACAAAGAACGCTTGATGTTAAATAAACAATAGGTAATATGCTGGAAGAGGATATAGTTATTATAACAAAATATAATTCATTTATTTCGACGGATAAAATTTTGCAAAACGCGCCATTAGGCGAACTACTGCCCTTAGGATCTTAAAATATAGGCAACACATACTTGAAGGTGGAATCAAATGGGGCGCTATGGCGATTACTTTCTAATTTACATGGGGTGGGAAACCAGCACCTGTAGACTAGGCAACTAAATTGACAAAGAAGCTCAGGGTAGATCTGGCCGGGAAATGTGGTGATTACTTCCTAATTTATAATCACTTACCACGGTTAGTATAACGCAACCTATGCACAGAGCTATAGCACTCAGAGAAAACTGGATTAGCAAGCCAATGGCAAAGACGGACTCCATCTCATTGGAGAACCTACAAAATGCATCGACACACTAAAGTTACCACAGAAAATCGCATTACCGTAGCAACATGTAGTGATGATTTACACAAACTTTCAAGGTCTTGTCCATGGTCTCCTTTTCCATTGTGATGTTTTTTAATACATTCCCCAAGAGGATAAACTGGGCAATGATATTCGAAGTCATGGAGTAGAACAAAATATCATGTCCTACTACTCCATGAATGACACTGAGGATCTGACAGAATACCTGAACGAAGTAGAATATTTCATATACAGGAGTAAAGTTGGTATCGAAACCGTAGAATGAATTCATTGGTAATTCCATTTTGCCTCTTGCCAAAGGCAGAACGCATGATGTTACGTAATAAGCTAAGCCTGACATATACACGAAACCCACACAGTATAACACCAGTTTGCTTCTTCTGTAAAGATCGTCTTCTATTTCTTTATCCAACATGTTGGCTAACCAAAAGTCGTTTCGGATAGTTGTAAGCATACTTTGCAGACGGCTTTTGTGGAACTTTAGGACTGACAATTTCACCACCAGCTGAAAAGGTATCAACGTCATCCAGGATTCAATGACAGTAATGTGGAAAGAAAATTGTATCTTGTATTTTGGGCGTCTAACCTAGGTGTATCATTTTTTTTTATTCTTAGGTTCTAGTAAGCGACAACAACCTCGTAAGTGAGTCAGAAATATAGTCAAGTTTATGAGTGCTCAATATAGTACATGGAATATGCGAGACTAACTTGAGGACTTCAGGAGTAGTTAGCAGGTAAACATTCCAAAATATAAAATTGTTTTCGTACGTATTTGTCGAATATCCAAAGGTTTTTACCCAACTCTTTTTGTCGAATATTTGATTCTAGTGCTTCCAATCATGGACGAAGCTGATGGAGACTTTTGCTTCGTTATCTCCAACCAATCAAAAGTAATGGAATTTCTAACGTATACGCTCTATTTAGATGTTTCTCTAAAAATGAGTACGTTGACCATACCATTATGATGAACAATAGAAAAAAGGAAGCTTCAATAACACTTAACACTTTTTTAGTGTAACGATGTCATCGTCGCCGCCTACTTTCTGCATTTCAATTCCGACTCTGTTGTTGCAACTGCTCTAGCAATTCAGGTATGCTACAGAGCAGTTTAACAATGCTCTCTACAACCACAATGGTTGGTATTCCTTCTCTCACAATCCCGATTCGGAGGCTTACCATTAGGTTCCTCCCCTAACCATAGGTGTACTGGTCGAGAGTTGAGAGATCAGGGTGTTGTTTGCAGATGCTTTGACAAATGATTTGTAGCGGAACTCGTTGAGGGGTTATTGTGTGACTGGAGCGTCATACTATCAGAGAGTACACATGATCCTAGCTGTTTCAATGGAGTCAGACGAAAAGGAAATACTTCAGCCGCACGTTGTATGATTTCGGACTTCTTAATACATTTTGGCTAAACACAACCACTGAAAGAAAAGTGTAAGAATAAAAAAAGGGCACTGTCTTTCATTTTCAACTCCTGCTACAGCTGTTATACAGTAGTCTTGACCAGCAAAATGTCTACCAAGTCGACGTCAAATCAACGTACCTTCGTAATAGCAACGTCTGCGTCAGCTTGGAGCATCTTTCTGCAGCTGCATCAGCAGCAGGTTTATCAGATGACTCTTATTATGAAATCCTCTTGTTTGAGTTTCTTTTTACTTTCCAAACTGACATTAACGCCCAAACATCTCCTTAGTTATTGTCGGCGACTCTGTTTAGGTACTTTTGTGCTCTCTAATCTGTCAGTGTGCCCATAAAAAATACTTTATAACCTTTCCCATTATAATACGTCTTCAAAAATTTAAGATAACCATCACAAATTGTTGATGCAGTTGTCTCTTTTTGCCAAACAACTTTGTGGAATTAGGAATCCCACATATACGTTATAATATCTATAACTTTTGATTTGTTGGAGATAAAGTATCCAAATTTTATATCGAATTGAAGAACATGTAATGCTCTACAGCTTCGTCACAGGCAATTTTTTTGAGAAACGATCGTGTTAGGCTCTAGAAGCAAAGATTTGACAAAAAGAGTTGGTTAAAACGAATTTTTCGAAAATGACCGATTTTCAATAACGTATATTTCGAAAACCGTAGGATATTACACAAATATGTATGGAAACAATTTTATAGCACAGTTAATGAGCTTTCAAAAATTACTCTTTTATGTAGATACCTGTATTGTCGGTGACAACGTTATCATGGTCGACAATATTCCGTTTATGTCATCTTGGCTGAGAAGAAACAATATCTGACCAAATGCTACGAACAAAATTAACACGTATTGAACCCAAAATACAACAATGTTAGCGACATTGTCATTTTCCGGCCACATCCCAATGCACTCCAGCAAAAACCTTGGCGCAAACAAGATCCATTTTGAAGAATCGTTCATTAGATTTGTTTGGTTCGATTGTTCCATGATTAGGAGATGAAAAGATTTCCTTTACTGAAAACACGAATATTCTAAAATGCACAAGTTTCTGCTAGGTAATTCTCTATTACTGTTATGCTTGATATGCTGTTGGAACTAAACCAGCTTTGCGGATAATTGTAAGATAAATACTGATAATGAGGTTCAAATTTAGGCTGATTGGACTGGTTGAATTTGATTATTACTAGTTTGTTCTTTACAGTGGAAATACTTTATTTGATATTCCGGGTAAATGCATAACTAAAAATTAAAACAATGGCGCTGTCTCGTTGGACTGTACCTACTATATCATTACCCTAAAATTTTAATGTTAATTGTCAATTTTATGGGAAAATATGGGATATTAATACAGGACATCTGGAGCTTAGACCAACCCAACACAATCTAATATTAAACATACGACAACAAATTGCGTTGCCTTCATTTAATAATGTTTTGTATTGTATTGTATTGTATTTTTTATTGTATTAAATATATATTAGCTAGAACAAAAGTGAAACTACATGTCTGCAAAATAAATAAAAGTGCGCTTTCCATTGTTACTGTACTTATAAGCTGGTCTGGGTTTGAAGGTCAAGTTTATAATTTCCTTTAGTCTTATTTTTAATGTTAAGGATTTTTCACATTTAGACGAAGCAAGTGCACATCTTAACAATTTTAAAATTTATCGATGCGCAGTTAAAGGGTTAACAATTATCACGCCTGATAATAAAATATTGAGCATGAACAAAGGTTTATTGAACTCCTTTATTTTATACTGCATAATTAATCTTCTTCTAACCCTAAATCTATTTGTTGAAGTTTGTCACATTTAACCGATGTGATAATCTAAACAGTTCGTTGTGCCCTAGATCGACTAGTAGCTGTCAAGGTCGACATAAGGGTATAAAACGAAAAAGTCATCTGCATGATCTTCAAGAAAGTGCGAAGATCCAAGAAGGTGAGCTGTTTGACCGATAGCTTCTTCTGCCTTTGCGCCCTCACCATTATCAGCATTAGTTTTTTCTTGATGCGGTCGTTTTGCAAATCTTCCCAACCACACTGGTAGATGTAGTCGGCCACAGATGAGCTTTGATAGGCTAGCTCGTCTCCGAAAACACAGAAATTGAAGAGTTGCATTATGTGGGCCAAGCAATACGCCAGGAGGGTACAGAACTGGACAAARCTCACGTCTGTCTGAAAATTGGATAACTTAGTTTCGTATACAGGATGGATGGATTTTGAAAAATGGCGGACTTCCGATTTTACCGAAAGTAAACTTCGTTCGTCCCTCTTTATTATTTATTAAGTTTTTTAAAATTTGCGAAACGAAAACACTGAGAGAATGATTTTCACAAATCAAATCCAAAATATTTTTTTAAAAAGGTACATTGTCGACTACCGTGGCTTAATAGTACACCTCCAAAGTTTTCACGTGTACCAAGGTTTACCCGCTAAGTGCTTTTTTACCATTTTCTCAGCAACAGGTTATCTTGATTAATTCCATTTTGCACGCTTACTCCTCAAATGTATAATAAATGCTGAGGAACAAAGTTTTTTATTAAATAAAATAGTCTTCAACAATTCGTCTCGCTGTTTACTGAATACCCATCATATATGAATAAATCTTGTTCAGGAACTTATTTTCATCATTTACCATTGTCAATATCACGCTTGACATGCAGATAGCAATGGCACTAAGTGAGAACTGTAGGAGTAAAGCTACACCAAAAATCATCTCGAGATCGTCGCAGAACCTAGAGAAAAAGAATTTAATACACTTGTTACATCCGTAACGACAATACAATAGTTACTGCAACAACATGTAGTGATGAAGAACACATTTCTTTATGACCCCGTCCATATCCAATTCTTTTTTTATGTCCTTCAGCATGTTCCTCAGCAGGACGAACTGTGCTATCACATTTGAACTCATGACAATGAATAGCATGTCATGTCCGGTGACACCATGAACCAGACTAACCAATTGAGTGAACGCCTGTAAAACGTACAAAATTTCGTACAAAGGACTATTTCTGGTATCGAAACCGTAAATCGAATTCAAAGGCAGATCCCTGTTTCCTTTCACTAAGGGCGTAATAATTCCGGCTACTATAGAACAGGTTACGGTTGTGTAAACGAAACCGACGGAATAAACAACCAACTTGCTCCTCTTGTACAAATCTACCTCTACTTCTTTGCCCAATAAATCGGATGCCCAAAACTCATAGCGGAACTGATTCATCATGCACTTGAGTTTTCCGGTGTAGTGTTTCAGCATGGTCATCTTAACCACGAACTGGAACAAAGGAATTAATTAAAGGTTCGAGGAGTTATACTCTTTTCCAAAAATAAAGAGAGTAATATATCTTTCATAACACCAGCCACAAACAGCGTGGGAGATAGAAAACTTAATGTTTTAAAAAAAATATTAGATCTTCGTTGAAACAGGCGTATTGTTTGGTATTAGTAAGGCGCTACAAAGGCGTATTCGGAGCAGCCATCTTTGGCCCAAAATGACAGTTTAGATCAGAATGTAAATGGTTTAAAGTGATGTATGGGGTATATCTCTATATATCTATATATATCTAGGAAGGTTGATCATGGAAGGTGGTTTCGAGACATGAAATACTATTGAAACTACATTTGGTTCAAGTTTCTTCCATCTTAATAACCATACAATGATAAACTATTATACATCATTCGCCGGACATCGTTAATCTCAAACATATGACCAAAATAAGTCACTTATTTCTAAGATTTACATATTATAAGTATGAATAGTTTATTCATACGCTACACAAATATGTTTTCAATGATGGGAAATAGTGAATTTTGACTTCCCAACAATGCGGGGTAGGACAGACGACAAGTAGCCGGCACTAGAGTGAAAACTTATACAGGGTTTCTATAAATGATTAATGCATCCAGGGTGCTTATGGAAATTACGTATTAAATAAATTTGCCGCTTCTCAGGAAAGTGACGTATAGAGATGTGTAACTCAGGAGTGAGCTGCATCGAAGAGCCGACTCTTTCAAAAGAGCTGTTGAGGCAGCTCACTTATTTCAGTAGATGCAGCTCTCCGGCTCAGCGCCGAACTGAACTGAATTGCCGAGCTGGCAACTGAACGCAGCTATCGTTCATTGATACGACTCCGGCGAGCTGTGTTCTATCCGTCCTTTTTCCCAACATGTTAAGTAGGTACACGGGTACATAATTACAAAATCTATGTAAACGACATGAGCCAGGTAATTAATAACTGAAAGTCGACGTTTTAACGAACGTAAATATATGGGTTTGCAACAAAGGTAGTATGTAACAAAAAATAAAACATCATCCTGCAAACAACTACAAAAACACAACTCTACAATTCACAACAGCATATATATACAAAATATTATTTCTTCCACAGACGAGGGAGTTATCAAGTTTACTTCCGGTTTTAATTTTAAATTTGATAATTTGGCTTGTCCAACAAAAAAAATACGTAAATTCGGACTTTAAGTACGTCTCGGATACGAGATATCTAGATCAAATAGAGACTGATAGAGAGCCGTGACGATATTCATATGACCGCGAATCGTAGGGATCTTGCAGCTCTTTTGAGCCGACTCACTGAGTCAGCTCAGTTCAAAGAAGCGGATGCAGTGAACTGACTCACTGAAAAGAATCGAAATGCCCACCTCTAGTGAAGTATAGTTGTTGTACGGGTACATTTTTGCATGTATCGGCTTATCGCGTTGCAGGTGGCCAATAAGCGTGCCGGTCTCCTTTGTCGGCCTAATAAAATAAGTCATAAATTGTAACGTCGCTTGTCGGCAACACTTTAGCGGCTACCGCCAAAAAACTTAGATGTGGTATTTTCCCGGGATGGGAAGATGGGATTCGAAGTTCAGCATTCGGTGTGCAGCATTCGAGAAGTCAGTCAAAAAGAGCTTCAACGCGTATACCGAGCGTCTTGTGAACAGTACTCCCCCGTGTTGTGTTGCACCATACGTGAATAAATAGACCAGCGAAAACGGACTGCAGCTTTTTATTTAAAGCCCGCACAGTTGTCATCTGTCGATTCTTGAATTATTTGATATATTTGAATATAAGAAAACGCCTGGGAGTGTGTATTTTCAACATATTCTGTAGTGTTTTGTGGGATAATTAACTTTAAGGTTGCAGAAAGCTCACATATCGGAGCTGTGGTGTGACATTGATCTGCAGCTATCTACTGTCGCCGTGCATATTGTAAAATGTTGAGAACTGTTTGTATACCTGTCAATAAAGTACAATAGAATGATTACAATCATTTAGGAGTTTACTTGACCGATTGAAGGCATCAAAGTGCTTTTGACAGCACGCTTGCCCTGCATGGTCGATCTTCTGGCCCAAATTAACGTATGTCTAAACTTCTAAACAAGTTACTGTTGGAGCATTTGTGTCGTTAACTTGATTACAACAATGTAGTATTTCGTTAAGTTAACAAGGAATAAAAATAATAACCAAATAAAATATAGTATTGATATTTGACGTTTTTTGAGCAGAACTGATGACAAACGCCACTAAAAAACTAGATATTCCTAAATGTTTATCTACACAGGGCTGCAGTAGACATTCAAAGTAGAATTTTACATAATTTACGCATAGATAATAGCGTAATCTACATGGCGCATTCTACGCGCCCATATCAGCAAAATTCACTACTTCTGAAAAGGAGTCTAAAATACCTGCACAGTAGGTGAGAGAGTTATCAGAGTCGATATCGTCTTCGTTATGTCGTGGTCGAGGCTTAAAAGAAACGCAAATTGTCCACAAGCAAAGAAAACGACCAATACGTAATTGAACCAGAAGTAAATCTGCGTGAAAGTATCGCTGCCTTCTCCTGGCCAGTACCCTACACAGGCGAGGTATGATTTGGGCCCGAATAAGATCCACTTTGAAGAATCGTCCATTACGTTAGTTCGGTACATGGTCAAAGGTTGAATTAAAGACTAGCAAAAGTACTCAAAAGGTCAGTGGGCTGCACCTACCAAGCATTGCGGATCGAAACAGAAGAATCTTTAATCATCAATTACATGGAAATTGCATCGATTGCACATTCTCATCCTTTATTATTTACAACTAATGCTATTAACAAACTATGCAATTATTTGTGTCGTTTTTAAGCTGATGCCTCATCTAAAATACTCAAGAACGTGTATGAGGAAAACGCAATCTTCATCACTAACAACAAATGAGTCGGTATAGAAAAACAATCAGTTGTGTTGTGCCTATAATAATGTAAACTGATAGCTGAAATTTGAAAATTAGCAGTCTTTCTGGTCTGGTTGTTGTTTGTATCTTCCCACCCAGAACAATATACGAATGTATGTATAATCAGCAATAGAAGAGCTCCCATAAGCAAAGCTCGTTTCCAAACAAACAGAAAAGAAATAGTTACACCCAGTGACCCGTGCAAAGTATCGACGACTTCTTAGAACACTCGTGATGTTGCTTGAAATAAGAATGTTAGGTCCGGGAGCCAAACTTTTTGGTACGAATAGTGCTGTTGAAGTCGCACTCGACCACAAATGGCGATAGTGCTCGTTAGGAGCTGAGATAGTAATACAACCCAAAATATTTCTCGACTTAAAGTCTTCTTTAATGGATTCTGCGATGGCGTCCTTCAACAAGATGAACCTAGCAAAATAAGTTGTAATGTCCACCTATGGTCGAAAAAATCAAACGGACTAGCTGTGTCGTATAGATAGCTTCATAGTAAGGGCTTAGGATGATGTCAAACCCATGTGACAAAATTATTTGGTAGTTCCATCGAAACCCTGGCCAATGGTATAAGGTGGCCTATACAGAATAATACTCCGGGGATATACACCTCGCTCATGTTTAAAAGCAGGTTGGATTTTCTAAAAAAAACTACCTGTTATAGCACCAACATCCTTTTCAGCAAATCCATCTCACTTTTTTCATGATCATCAGCTTAAATGCAACCTGAACAAGACATATACATTACAGTACAGTAATATATAAACTGATCATAACGTTATAAATTGAAGTAACGGCCAAAAGGTTGCAGAACTGCGAGRAAATAATTGATAGTCTTACAACAAGGTTTTAAGCAAACCTGAAGTAAACTGCTGCGTCAGAAAGAAAGTACCTATATGGAAGAGAATTCTTCTTACGAATTAAACATGCTGCATTATCCTCGCTTCTACGATTGAAAAATCCTGAGAGACATGGCGTAGAAACTGCTGCTTGCTGGGTATTTCAAAAACCAAAACTCCGATCAGATGGAATGGTCAAGAGGTTTAACAAAGCGACGGAACAGTTTCTCTCAGAAGCTGTGGAGCGACGTCAAACCGATAGGGACAAGCAAGCACCTTCTTCATTTTCGGTTGTAAGTAAGTAAGTGAGGTATAGTGTTCTAAATAGTGGTTTACTAAATTAGTAATATTATAATAGTAGTGGCTTCAACTAGTTTTATTTGTATTTAGTGTATTTCGATACAAATGTGTAAATAAAGGAAGTTAAGTCAGAAATCCGCATTTGTAGAACCTGTACTCGTTACAACTTAATATCGATGCTATGAATGTTTCATACATCACTCTCTTCGGTCCTAAAAGATCAACAGCTTTCAGACTTAAACGAGGAGTCACGTATTTGCTGATTTAATAGAGTTGAATGGATTATACGGAAAATAGAAATGACCGTAAGATCGAAATGATCGTCATAGCTATGTGATAATACACGTTAACCAAAGTACATTCAAGCAATCAGCTATATTAATTCATTCATTTCACAGAAATTGAAAATAATAATGTGTTATATTTAATATTATGTATTGCCTGCCATATTGTGACAGAATTTTATATAATTAAACTTGTAAAGACGTATTTTATCCTCTTTGTGGCGTTTTTTTTTTTTCAAAACAAGGAAAAAAATCAAGAAAACAAACTAAGTGACAATTAATGAAAGAAATATAACCCGAAAGATCAATTAATATGTGCGCTTAAGCGGGCTGCCAGCTTTAGTGGAGATGGGCGGGGTATTATTAACTGATAGTAAAAAAAACAAAGGCGCCACGTGATTGAACCGCTAAGCGAATATCCGCCAATCACGAACCGCGGGTGAAAGATGTCAAAAATTCTGTGATCTAGCAGGAATATCTCAACAAAAAAAATCCAACGATTGTTCAACAAATTCTATTCAACAAAAATACAACCCAAGTACTTTCATGCATCCAGCGATGTCCTCGGTATACGTATAACGAGGTATCCACTGAAATATCTGAAAATTAATTACAAAAAGGCTGTTTCGGGTATCGTGACCCGAAACGAATTGAATTTAAAAATTATAACACTATTGAACAATCAAAGCAAAACTCTACCGTTGTAATAGACACAGAACTATAAAGGCAAAACATTAATGCGAAATACTAACGAAACTAGTCAAAAGATTGAAGTTAATGTTAAATAATACTCAATTACTTGACAATGAGAAAGAAATTTGAAAGTACAATATAAACTGAATTGATTTATATACAATGAATGAACGTGAATCTCAACGAAATATTTAAATAAACAGTAGTATACATAGCTTAAGTTCGGGGCGATCTCTTCAGGTCACAAGGAACTGGTGAACATCAAAAGTAAATAGGTGCGATGACGATAGGCTCCCTTAGGCTAAGGCTAACGGTGAACGGCTGTATATGGAATCCCGTGCCCCGCGATATCGCCAGAGATAGCAGGCCCTTGAAGAAACTCCTCGACAAAGAACGACAGTACCTCAGCGTTGTAAATACTATTCGGCACTATTATAACCGACAGTAAAACCCTAGAATATCAGGTTCTTTAGCTAGAGAGCATTTTAAATGAAATTTACAAGTAACCTCAGCTGGTCGAGGGTCAAATCACAATGCAGAATCGGCGTAGAAAATGTGATTAAACTTCCACACAAACGATCGAGTAGGCTTCCGAATCCCCTAGCTCGGGCAACATTTGCTAACGCACAAAAACCAAACTAACGTGCGAAATTCCAGCAAATATACGTGTAACTAGTCCAAATAATCCCGAAAATCGGTGAGTACACTATAACCACTCAAAATGGAACCTAGCTACGAAGGTTTTGCTCGATTGTGATTTATTTTCAAGTTAACACGAGAACGTATCGCCGTTTAATGATAGATTTTTCCAGCTGAGAACGCGATTCTTATCAAGATACAAAAAAGAATGGAGCAAGAAACTCTCGAGCAGGACCGGTCGAGGTAAACCATGAAGTACGCGAAGCAACGACCTGTTCTATTAAACCAATACATATACCAATGAATGATTGAATAAATGTAAAAAAGGACTAAATATAACTTTTTCTAAATTATAGCGTTACATCTTGTACCTTCTTTTATCTTTTAATATTAAGCATTTTGCCTTTATTTCATACTACATAAACAATTACAAAGTATGCCAGCATTCCAATACGTAAGCAGCCTTCTACTTCTACTCGTGATGTCATCCGTGGMTCTATGTGCTAAAGTTTGTCACATTCAACCAATGTGGTAATCTAAACAGCTCGCTGTGTTCTAGATCGACTAGTAGCTGTCAAAGTGGACATAAGCGTATAAAACGAAAAAGTCATCTTCATGATCTTCAAGAAAGTACGAAGGTCCAAGAAGGTGAGCTGTTTTACCGACAGCTTCTTCTGCCTTTGCGCCCTCGCAATCAGCAGCATTAGTTTCTTCTTGATCTGGTCGTTTTGCAAATCTTCCCAACCACATTGGTAGATGTAGTCGGCCATAGATGAGCTTTGGTAGGCCAGTTCGTCTCCAAAAATACAGAAATTGAAGAGTTGCATTATGTGGGCCAAGCAATACATCAGAAGAGTGGCGAACTGGACAACACTGGCGTCTGTCTGGAAATTGAATAAATCAGTTTAATCCATAATCACTTTATAATTCAAGTTTTATACACACTTGAGAACCGTATAAAGCACAACTTTATCCACTGGTGGAATAATGAAATAACTTTATTCCACTAGTGAGATAAAGAAAAATACAATCTTAAATCAATCACATTTTATTTATTTATTATTAACATTACCATTAACATTTATATTTATAAACATTACTTTTTTGCCATTAACATAAAGCTTGTAGCTGTCATCAGTTTCCTTGCAATGTCCAGCCTATTAGAAATAGAATCCTCGAAATAGCTTTCTGCTATAGCGGAGCTTCTCCACTCATCATGTCGTTTAATGGTTGTGGGGTCAGCACCTTTATTAGCCAGTACAGTTGTTGAGGTCCACACCACTGATAGACCATCCTTCCTCTATTACTGTAAATTTTCCTGAAATGCCCGTCTTGGTATCTAGTATCGAAACAATCAGATATACGCCCCTGTCTTCTACATTACTGATTTTCAAAATTGTTAATTCGCAGCAACAACAACAGGCACCAGACACTCCCATTATTAGTGCAACCTAAAATATTTCAAGGTTTATTGTCTATAACGTCTAGAAGGTTATGAGATATTACCTTGATCATCAAATATGCTTATTATCGCAAGACTTTCACAAAAATCTTCCACATGCGATTTTTCCAATACTGCAGCTTTGTTCGCTTTGTATTCTCTCGACACCCCCTTCAGGTAGGCTATAAACTTCATTGCAGCCTTCAGCATCGAGTACTTCGACCACATGGATGAAATTGCATAGTTCTTCTTCAAATACTTCCTCATTTATAGTAGTTACACCCCGTTTTTCATTGCATTCGTTAAATTCGGATAATGCATTTCCATAATGTTCCTTGGATTTCGCAGGCAATAATTGTACAGTTACTTCTGCAGCTTCCTTCAGGATTATTTCAGGAACTCTTTCTTCCATTTCTCACCAACTTCACAAATTTTTGCAAATGGAGTCGATAAACAATCGAACATAAATAGCAACAATTCAACACCTCCCGATATGTCTTTAGTTAATTTCTATGATTTTTGAGGTGGCAGCTGCTGTCACAGCGGAATATCACATTATTTTTTTATGAAATCAGATAAAATTCCGGCAATTTTGGTTCTACATGAGTTTCATTATAGATAAAACGTTGTATTATATTCGTGTTTTAGTTGCATTTTATCCACTTAAGAACTCTTATATAATAAATAACTATTATTTGCACAAAAACAACTGGTCCAAGATGGAATAAGAAATGTAATGTAGTGATGAAGAATGCATTTCTTTATGACCCCGTTCATATCCTGTTCCTTCTTTATGTTTTTCAGCATGTTCTTCAGCAGTACGAATTGTGCCACCACATTGGAACTCATGACAATAAAAACCATGTCATGTCCAGTTACACCATGAACTACACTGACCAGTTGATTGAACGCCTGTAAAACATACAAAATCTCGTACAAAGGGCTACTTTTGGTATCGAAACCGTAAATCGAATTCAAGGGTAGGTCCATGTTTCCTCTCACTAAGGGTGTAATAACTATGGTTACATAGAAACAGGTGACTGTCATGTAGACGAAACCGACGGAATAAAGAACCAGCTTGCTTCTCCTGTTTAACTCTTCCTCTACTTCTTTGCCCAACAAATCGGATGCCCAAAACTCGTACCGGAATTGATTCATCATGCGCTTCAGTTTTCCAGTGTAGTACTTTAGCATAGTCATCTTAACCACGAGCTGGAACACAACAATGGATCCAGAGTTCCAGGAGTTAAGAGATAAATACCTGTACAGTAGGCGAAAGAGTTATAAGCGTCGATATCGTTTTGGTTATGTCATGATCGAGGTTCAAAAGAAACGCTAGTTGGCCATAGGCGAGGAAAACTGCCAGTACGTAATTGAACCAGAAGTAAGTCTTCGTGAAGATATCGTTGCCTTCTCCTGGCCAGTATCCTATAGTGGCGAGGTACGACTTGGGCCCGAACAGTATCCACTTTGACGAGTCGTCCATTACGTTCGTTCGGTACATGGTGATAAGTGTGACTAAAGCTAGCAAAACTGCTCAAAGGTTAATGGTGCACGAGCAAAGTATTGCAGATCGAAACAAAAGAATCTTTAATCATCAATTACAGAGCGGTTACTTCGAATGCACATTCTCATCCTTTATTATTTACAACTAATGCTAGTAATCAAAGGTGCGTTTGTCTCCTCTTTATGCGGATGCTTCATCCAAAGTACTCAAGAGCGTGTACAAAGAAAACGTAATCTTCATCACCTGAAAGCAAATTCATTAGTGAAAAAATGTATTTTCTGTTCTGCCTGCATCGGGTACATGCAGTATATCGCCACCTCGGAATGAGAAAGTTCTAACGACTATTTTTCGTAAAATTCAGTTGATTTCTACCAATTCTAGGACTTTCAGTGTCTTCTGAAGGTTAATAGTCGCGCTTAGTTCCATTTGAAATAAAGTAAATTCGAAATGACAAAATGTGGAAATGCAAGGAATTGCCAAGCTGGTGAAGAATATTTAAGAAAAAGAAACAAATTCGTACCTGCAAACAAAGTTTTAAATAAAAAAGATTGCCTGAATAGGTGCAAGTTTAAATGTAGCAACCAACTACCAATGGAGCTAATAAATGAAACACTAGCTTCATTATACAAATTAAACCACAATCAAAAACATCTATACCTGGTTCAAATCACAAAAACAAAGATCAGCCAAGAAAACTAACGATGATGACAATGAGAATGTGTGCTGTCGGCAATATTCGTTTATGTATTACTTTCCCGTAAAAGGACAAATGGTAAGAGTATGTAAACAATTTTTTGGGAAAATTTCGCACTTCACAAAAGCGCCAACACCGTGGAGCAACTTTAAGCGTCCCAAAAATGTAAAAAATGTACCTTACTTGGTGCCAAGAAAGCCAGAAAGAGCCTGTGAAATTATCCATGTATCGCCGTATATTCGTCACCAATTTTTAACTACGACTTGTTCCTAATAAAACAAATAAATGCGCAAAAATCTGAAGAATGAAAAGGAAAATACCTATCAAGAACATTTAGCCGAAAATTTACCAATGAGGGAACAGAAAAAACAGGACAAGGAAAGCGGATATCTACTTTCAATATTTGACCTGGAAAATGTGATCATTTGCCCTAGAACTGAAATAGGCAAGTTTTTCATCTCCTTAAATGAAATATGTACAATTTAACTGCATATCTAACAAAAAGGAAAACTGTTTATTGTGCTATTTGGACTGAAGCACAACAAGCTAGAAAAGGTAACTGTTTAGCTAATGCATTCAAAAAAATTGTAGACGGAGTCTTGGACAATGTTATTGGACCACAACAACTATCGAGATCAAACCTATTTGCGGAACATAACGTGTAGATAACTGCAAAACTTCCTATAAAGAGTGGAAAACGAAAAAACTGCACTACATTGAAATTTTGTCGGCCAATATCTCAAAACTATTAATGTACCTGTTAGAACTTTATCATTCAAAGCTGTCGATATTATACAGGATGTTTCACGAATGATAATGACCTTGACAAAATTAAAAATGCAACGCAAAATACATTCTCATAGCCAATGTGGTTATTTTACATAATGGTATTATTTTAAAAATAAATTGAGAATCCATGACAGCTACGCGCTTTGGTTCCTGTCACTGTATTTATTAAAAGTCAAAATGTATTCAAATGATGAAAAAACAGATATGATTTTGATTTATGGTGAAAGCAAGAAAAATGCTTCGCTACTGCCCGTTTATACAGACAACGTTTTCCAAATAGAAGAGCTTCTGCCGATTCAATTTGAATTAACTTTAAGGACAAACTGGCCACCACTGAAAAAGTCAAGAGAAAGAACAGAAACAAACCCTGGCAATGAAATTAGACTTTTGGAAATGATTGACGAAAATCCTCATATTAGTCGAAGGGTAGTCTCAAGAGCAACCGGTATTAGTCTGTCTTCAGTACCCGAATAATTAAAGGCAATCAATTTCATCCGTATCCCTTGCAATTGGTTCAGGCCTTAAAGGAGACAGGTTATCCTAAAAGACTGGCTTTTTGTAACTTTTTTCGGGAACACCAAAATTTGTGAGATTTTATGACAACATTTGCTTCTCAGATGAAGCAAGATTTTCTAATAATGGTGGAGTTAACAAACATAACATGCATTATTATGCGCAAGAAAATCCTTGTTGGATTCGAGAAGGACATTTTTAAACTATCTACTCGACGAATGTCTGGTGCGGAATATTAGGGAATTGTTGGGCCTTATTTTTTCGCGATACTTATCTAAATTTTTTAAGAAACATTTTACCGGTACTTCTCCAAAATGTAACTTTACAAGTAAGACAAGATCTATGGTTCCAACAAGATGGAGCACCTGCCAATTATCATAGAATAGTGCGAAATCATCTTGATTTGGTTTTGCTTAACCGATGGATAGGAAGAGGTTCAATTAATCCATGGGCACCGAGAAGCCCGGACCTTACTCCTTTGGATTTTTTGTGTGAGGAATGGTAAAAGAGCAAGTTTACCAAACACCAACTGAAAGTGTAAAACATTTAGAAAATAAAATACGTGATACAAGTAGATCCATCACTCCAGAAATGTTAATGCATGTTAATKAAAAGACCGTTTGGGGCACGAATTCAAGCTTGTGAAAACAGTGGAAGGCGAAATTTTGAGCATTTATTACATTAATGTTGTTGAATAAACATTTTTCAAAAATAAAATTTGTTTTACAATACTGAATTTACTTAAAGCAAATGATAGAAGTTTATGTCAAAATTTACGAATTTATACAGCACTCTACGTTTTGTATTTTTTAAGACGATGAACAATTATCAATGTTACCTCTGCAAATGTATTTTGGGTTGCATTTTTAATTTCGTCGGGGTCATTATCATTCGTGAAACATCCTGTACCATACTGGGCCATCGATACCTCTATATACAGAGGTATTTTGGTTTAAAATTTTCATCACATACCCCCAACAACGTTGCCATATTTAAATAAGCTAAACCCTTAGCCGATATCCTCTTCGGTCTCTGAGATCTCAAAATCAACAGCAACAAAGCCTTCTTTATCTGGTTGTTGTTAATATCTTCCCAACCAGAACAATAGGCATAATCAGCCAAAGAAGAGCTTTCATGAGCAAGCTCGTTTCCAAACAAACAGAAAAGGAACAGTTGCACCAAGTGGCTCATGCAAAACATCGACGTCGTTATAGCTTGGAACGTGTCGTGATGTTGCTAGAAATATCCATATTAGCTCCAAGAGATGATGTTTTTAGTAAGAATACCTTTGTTAAAGTTACACTCGACACGCAAATGGCAAGAGTGCTCATCACGAGCTGGGCTAGTAATACAACCGAGAAGGCCGATTGCATTTCATCACAATACCTACAAACATAGATCTTTAAATAATATGTACCTAAAGGAAAATCCGTTACCTCAAGAGCAAATGGTGATGACGTACGAATTTTTTGACGAGCCTGTTGTCTTCCTTCATGGATGTTGCGATAGAGTTCTTCAACAAGATGAATTGAGCTATAGCATTCTCGCAGAGAACGTAAAATAAGTTGTCATGTCCCGTAACTCCATGTACAACTGAAAAAATTAAATGAACTAGCTGTGCCGTGTAGAGAACTTCATAGTAAGGGCTTGGGATGAAGTCGCGACCATATGACGAAATTATCGGTAGTTCCATAGAACCACTGGCCAACGGTATAAGGAACTGGCCTAGGCAGAATAAGACTCCGGTGGTATAGACCACGCTCATGCTTAAGAACAGGTACTTGCTTCTATTTTGTAACGAAGACTCGACTTCTTCGTTAACGCAGCTGGAGGACCAAAACTGGTTTCGGCAAATCCACAGCAGGTTGTTCAGCTTTTTTGCGTTGAGTTTAATGATCATTAGCTTTGACGTAACCTAAATAAGACATCAATGAAGACG
The DNA here is from genome assembly GCA_025024175.1 of Rhyzopertha dominica. Lineage (NCBI taxonomy): Eukaryota > Metazoa > Arthropoda > Insecta > Coleoptera > Bostrichidae > Rhyzopertha > Rhyzopertha dominica. The sequence continues at coordinate 29,506,093 of QCXZ01000053.1, forward strand.
TAAGCTTTGCAGTAACGAGACAACTAAGACAGTATGGAAAGTACAGTATAATAAAATACATTTAATTACTTGTATTGTCGGAAAAACCGTTACGAGCGTTTCAGCAACAACTCTTATGTCTGTGGAACGTCGCAGAAGGAATATCATCTGCCCAGTTCCTATGAATCCAGCCAAAAGAAGCAAGCTCCAGTGCACTATCCTATTAGGCAACCTTTGGTCTTCCGGCCACGTTCCTACGCATTCCAGAAGTATTTTAGGGACAATAATCAACCTTTTCGAAGCGTCTTGTAGAATACTAGTCCGAACCATGGCGATCCTTATTCTATTGTAACCTTGTTGAAACAACCCACTCCTCATATGTAGGTTTCAAAGAAAGTTCTGCATTATTAATGAAAAAGTCACATTCGATCATAAGTAACTTTCGTTGTGACTTATTTAATAGATAATCGGCAGTTGTTTTTTTTTTACAAACCCAACATACAACTTATGTGATTGCGTAATACGATGCAGACAGCGATTATATTGTGTCCATGTGTACATCACAATTCGAACTATTAATATATTTTTTCTCTTGAAATTAGAAACGTAACTGCTAATTAGGCCGATAATAAATTCTTAATATCCATTTTGGAATTAACGGTATTCCGTTAATCTAGGAGGAGCTCAATAAAAATTTTATGAAAAATCAATCTGGTTTTAGTAATATGCAATGACGACATTGATAATGATTACGTAATAGCTATTTATGTAACGAGCCCGTTAAAGTTTAAATTGACTTGAAAAAAATGGTACTGCACACAATTGGGTATTTGCCATGTATTTATATTTTATTAAATTGCATATTAATAGTTAGCATCTAATCCACAAAACAGCTGTGACAGCTTATAAATTCAAAAAATTGATCGCAAGGTGTATTTTTAATATTAAAAATGTGAATATTTAAAGGGACCGCCAAAACGCGAACATATTGGCCGTGACGTCAGGTGTCTTGTAAATGGCCGCTTGTTTACATCTGGGGTCAGCCTCAGCCCGTCAATTTATCAGTTGGTTGTTTGCGTTCATTTTGTGACAAGCAAACTAAAATACGCCAAGAAAAAATGAATTCTTAAGGGTTATGACTTCTGTAGGCATGTTCATTGTTATGGAATTTGTGTACAGCGACGAGCGGTTCAACGCGAGGGAGATGAGGAACGTAAAAGCAACAGCATACGTTAACTTTTTATCAAATTAACGTAGCATTGATAATTTGATCACAGTGGGTGGTTGGAAACATTCTATTTGTAAATATAAAAATGTAAGAATCAAAAATGTACCCCAAACTTAACATTTACTTTAGAGGTCAGAATAAATATAAATTGCCATTTATTTTCGGGGCTCTTGCGGCTCGTTTCCGGTCTGGCTAACAGTCGAATATATGGGGAACGTCGTCCTTTATTATAACATTTCCCTCTATTAACTTAAAACGCATATAATTTTTCATATCCTCTTCAAGCTATAACAAAATGGAAACTGAATGGTAAACACTTATAACCCCAAAAAGGATAATAAAACTTACAGTTAGAATTAAGATGATCTTCACAACAGAAAAGCAAACTTTGCAATTTCGGCATATCACGTCTAGGGGCCTTAAACAACTTTTTCATACGTTGATAATCTCGAGGAACGGTTACAAAAATTTTGTTAGCTGTACTGACTGAAGTACTTTTATAACCATGTACAAAATAACACTTGTTTTGTTTTCCATACATAATAGATGCTTGTAAAACTACACAAATTACTTTTTGGTGCGACCTCTTACACCGTCCTTTCAATAAACACCACACAAAAGCATTTTCAATACAAGAATGATACTACACCATTAAATAGCACGCTCCTCGGTAATGTTTACATGACACTTGACGTCACGAGTTGAATCACCTTGGATAGAAGCGTTTTGGCGGTGACTCCTAAGATTCGAATTTCAGACCTGAAATTCTTTACCTACAAATATTTTTTTTGTTTTTTTTAACATGGCGTACAATATATATGCACTTCAAGATTCATTTTATGTAATTTTCAAAGAAAGTGATAATACCCAATTACCTTAAAATATTAGGAATATTTTTAACACCTGACAACATTGCGTGGCTGCTGTTTCTTGCGATATTTTTATCCTCTCATTCATTTCCCTTAAAAGTAGAAAACACCCACCACCAAACAAAAAAAACTTTATTTTTCTACATCAAAGACAGAAAATGTCGAATCAATCCCATTTCAGCTCTCGAGGTAAAAACAGCACCACCAACTCCTTTGGATCTTTCACGCCGGTGAATCCCCAATCCTCTCGTGAACGGTCCGCAAGATAACCTCGATCTCCTTCAAATTCGTCACCGCTTGTCTTCCTATCCTTCCCTCGGGTAGCTCCTGGGGCTCGTGCTTTAGCAACTCGACCACCTGGACCAGCATCTTCTTGGATTCCGCCAGGGCTACGTGGAGGGGCTCCGGGTCTCCTCCGGAAGAAGCCGTTCTTCTACCCATTTCCGTGACTGCAGCGTGAAGTTCAAACATAAGAATACCCCTGATTCGCTTTTCGGCTGGAAAGAAAAAGCATTTCAAGAAAAGGAATTGGAGGAGTTATCTTATACCTGGTGCCAATGTTTCGACAAGATCGTACAGTTTTTTGCAAATTCCGGCTTTGAGTTCCAGGTCTTCATCCGAGACTTGAGGTAATCCTCCTTTAAATTCTTGTCCTATTAACTGAGATAAGGCGATTTTGACGTCAGTGAGGTAGTAGTGGTTGGAGTGGAGCATACTGCCAGCTTCCGCTAAGAAAGCTTTGCAAGCCTTGGATTTTCCCTTCTCCATGCCTTCCAGCTTCCTTCCTAGCTCCTCCAATAAGATTTGTACCTCACCTGGAGGCACTTCTCCTTTACAATCCTTGCATTTCCATGGAGGTTCTTCAGTGCTACTAACGAAGGAGTCTGGAAGCATATAACCTTTGCAATTCCTGGAAAAAGAGGGCGATGAAGCACATGATATTACACCAATTTTCTCACATACTCTTTACACTTGCACCTGATGGCACTAAAAAATGTCCCAAACTCGGTGGGATCCATACACCTCTCGCAAGAACACCAGAAGAACTTCGTCTGTTGGAGGTGATGCCTTCTGTTTGGTGTTCCCCAGAGAGAATCTGTGTAACAAATACTCAAGTGCTGACCCTTTTTTATAGAAACTGCAGCACTTATCAAGACTTCCTCGGCTGAAGTAAAACTTTTGCTGCAATTGGCTTTGCAACTGTGTTCAAACATGGACGTGGATTCGTAAATAGCGACGTGGGGAGGTTCTGTCAGAGGAATTTCGTGCCCGTTCACCTAAATCAATTGATTTAATGCAAAGAGAAGGCCAATCCTGGGTATTTATAAATCAAGCAACTGTTTCCTACAATTGGTCCTAAAGAATATCTTTAAGAAATCACGACTCTTACCATGACTAAACCGCAAACCTTCAAGATATCTTCCTCGGAAAATACGTCATCCAGTTTGAAGAAGCTCCGTATAAACTTGGCTATAGTAAACCTGTCACTCTCATACTTCTCCGTGTTCCGACGTTCTTCGCAGTGGCTCTGAAGCGCATCCAATTTCTTCCATTTCTCCTCATCGAACTGCTTCTGATACAAGCACCTCAAGACCGTGAGACACTGGTAGTTCGGATGGGGAAGCTCGAAATTGCGTATGGAAACCTTCTTCCCAGCTTGAGAGGTGTAGTAGCATTCTGGTCTGTGGCTGTCAGAGTCTTCGCATTTTTGGGAACATACGGGCCACCCACATTTAGAGCAGGGTTTTGAGTCGTCCTCGTTGACACCTCTTCCGCAACCCAGGCAGACAGGAATTGTTATCTGCGAAGGACCCCAGATCAGTACGGGTTCCTTCAGGACGATATCTCCGGGGTTTATGTCGCGGGTTGCCACTAGGTGTCTTCCTAGAACATCATCTTCACAGACCTGTATAAAGATAATAGTGGTAATTTGTTTGCAACTACAGTAAAAGTGCTAGTTTACAGTGATACAAATAAAGAAATATAATGATATTCACTATGCCGAATACCACAAGCAAGAACTGATGTATACATCTGCATTGTAGGTAGAACTGCAATTTTTAGTTAGAAAATCACCGAAATTCTACCCAGCGCTCATAGCGCAGTTGATAGCGTGCCTGGGGTTAAACCAGGGGACCCGGGTTCGAACCCGATAAAAAATTGCCGTTGTACCAACAGCACATTATAATTAGAACGACGACCTTATACAGTACATTATCGATAATATTTAAAAGTGCAGTCTCGCAACTTATACCCTTTTAGAAATGCTCATTCCTATATAGCAACAACATGAAGCCATAATTTTTTCGAGGGCTTTAGGAAGAATGAAAACTACTGTGCAAGATTTAATTATACGTGTGACATAGGGAAGAAGGAGTAAGTGAATTTGTTTTAATTGATGTAATGATTTTAATCAGTCTTTTGTTCATCGGGAACAGTCTCAGAGGCAAATTTAAAGAAATCTACTATAATATCTTGGTGAGTTCAAGTAATATTTGCTGTTTTTAAAGAAGACAGAGATATTATTGAGTTTAATAAATAATATAGTTTTAGCAGCAATAGCAAACTTATATTGTAAACACGCCTTTTTTCCGAATGTCCAGTTTTATTTACTCCCAAGAAGCTTGCAATATCACGAAAGCTAATTATTAATTTAAGGTTATTGGGGTCTCGTGATTCGACGTTTGACGGCATGAATATTGCATACCAGTAATAGTTTATCATTTGGTAGCCGTAACTTATCATCTACGTCTGGTGTGTCATATATAATCTCCAGATTACTAAATTACAGATCAAGTAAAAACTTTTCCGTCAATATGTTCATAAGACCGGTATGTAATAGAACCAGGAATGCTACAAAAATTGTTAGCCTCGCCACTTAATTCACAACAAATGTAAAAAATACAAAGGAAAGTCCGGTGAGAAGATTAGGTACGTATAACCTTAACCATTAAGTATGTAATTTAAATACATAATCATTATCAACCGAAGCTTCTACAATACTGCGTCTTAAACTATCTTACAGGGACTGCCCTTTATTCTTACATAAATTTTCCCGTTATAAAGCCAGACATTTTTCTTGCTCCATTTTACAAAACTTTGCCTTAAAGGTTTGGTAGGTGAAGATATAAGATTCTCAGAAATGTAGATCTGAAAGACCTTCAAACACATCTCTGATTGTATATGTATAACTTGCAGTCCATGGGTTCTATAGTCTTTAAATTGCGTAGCTTTCTGCGAATGCAAGCAATGATATCGTTAAAATGCATGTCTATGCTATGCTGTCGGCACTGCAACCATCTACAGACAGATCTGTTTCTCTGGTGTTACAGCTCGTCAGTGTAATTTAGGTCTAGTGCATACAGCATGGCATATAACTGGTTTTGCATATATATACCAAAGGCTTGGTATGATTATTGTAAGAAAACTGTAGTCATTCATGGGAAACCTGTCGTACTCAGGGTTGCAATGAGACTAAGGGAAGGATGATATACGTTTTCCCCAGCTAAGGGTGAAGGAGTTCTCTTCACACCACAAGTGTAATGTGCGAATACGAGATCTAACATGCACCCTAGACTGTTATACACCCACATAAACTGCTGTTTGAGAGCTAGAAAAGACCCCAGACTGTTTAAAACAATAACAAATTCATCCACAAATGTCATCATGAGGTATTTCGAGATGACTAAACATGTTAAGGAGGTCACTTTGAAGGCTTTTACGGCCAACAATATTATCATTATTACTGTTGTTCTCGTGGCTAATAGCCGTGACGTTTCACCCAAGATCGTGTTGGGCATCTTCGGAAGAAAGGTCAGGTCAGATCAGGTCAGGTTAGGTTAGGTTAGGAGTGACAGATACCAGAGCCAGTCTCAGTTGTGCATCAGCTTCTGAAGATGCCCAACACAGTCTTGGGTGAACCGCCAGGGTTATCTTTTCTTGGACCTCGGCCATTACGCCCGAAAAACAACAGTAATAATAATAATGGGAGGGTTTGGTAATCCAAAAGTGAATATATATAGACTGAATTGAACATTAACAACTTCTATACAGGAACATACATAAATATAAGAAATTAATTCCGAAAGATGGCAATATTTAGACCGGCAAACTCAACCAAACGGAATCTAAACATAGAAGGGTCAGTGAACTCACCTTAAAAGGTCTACACCTGTGTTTATGCTGCTTCCAGTCCTGCCTTTGGTGCTGTTTATCGCAATAGTACACCGAGTGACAACCACCGCATTTTTGGGTAGCGGGCTGCTTGCACACAGCGCAAGTAGACATGGCAGGTGGACCGGCAATGGCCAACTCGCTAATTACCGGAGTATTACCCTGAAAGAATTCTAATTTCAGTCGCGGTAATAATAAACTGCAGCGTAATTGGTGAAGTGCCGGTTTAAAATTAGAAACGCGTTAAGCTGAGTGGGTCACACCGTGGATTATGCGTCTCGACTTGATGAGGTTCGATGAGATTGATTTCTGGAGGCACGTGACGTTTTTCTGGATAAGGATGCAATAACGTCTAAAGCCAACAAAGTGTAGGTTTGTGTTGTGGTGTTTCGTCTTCGTTAAAGCTCGTCAGTACAGTTTGTATGTAACGCAGACAGCATGGCTTAGAACAATTGGTAGGTAACGGTTAGTTGTTAGTGAAAATTTTAGGAGACGGTGCCCCCTACTAGCAAAAAAAACTGATTTGATGACAAAGCCACCTAGCCGTCCTTACAAGAACTACTTCATCAAGGAAAGTAAGCTGTAATCTGTCAATCTGACATGTATCTGCATGCAGCAATACAGACGAATAACGGCGAGTGGTAGGGGCTGCGCAGAAACGTATTACGGCCTGGCACGCAGTGAGAACTTGGTGAGAATGATAGGGAAGAGGTTTAGAGCTGGAGTCAGGGAAGCACTTACTATGTAATCGATGAATACTTTTTACAAACTCATACAAATACTAGCCAAAAAGAAACAACAAATGGATCAACCAGGATTTCATTTAAAAAAAGAGATAAGTTGTATAGAGCTTGTACACTAAACAAGAACTCAAGAATCAAGAAACCAAAGAGTGAGGGTAATAATTTGAGAAAATGCTTAAAACACGAACTGATAAATGCTCAGCTCTCTCTCCATCTCAAACACTAAAAACTTATTGTCTTACACGACAAAATTTTGAATCTATTGATTTTGCAGTACCAGTGCACTCCTTTCCCTAAAAGCTTTTGTTATGTAGTATTATTGTGTAACAAACATTCCAACAACCTAAAGTTGACAACGAGTGCAAAAAAAAATCCAGTGATTCAAGCTTCTCGCGCGTAACAATCCCCGTTCATTTTATATACATTTAAAAGCATAAAAGTCAAAGCTAAAACACAGAATTTGGCACCGGACTCGTATAGCGCAGATATCATTTATGGCTCCAGTGACAGTAAGAATTATAACGCAAACAAAGCCACGGAGATATTTATTGTAACTGTGTCTATTCTCATCTGTGAGTAACGGAGAAATTTTGTGCAGCAACGAAAATTGAAGCCGCCGGATGCTTACGACACGATGGCTAGTCGTTAATAAATATTTTCTTTGTCATCTCCAACATAATGTGAAACACGCTACAAAATTTAAAATCATTTTTTACCGGTAAAGCATTCTACAGTAAATATTATGTTAGTAAAATTTGACATCTTCACCTATATAATACAGTTAATGGTGTGGAGCGTAGAAAATGTAAAAGAGAAACGAGACAGAAAGAAAAAAAAGAAGGAAAGAGAGAGAGAGAGAGAGAAAAGAAGTTTGAAGCACATATTATTGAGTTTTAAGTATAGTTCATTTACTAAAATGACGAAGCTTCTTCTTTAATTTTTTTAAACGTATGAAATTTAAGACCCGAAATAAACTCATTATTAAAAGAATTATATATAAATTTATACTGTTATATGTAAAACTGCCTTGAAAATAAGATGTGGAGTGATGTGGCATTGTCAGTTTATTTTTTCCACGAATAGCTACCTCATGCAGAGAGTGCCTAAATATAAGCTTATCTTTAAGGTAACAGGGAGACCCTGAACACAAAAGATTGAAAAGAAAACACTGCATGCGAAAATCAAACAGAAGGTTAAGCTTCAGCCAGCCAAGCTCTGCAATTTTCGAACTAACATGATCAAATTTTCGTAGCTGATAAATATACCTGCAACAAGTGTTTTGCACCAATTGCAATCTGTCTTATTGTAGAATTATCTAAACAGGGATAAAATACTAATAAATCGTAATTGAACAACGAGAGAGTCAACGATTCACAAAGTTTCTTTCTTATTTTTAAATGAAATATGTGTTTATTTATAAAGAGTAATCGTAATCGAATATAACATTTATTAATTACGATTTTGAAATGTTCTTGTTTACATGGAGTAATAATCCGGTTTGGACTAGCCGCCTTCTAGCTGCAGAACAGAACAGTAAAGCAACAGTTTTATCAACATTTAGTTTAGGATTGTGAGTTTCTGAAAATGACTCAATTACAGCCAAGTCATCATTCACATTAAGAGCTGCGTGTTCCGATTGCTCAGGGTCAAAATAAAATAATAGTTGTGTATCATCTGCATAAAACTGTAGATGTTGAGTATCTTATTACTTTTGTTGCATCTGACACCTATATGATAAATAACAGGGGTCCGAGTATGGAACCCTGTGGAACACCTGCTATAACTTCACCAAATGTTGAGCACATATCATTAATAAAAACATATTTCGTTTCCATCAGTTAGATACGATTTAAACAAGGCAACACTGGCATAGTCAAATCCGTAATATTTCAATTTTGAGCACATCAATTCATGATCTATTTTATCGAATGCTTTAGAGTAGTCCAGCGAAACCATTAAGGTAGCTAGTCCATTGTCAAAACACTTAATATATTATCAGTTATATTTAAAAGATCTGTGGTTGAGCTAAACCCTCTGCGAGAACCAGATTGATACGATGGTAAAATGTTATTATTCTTTACATACGTATATATCTGTTTATGTAATACCTGTTCCATTACCTTCGACATTACGGGTAAGAGACTAATAGAACGTACAACACACAGAAATTTCGAATAGTTTACTTTCGCAATTGGGATAACTAAAGAGGTTTTCCACGTTTTAGGAAAGTAGCTTTGTTCAATGCAGCTCCCGATGATGTGCACTATATATTTTTTAATTACAGGAAACGCATTTTAAACGTCTGTAAAGAGATATGGTCACATCCTGCAGCATTAGCCTTAAGAGTTTTCATAGCGTCCTCATCCGTTATCAAGGCCAAAGAAAATTTTAAAGTGAAGGGACGAATGTTTGAAAGTAGGTACGTTGGCTGACGAAGGATTAAGCTATCGTGCTGTAGTTCAGAGGCTCACCATACAACAGTATCTCGTGTTATTCAATAACAATAACAACCGACACCATGGACAAGGAAGACCTCGATGAACAACAGCGAACCCCGATCGTTTCATTTTATTGCGTTGTCTGAGACAACGGTTTGTAACAGCAAGAAATCTCCAGTACAACTTGATGGTACTCATAATGTCCAAACAAATGTGGCTACTATAAGAAGGCGTCTTAAGCAGCAGAATTTGAGCTTCGGAATTCCTGCAAAAGGACCTATGTTAATGGCAAACCATGCAACGAGACTGCATTTTGCTCTACAACATGTGGATTGGAATCTTGACGATTGGGAACGTGTTTTATTCACGGACGAATCCAGATTTTGCCTAAACAACTGCGACCGTCGCGTAATAAGAGTTCTCCGACGGAGGTTCTGTAATGGTTTGGGGAGGGATTTCTTTGACAGCTCTGACAGAACTTGCCTCTTTATGTGGAGGTAATTTGACGAGTGATCGTTACATTATTTGCTCCTTACATCGGCACAATCTTGGCGACATTGAAAACATAATCATGGAAATAAGGAACAACAGTGAACTCTATTTAAAGTCAAAACTTTGTAGGATGGTTGCTTACAGATGTGTCAACACTAGGCACATATCGTTTGTATGCTGATGCAATCAAAGACTTCGGTAATAACCTGTAATGGCATTGTGGACTTCAGGATGCTCCTGAAGATACAGCGACGACGTATTTCTAGGGGCTTTAAACCGTTTCAGAAAAGGTTGCGATAGAGATTCAAAAATAATGCTGTAGCTACGAGGTTGCGTTATTTCCAGCACTATTTCCACTTTTACTGCTAGATTCTTTCAGCTGAAGCCTTCCAGAGTTGACTGGCACATCTGCCCACTCATTTTTAACGTCTGGCCCRTCCTGCATYTGTTTTTRTTGCCACCTAACGTCAATATTATCTTTAAATTAACCGYGCCTTCGGTCGAGCGGCMGATTAGTCTTTTTATTAACGCATTAAAAATAATTCTGCKGTCGACTTTTTGCACTGCAGATCGCTGAGATTTTTGGTGTGGTTCCAAGGTCCCGCCGTACATTCTTTAATTATAGTTTTGAGTTTTATTTGATGTAGCATAGTCTTCGGGGAACATCTGTTACGGTTTGTTTAGGTTATGCATTTTATTGTAGGCCGTTTGCCTTTCTTTTATTCGGAAGACGGTACTGAGAATCGGTTTGGTTACATCATGGCGCTACGAGGAACTGATCTAAAACGGGAATTATTGGATTATATTTGGTAATGGAGATGTTAATTGCATTGGTGGACACCGACGACAGGCTAAAGAAATATAAACAAAAACTGTTTGCTTTCACTACTTTGATCTTAGTGACGAGCAGCGTCAAGTCAAGGCAATGGTCGAAATTCACGTAAAAGTTGGTCAAAAGTAGACGCATTTTTGTACAAACTTGAAATGATCCAATATGGCAGATAGATTATCTAAATCAATTCGAACAAAAATTAGTATAGAAAGTCTTTTTTGGTCGCCAATTATGACTTTAAATTTTGAAGTAAAAAATTCAAAATGGTATACAGGATTTTTTTGGTTGCCAATAACGAACTTAATGCTTGAAATTGAAAAATTCAAAACGCATCCAACATGGCGGACAGGGTATATAGAAACTAACTTGATTTAGACGAAAATTAGTATACAAGTTCTTTTTAGATTGCTGATCACGACCTCAAAGTTGAAATTGAAAAATTCAAAATGGCTTATCCACCATGGCGGACAAGGTCTCTAAAAACTGATGGGATTTAAAGGAAAATTAGTATTGAAGTTCTTTTCGGGTTACTGATTTCGACCTTACAGTTTAAAAATTCAAAATGACAGATCTAAGATGCCGGAAAAGTTAATAATAACTCGACCAAAACGCAAATCATTATGAAAGTACAATATACAACATGTTTCGTAAACATTTGCCAAAAATTCAAGGTATGGTTTCTGAGCTCAGAATTTCAAATTTTGTATCGGAAACGTAAAAACCAACGCATTGTAATACTAAAACCCAACTGAAAGTCACAGTGGCGCCGGGTGGCACCCAATTCTTGAAGATTTGTATTTAGTTAGGTTTCCCAAACTTTTAAACATTAACGGCATAGCGGTGCCTCGTGGTGTCATTAATTAAATTTGTATGTAAACAGTAATAAACGTTACCACTTTTATATTTAGTACATGGTTGTTCACCATCGTAGCAAACAATAAATAATAAATATATAGTAAAATTGTTATAAATAATAATATTCTATGTACCTTCCAAATACAGAAAAGCAACCTCTGTCGGATTTCACACAGTTGTGTCAAAATAAAAAAAAGCTTTTTTTAACTTTTGGCCAGCTTTTTGATGGTTTGCTTAGGTGACCACCACAGAAAACAGAACAGCGCGTCTTGCGCAAAAGAATAATTATTTTCTAGCTCGTGAAAAGTGTTTTCACTTGTTAGAAAAGCACCACTTTTCCCTACTTGTAAAGCAATCTACTGTTTTCTTCAGCCTGATTATACACGACATTTTAGTACCTTTTATGAAAACTGAAGTTGACGTAAAAAGAAATGAGCGACCAAAGCTGTTAACTTTAATGCTGGGGTTAAATTAATTATTTTTTTAAAAAGGTGTGATTGTCAAATTTATGTTAAATTTCACAAAAAGCATATATTTATGATTGACAAGTCAGCTAATAATAAATCAAACAAAATTATCCCTTGGTACGATCTAGCAGTCTCAATTTTAAAATCTACTTAATTTTTTGGCCTTTCTAAATGTAATTTTATACGACTAGAGTACAAGTATTATGTTTTGTTGCGTTAAAAATTGTTTTGTAATTCGCAATTATTGCACAAGCTCAGCAACGCTCTTTTTGGCTGCTCAGTTTTTCAGATTATGATGCCTTTTCTAGGTTTTGTAGTTGACTTTTTCGTCATGGCTACTTAGAAGCTATAGAAGAGGTGACTGAAAAGAACGGAGCGGGATTGCTAACCACTAAAGATCGCGGTGGACCTATTTTACCTCACAAATATGTAGTGCATTATAAATGCTAGCAAAATGTATCTAATACTATAAGTACAATGCAATGTAATCTACGAAGAATGGCAGTTCCTCCACCCTATAGCTATAGGAGTCCCGGACGGCGTGGTTTTGACCATCCTGTGCGTGACCTGCTGCTAGCGGCAGTGACCTGGCCAGTGTAAGTGCCAGGAGTTCCTCGCAGATGGAACAGAAACCTCTGTATACCGTTGTTTCATCAGGGGTTTTAGGTTGTTTAGTGGGTCCGTACATTCGGCCTAAGGGTGGCAATCCCTGCTAATCATATGTTATAGGTTGCCGGCCTACGTTTGCTTCATCCGCTTCCAGAGGGTCAGCGCCAGGGTGCGATTGTCTAACTGGTCTAATTAAACGTGCCAGTCTTKTCCGTCACCCAGAGCTCCAGTGGGGTAGTGGTAAGAAAAAAGTAAAGAAAAAAATAATATATAAATTATTTAACACTAACCAATAACGACTTACATACGCCCATCTCTATTTGGATGCTACATATATTTTTAAATAACTAAATCTTACCCCCCCCCCCGCCCTTGAGGCTACCACTGGTTAAGTAAATGAGGAAATATCTGGTGACCACAAAGGGCTGGTAACCGACAAATAATATCTACAAGCTTTCATCATTGGTTAGTCTAAAGCTGCAGCAAAGGCGGTTAGATTGTCACCACGGCCGTTATAGTAATGCCACACATATTTACTCTGAAACGTTGACAACGTGCAAAAGGCAGAAATAAAGAATACACCACTACATAATAGATCTTAAAATAACGCGTTTGCCGTGTCTACTCCCACAACATTATGTCCGGTGGAAGGGACAAACCGACTAGAGTATTTACGCCAAACAAACTCGAAATACCACGCCGTGCGGCAACTGGAGAACTCGTTCCCGTCGAAACCCAAAAAAGTGATCGTCAAGTGTGGAAGACATGGAGAAGAAGAGCCACAAGAAGAAGGTGAGTAGCGGATCATCTTCTGCGCGTTAATTATCTTTACAATCGCCCATTAAAAAAGTTATTATCAACATCGATAAAAACGAATTTTCGCAAAACGCTCGGCCTAGGTTTATTTTTCCTGCCTGTCAAAATAAACGGACCGGTTTAAAGCTTTCGTCACCGCTCAATTCCTTCCGGCGACAGATCTGGTGCGGTATCATGGGAAAGCGAAGACGGGAAGTGTTTTTAAATGCAGTGGGTAACACGTAAATCTTCGCCCGACAGCAGGAAACGATTGTTTTGACACTCCTTTTTTAAAGGAAAGAGTTATGGGCTTCCAAAAATACCTGGACACAATGGAAAGATGTTAGCAATCAATTTCGGCGGCTATTTTAGTTGTTGGGGTCAATAGTGTCGCCAACAGTTTCAGCATATTTGCAAGCCTAGATGTCATTTGTTATTTCAACCAAGTAGAAACAATTTTTGTATCAGATATCAAAGAATAAGGAACGTAGATGATAATTATAAAAATCGTAATTTTAATCAATACCTGTTCTTCAACCGCCATTCTGTTTCTTAATTCCGAAAGTACTAGTCCAAAGGTGCTAAAAACTCGTTCCACTATAGAGCTGAAGAGGCAGTTTTGCAAAGAAATTGTTTTAACACATGCGTCTTTGTGTTTTTTGTTTGTTCATCATCATCAGTTTACGTCATGCCTTATCTACTAGATACCTTTAAATACCCTCTAAAAGCTACAAAAGCGGATCTCCCGATAAGACAAGAAGTACTATCCTATGTTAATAGTCCAGCAAGAACTTTAGGTAAAAAGGCAAATCAGTTGTTCAAATAATACACTTAATTCCAATCTTCCTACTTTGTAAAAAATTCTATTGATCTAACAGGTCTAGCAATGCTGTCACCATCAAACCTACTGTTAGCAGATTTATATCAAAAAGAGAGGATTTTATATTTAATTTAATATTATCAAAAAAGCAMAMCTTTTTATAGTTTCGATATGTTGACGACCCGGTTTCTMAATGCAATTAATAGCATTCACCCCAGTCAAATTGCAATAGACAATAGATACCGCAATTGAACATTCAATAAGCATTCTGAATATAAAACTAATACAACTCAATAACTATATTACATTTGAAATATATAGAAAACAGACAAATACCTACACAACAATCCCTTTCAATTCAAATTAACCACTCTTCCACAAACTAGCTCCCTTCCGCTCTATGAAACCTGCAGCCAGCAACGTACCCTACCATGAAGTCACAGATAAATAAAATTACACAAGAATTATCAGATAAAAAGCAATATAATGTAGCTTGAAGCCTTATCTACACAACCCCTAACGGATAAGATACTAAAAGGTCAGCAACAAGGTCATCAAATCAAAACTGTTTGTAACTCTCAAAGTAAATCAGGATTTTATAACGCTATAGATATTTTTGTATTTATCGAATACAAACAAATGATTGAATCTACCTAGGTAACAAAGATATATTTTGCATCAACATTTCTATAAAAATAGGCAACTGCAAAATTAAGCATACAATAATAAAGCTTAAAGAAACCACTCTTCTGCTCAGCATTTAGATATCTAAGACAAAAAACTGCTGCCGGAAAACTTATCAAAATAAGACAACAGCGTACATAAGAACTAAATTTGATTCAAAAATTTTATAGGATCTTCAGTTCACTTCAACAAACTTTCCTCCAAATAATGAGTTAATTCCAAGTGAAGATCATTATTCTTTCAAGACAGAAACTGAGATAATAATTGTGTAGTGCATTGCACCATAGTTTTAGCAATAAAACGTAAACTGCATTGAATACGTGGTGTAATTAATAAGTAAATGGTTGGCCAACACAAGTGGAGTTTCTTTTGATAATCTAGCATCTTCTGGCGCAATATTTCTCAGGTACTAGCTATGACCCGTTCTATGACAGAACAGGAAACATTTAACATTTACGAATCTCTAGACAACTTCTAAACATTGATATTAGCCTTATTAGAATGTCAAGTAAAGCCTTAGAATGTTGTTGAAATACAAGCTACAGACATCATCGCGAAAATATCACTATGATCCCCTTACAAATGGACAATGTGGACAAAAACAACTTCTTAAAAAGCTCAAAGCATTTTGTCAACGACGAAATATGTCGCAAGACGTCGCGAATTATATTTAAAAATGCCCACAGATGTGAAATGAATAAAGTTAAAGTTCGACAACCAGAACCTTTAGTAATTGCTCCAACACCTCAAGGCGCGTTTGATACTGTCTGCCTACTACCAAGATCATATCAGGGTAACACTTGTGTAGTTACATACAATGCGTGTTTACCAAATACATTGACATCATACCCGTAACAACTAAACATGCTAAAACCATAGCACAAACAATATTCGAAAACTTTATTCTAGTATACGGCCCCTTGAAAGAAATACAGACTGAGAGGAACGGAAGACAACAATCAGTTGTTTCGTAATTTAACTAACATGTTAAGTATCAGACATAAAACGTCTACAGCATACTATAGATGATGTTGTCCATTACTAAATTGAATAAAGAAGGGCTAAAGCTGTCCCCCAGTCTAATGCCACCAGGTGTTGGTATGTCTTTAGTGGTTTTATTACTTTCTTTAATGGTGTTGTTGGTGTTGAGTTGATAAATTATAATAATTATCTCAGTGGGTACTTGTCTCAATTTTATGATTTCGATAATGTCCTTTAGCTGAACTCTGTCCTATGCTTTTGTTAGATCAATGAAGCAGGCATAAAGTGGTTAATCATATTCGATCGATTTCATGATTATACACAGCAGACTTATGCCTCTGTATTTTCAGGTTTCGTCTTTTGACCTTTTTTAAAGTTAGGTATGGTGATACTTTTGTGTCGGTCTGTCGGGATCACACTTTTCGTTAAGATGATGTTGAATAGGGTTGTGATATGTTTAGCTAATACGTTACCACCGTATTTGAGAAGTTCGACTGGTATATTGTCGACACCTGGAGCTTTTCTTATTTTTTAGGTTTTTAATTCCCATAGGGCTGTCGTTAATTTCGAAATTTGTTTGCTCGTTTTCTTCCTGGTCTGTCATTTTCACGTATTTCTCTGAATCGTATAGGTTTTCAAAGTGCTTTTCCCATTCGCTTAATGAGATTTTCTTTCTTTGGACAAATTCGTTAATAGTTTTCTGTTGTTTACCATTTTCCATACTTTCCTTTGTGCTCCATAGAGATCATGCTCCATTACTGTTGAAATCGTCGCCAGTATTTTCCTGATTTTGGAGTTGACGTTATTTTTAATTCCTACATATTTTCTGTACATCTCTGAGCAAAATCGAAAGATCAAATTTGACGCACAGGCTGCTAAGAACGAAACACGTGGTAAGCTAAACCCATGGTGCTACAGTCCATGTGAAATACTGAGTGACAGAAAACGTCAAGAMCGAAACATTTATTATTAGAATTTTAGTTATATAGTTATGTCATAAATAGCTACAATATTATATGTAATAGTGTATCTAATAAGTGTACCAATTTTCAGCAGCATTTTTATTCGTTTATTTTGACTGGACTCAGTCTCAAAATTAGKCTTACACCAGGACTGTACATTTWTTAATTAATCGTATTAAAAATATTAATKCAGTTCTAGATAGCATCGATATTGGCCATCCCTAGTATACAGAAAACCAGTTCAGAATACCGAAAACTATATTTTAAGTAATTAAGTAAAAATTACAACTTCGTGGACCCTCCAGTCATTTTATACCTATACCAACCGTCACCAGCCGAATTAGTTATGGAATCCCGTTTCGCAAAACAACCTCAAGCACATTCGAGTAAGGTCCAAAAAGCACGCCGAAGATTTTTTCCATTCCTAAGCCAGCTGGCAAGGCGTTCAAGCAATGATATCTGTTTTACTGCCGCGGCCGTAGCGATATTTTCGTCGTCGAAAGTCTCAATTGAAGCGATTTATTTTTACCAGAATTAATATCGATCTCGAGCACTTGCACATTACGGCTTCCTGTGATCTGCCTGCTCGCAGATTCCAAGTTCAAAGAGCGGATTAATCTGAAATTGCGGGAACGCTGCTCAATGACGACCGGGAATGTCATTGGATAACAGCCAAGGACACTATAATAGTTGGAGTTGTATCGAAATGCTAGGTCGCTTCCTTGGGACTCAGCGAAAATTGTGCGGACGTCAATAGTTATGAAAGTAATATTTTAAGAAAAATTGGTAAAAAAATTTGACTCAAGAATTTAAATTGGGAAGACAAACGTGTGAACATGCAAAGGGTGCCGGACGACCAGTAACTGTCACTATTCACGAAAATTTTAATCGTGTACTTGTCATGGTAATGGCAGATAGGCGAATAACCATTCATCAGATAGCTGAAATTACAGACTTTTCATATGGTAGAATAGAAAATATATTAACAGAAATGTTAGGTCTTAAAAAGTTATCTGTCCGCTGGGTCCCTAGAATGTTGACACCTGATCAGAAACGTTCGAGAGTCCTGCATTTTGATGCCAGTCTGGCAAAGTTTTCAGCAGACCCGGATGAGTTTCTCTCTGGATTTGTAACTGTTGATGAAACATGGATCCACCACTTCGACCCAGAGTCAAAACAACAGAGTATGGAGTGGCATCACAGAGGTTCTCCTATCACCACGAAAATTTCGAGTTGTTGCTGGTTAAATTATGGTCGCAATTTTTGATTGATTTTTTGAAACGTGGACACACAATAACAGGTTTTTTACTACGCCGATTTAATTTCAAAATTGCACGAGCGCATCAAAGAAAAAAGACGGGGAAAATCGAGGAAAGGAATTTTGTTACATCAGGACAACGCTTCTGTACACAAAAGCCATATTGCAATGAATGCTATTGACGACGCCGGATTTGAATTTTACGAACACCCTGCGTATTCACCAGACCTAGCTCCCAGCGATTACTTCTTATTTCCAAAATTGAAAGAATATCTACGTGGGACCAGATATGACGATGATTATCAGGTGATGACAGCAGTAAACGAATGGTTAGAGGGCCAATCACAAGAATTCTTTTCTAGAGGAACCAGAGCATCGTTGGACCAAATGCATCGAAATTCAAGGAGACTATGCCGAAAAATAAACATATAATTATTTTGTATCTTTCTATGTCAAGGACCGTAATTAATGATCTTCCCTCGTACCTAAGGAAGTGTTAATTACTTCCACATCCAACGCATGGGAAGTATTGTATCGCGAACAAAATTTTCAAAAATTTTTATTTGCTCAATCGCTTTAAAATGGTCGAAAACGTAAAAAAAATTGAGCAAAAACAAATTTCTTGTCTGTGTGTCTGTGGCATTGTTTGTGGACACGATAACTTTGGAAAGACTTAATATATGAACTTGAAATTTGGCAAACATGTATATCTCAACTACCCAAAGCGACCTATTGTTTGTGGGGTAAGTAGGGTATCGGGAAGGGGGCGAAATTGGAGGGTAACTACCCTTTTTGCAAATTTTTATTTTTTTACATTTTTTTCGTTTTAGTATGTCATTAGTAGTATAACTGCGAGTATTATTAGGTCTTATAAATTTTCAGTACAGCAAAGTGTTTAGAAGATATTAGCAAAAAAGCGTCACTTAAAGAAAACGGTTTTTATTAAATATCTCCGAATATATTTAATATATTCAAAAAATCAAAATGCCATCAGATAGGAAATAAAATTTCCAAAAAACCTATCTTGGCCCTGCTCGTACGATTTTTTTTTAAATTTTGGTATTATATAGAAAATCAAATTTCTGATCGGAAAGCACTCTCGTAAAGTTTTTGTTAAGTTAATTTTTTCGAGTTATTTGGAAAAACAGATTTTAAAAATTTATCCATTTTTGTTAATATTACGAGGACCGTTTGTCTTAGAAAAAATGTGTAGAGAGAAAAAATTCTCAAAACCTGATTATCAATCGTATAGTATAAAAAATAAAAACGTAAATGTCATTTTGACAATTGGATGTAGAAGTATTGATTCAATTTGCAGCGGCTTTTTTAAATGTCCAACATAATTATATTATTTGGTTTTAATCTCTAGCGCTCCTATATAGTTTATTATGTTTACTAAATAGAAGTACGAGTTTACATTTGCTTTTCTTCAATGATCTTCTTTTATCTGTTTGACTTTTTATTAACTAATATTGTATATACTTTTTATCCAGTGTAATGAAATCCATTAAAATCAACTTGAAATCACTTATAAATCGATGAAATCAGATGCTATCTTTGTAGTTTGAGTAAAATGCTTGTTTCCAAGCTATCTAATAATCTGGAAGATAGCTGCTGAGCTAGGCTTCGTAATAAGAAAATCTTAGAAGATAACTTTTTACTAAAGTAATTGCAATGTTCATTCTATAATAGCTTGGCGTCTATAATTAGACCCGAAAATAGAGTATTTTGCTAAAAAATAATTTTTATTAAGGTAATCTGAAATATTTATCATATTCATAATTAGATCAATAAAAGGCGAATTGTTAAATCTGAGATTCTGGAGAGAGAGAAAGATATATTCGAACTAACAACAGAAAGAGAACAACATATTTCTACAAAACAGCACCACCTAAAAACTACTGGATAAAAAATAGCTTACGTGAAGATATCGATTACAAGCTTTCGATTAAGAACTTTTCAAAAATATCGGTGCAGTAATTATGGAGTGGTCCTGTTTTGTAAAATAATTGAGGTTCTCTTTCTATCATTATCTCTGATCTCTGTCTCCAGAATCCTATCCTTAATGCAGATCAAGAATAACATTCTGCCCAGTATGGATCCTTGGGGAACACCAAATTCTGTTTTATTCATGTCAGAAAGTTCACTATTGATTCTAACTAACTTCAATTTTCAGATTTCGATCTGTATGATAAATACGATATGAGTATATTATAGAAAAATAGTTTTTGTACTAATATTTTGTGAATTGCAATCATTTTCGAAACAATTAGTGATGTTACCAACTTCGCTTCAAAAAAATGCTCCGGACTCTTTAAAACATCTGATTATCAATTTTTTTCTTGAACTCGTCTCATCTAATTTCTCTATTTCAGAAAGACAAATGCTCCAGAAGTCGTTCCCAATCAGTGGCAAGCAGCAAAAGCGTCTATCCCGATCCAACGGACGCATCGCCCACGTTCAAAATAAAAGTCTCCAAAGTGATGGGAAGGTCGGTATACAAGAATTTCGTGTAATTCGTCAACCCAATGTCCCCATTCCTGTCCTCGTCCCACTTTTCTCATAGTCACCTGCAAGTGGCTCATCCCGACTAATTMTAAATCCCGGTGATCCACTCGACACGTCGGTAATTAGATGAACAATAATTTCGTCGCGTACGGTTTGGAAACGGTCCAAATCGGCGCGATTTTTTCGCATCTGCAAAACCGCAAAACATGACTGCCAACACGGTATCTCTATTGTAGTTTTATATTGCGGTATTTATAAATCATTTTTAAAGAGCCAAAACGCATTAACATCGACGCGCACAGCGCGTTCAAAACACATCAAATGTTGTGATGTACGTAATCCTGGAAGTCAAACGCTTTCGCTAATTAAAAAAAGTGATTGAAAGAATCATATCGAATCATAAAAAACGGTAAAAACAGATCAGTTGTATATTCAGCGGGAACACTGAAATTTCAAGGCGGGCAGCATGTAAAAATTGTTTTTAATAGGAGCATGAAATTAAACAGGACTTTTAAAGTCAATTAGAATCTCACATGACAGAGGCTGAGACCTTGAAGAAGAGAAAGCTGACCAGGGACAAAGCTAGAAGAATGGCAAAGGACAGGACTTAGTGGAAAGAAATAGTGCAAAACACAGCAAACTAGTGAGAAACACTGCATACCTTTACACCCAATGGGAAAAAAGAAAACTGATTATATATAATAAATAATTATATCTTTTTTAATTCGGTAGTTACTTTTTGTGCGCAAGTTAGTAACCAAGAAAGCGCATATTTTAATTCTTCCTTCAAATATTTAATTTTCAATTTGTGTATGTGTCGTTCTATAATGACATATGTTTCGTCTTAAATCATAACATACAGAGATCTTTTGTACATTTTACGATCTCAGCAGTCATCCAGAAAATGTGGCAATAAGTCATGCTTCAAAGATAACTATTTGCACGTGTATAAGATGTTCCGTAAAGTCAAATTATACAAACTAGACAAACTTTACGCAACCACACTAGAATTACCTAGTTSAATGTAAAGAAAATGGAGATAGTATTGTTCTGTACCTACCAGATTATAACCTGGTTTTAATTAACCAGCATGATCCGCTAAATTGCCATAAGTTCATAGTATAGTTATAAGCCCTTTAAAAAGCGCACTGCCTTTTTCTATGTACCACTCTTCTAGATGTGCATTGTAAAAAAATATTTTACGTTTCAAATTCTTTTCCTTTTAAGAAGGCACTTAACAACTAATCGAGACTATTGAAAAATTAGCAATTTTGTCGCATAAAACTTCTTCTGCCATGTATTTATATTTTATTAAATAGCATATTAATAGGTAGCATCTAATCCACAAAACAGCTGTGACAGCTTATAATTTCGAAAAAAAAATGGATCGTAAGGTGTATTTTTAATATTAAAAATATAAATATTTAAAGGGACCGCCAAAACGCGAACATATAGGCCGTGACGTCAGGTGTCTTGTAAATGGCCGCTTGTTTACATCTGAGGTAGGCGCGGCACGCGTCAGCCTCAGCCCGTCAATTTATCAGTTTGTTGTTTGCGTTCATTTTGTGACAAGCGAAAATAGGCCAAGGAAAAGGAATTTGTGTACAGCGACAAGCGGTTTAACGCGACGGAGATGAGGAACGTAAGTGAACTTTTTATCAAATTAACGTAGCATTGATAATTTGATCACAGTGGGTTGTTGGAAACATACTATTTGTAAGCATAAAAATGTAAGAATCAAAAATGTACCCTAAACTTGACATTTATTTTAGAGGTCAAAATAAATATAAATTGATTTATTTTCGGGGCTCTTGCGGCTCGTTTCCGGTCTGGCTAACAGTCGAGTATATGGAGAACAACGTCGTTCTTTATTATAACATTTCTCTCTATCAACTTAAAACGCATATAATTTTTCACATCTTCTTCAAGCTATAACAAAATGGAAACTGAATAATAAACACCTATAACCCCAAAAAGAATAATAAAACTTACAGTAAGAATTAAGATGATGATCACAACAAAAAAACAAACTTTGCTATTGCGACATATCAAGTCTAGGGCTCTTAAACAACTTTTTTCATACGTTGATAATCTCGAGGAACAGTTACAAAAATTTTGTTAGCTGTACTGACTGAAGTACTTTTATAACCATGTACAAAACAACACTTGTTTGGTTTTCCATACATGATAGATGCTTGTAAAACTACACAAATCACTTTTTGGTGCGACCTCTTACACTGTCGTTTCAATAAACACCACACAAAAGCTTTTCCAATACAAGAATGATGCTGCACCATTAAACACCACGCTCCTCGGTAATGTTTGCATGACACTTGACGTCACGAGTTAAAAAACCTTGGATAGAAGCGTTTTGGCGGTGACTCCTAAGATTCGAATTTCAGACCTGAAATTCTCTACCTACAAATATTTTTTTGTTTTTTTTTAACATGGCGTACGATATATATGCACTTCATAATACTAATACCCAATTGCAACAAACTACCCCGATTTGAGACTTTCTTACACCTAAACTGCTAAACTAGCTAAGTGACGTCACGTCAGCTGGATATGTGCAAGAATTATGACATGACCCTTTTAAATACACAAAAATCAATAAGCATTTCTTGTCTAATATTCTCCATGCTTTTTTTAATACCTCGTATATCGTCTCATTTCTAGGTATGTTGTTGCGGCAAAGGACTTAAGACCTGGCTCGGTGATAATCCATGAAACTCCCCTTGTGGTAGGACCTTGTACTGGTTGTAACGTCCAGTGCTTGGGATGCTATCAACCGTTAGAACAGTCAGGCAAGTACGCAAAGTAAGTGATTTGTTTACTTTACGCACAAGAGGAGAAAACTTCTGAAGACCAGAATGTTTTTTAATATCGAAAAAAACTTATATTTATGGATTTTATGATCAGATCTTAATATAGTTGTAAATAAAACGCTTTCCCAATATCGATAACTTCATTTCTCAATAACGAATTCTTTCTCAAAGAAATAATCATTTTCAGATGCAAAAAATGTGGTTGGCCCTTATGCCAACCCAAATGTCCAGGCCTAGGTGTCAAACACGGCCACACAGAACACGAATGCTCCATCCTAGAAGCCAGCAAATCTGAGAGACTCCTTGACTACAGCGATTTCTCAAATCTTCGAGAACACCTCTACGCTATAGTTCCTCTGAGAGCCCTAATCTTAAAACTAACACATCCAAAATCGTTTCAAATCATCCTAAACATGGAATCGCACGACGAGATACGAAAAAACATACCGGAAGTGTGGAATCTGAACCAGAAAACCGTCGTGGATAGAATCAGGAACGACTGGGGACTCGAAGAGTTCAGCGAGGAGGAGATCCATAAAGTCTGCGGAGTTCTGGAAGTCAACTGCTTCGAGATAGGACAACAGGGCGTTAACATTCGAGGGCTGTACCCCACGGCCTTCCTGATGTCGCATGACTGCGTTCCAAACACGAACCACACGGATGAAGCCAAAAATTACACGCTGACAGTGAGAGCTTCCACCTTCATTCAGACCAACCAACCCATCACTTTGAGTTACGCCTATACGCTGCAAAGTACGCTGAAGAGGAGAGAGCATTTGTTGGACAACAAGTTTTTCGAGTGCCAGTGCAGGAGGTGTAGGGATCCCACGGAGTTGGGGACCTATTTGGGAGCCCTGAGGTGCCCCAAGTGCGAGAAGGGGTACGTGTTGTCCAAGAATCCATTGGATCCTGAATCGGACTGGAGCTGTAATAACAAATCTCAGGGTGAGGAAAACAAGTGTCCGGGATATACGATTACAGCTGTATCCATGGAAAGGCTCATGAACAGGTTAGTTAAATGGTTGTTTATGTGTCAATAGGTTAGATGTTCATAAATCATAATATTCAGGGTGGCCAATTAGTGCGATAAAGTACAATAATTTCATGAAGAAATGATCTATATATATCACACTTTATACAGGGTGTTCAGTGTTTAACAAACTATTTTATTCTATAATATTCAATCGCTAATAAAATTTTTAAATTAAACTTTTTATTTCAAGAAAATGGTTTTTTATCATGCTGGCAGTGGAATTTGTACAGGAATGGTCATCATTAATTCTTATACAGGTCATAATTATTTTAGAATGAAGTCAGAGTTCGTTTAAAAAATCTGTCGCCGCACTCTGACCTAAAATCTCAGAGGACGACACCGCTCACTCGTTTTTTTTAAGATAAAATGTCATTTTTTGTCAATATTCACTCTTTGTATTGAAAATAAATACATACAAACAAGTAGTAAGAAAAACACGTAACCAGTAGCAAATTAGATACCAATGCCATCTGTCAGCAACAAGCTGACGTGATGACAAAGCCACCTAGCTGCCATAATGGGTACAACTTCCGAAAGAAAATGACTTGTATCCTACGAAGTTGGCATGCACCTGCATACGTCGACTTGACAGCAATTCTCCGCGGCACTTTTTGCAAACGGACAAGAACCGTCATACATTAACCGTAACCAACTACAGACAACTGTTTCGTCGCTCGTCAGTCTAGATTAGGTTTAGTGCAGACAGCATGGCATAGACATGCAATTTAACATGTAATTGGTTTTTTCGTTAGACTATTTGTCACCAGTTGATTTTTTGGTAGTTAACGTTGCCGATTTTGGTCTTTGCACCAAAAATTTAATCATATCTGTCATTTTATCAAGCGAAAAATTTATTTTAATGAAACTGCGTTTATAAGAAGCACATGAAAACTTGTGAAATACTTATGACGGAACTGAAGGGAATGGTCAGTTTGATTAAAGTTGGCAGAAATGTTTCCTATACCGTATGTTTCTATAAAATAAATATAAAGCTAACTTGATAAGAATTTTAAAAAAATAACGCTTATTAAAGTAATGCAGTTTTATTGAAGAAATGCTAATTTTAAACATGTCTTGTATTGAATAAAAATAAAAGTACATAGTCTCAAAAAATAGCGTTTGAATATTGGTGAATAAAGGAGCTAGTTTAGAATATTATTAATTGTTTATTCCTTCATAATCGCTACTTACTTCTGGTACTCTAGACGAAAAGATTGGAAAAATCATTACCAAATTTCACCATCATGTATCTTCGGAAACACCCTCTGAACTATTGGCGACTTAAAAGAAACAGGGTGTTCCCGGTCACTGAATATCCTGTATAATAGAAGGTATTTTTTAAGTGTCGTACTTATGGTACAGTGGAAGGTCCCTAAAATTTTTTTTTATATTTCATTTCTTCATGAAGTTATTGTACTTTATCGTAATGTATAAAATTGTTACGATAAGCACTTTGAATAAAAGCTACTAATGCGTTGAGCCTTAACAAATAAGGCCATTACAAGAAGTAAGACTATTCTTTTGTGCGTGTGTGGTCAGATGGGGTAGCTTTTTTTTGTAGACTTTGTGTATTAACTGACCTTTGCTTTCTTTATAAATTTGATAAACTACAATTGCTTTCTTAGTTCATTATGAATGATTATGACTATTCAAACCTATCTAAACTTCATAAACAAATGAGCTACTACGAAAGTAAACCCAATGCGCAACCTTATCTTTATTTACAAAAATTAATTATTCCTTAAGACATCCCTGTACCTATAGGGACAGAGAGTGGCCTCCGAGATATCCTAAACACTTCGTATATGATTCACTACTTTTAAGCAAAAGTTATTCTATCGTGGTTGGAAGTCACCAGGTCGTACTGATAGACCCTTAAGAGTAACTAAAATAACATTGTTACAACTAGTGGGCTTGTAATTTAATAATTAGCAACTTGAATGGTATTAGGGAAAAATTGTTGACTGTTTGCTAATTGCCATCATAACGTTCAATAGAACCTTCACAACTTGTTTACTTGTGAAAGAGAACGTATGCAAAGACAATGGACATGAAGTGCTTGAGGTTGTTGAAAATCATCCTAGTACTAGTACAAAAAGGATTTTTGTACTTACTGAACAAATTAGGATGACAATCGAAGATACTATGCAATAAGATACATACTATGCAATAAAAAGAAATATACCCCTACCATTACCAATCGGCATAAGAACAAAGATCTTTCCCAAAGAGTTCGTCTTTGTGAATGGTGCAGTAATCATCGTGATGTTCTTTCGAGAAGCCTTCCACAACGAACTTGCGTGGGCAATCGAAAACCTTCATGCTGTCTAAAAAACCCATTCCCAGAGAAGATTCCCCGTATACGTGTGGGCTGGAATAATTAATAATGAAATTATTGGACCACATTGCTTGGACTGAAATTTGAACACAGAAATGTACCGGTTTTTTGAGAACAATCTACTTCTGCTACTCTAGAACATGCCTGTTGATATTAGACGGACTATGTCCTTTTACATGATTATGCTTCCGCCCTTTATGGAAGATGTGTCACTAATATCCTCAATGTACATTGAGTTATGCATGGGAAAATTGTAGTGGTAGTAGTCATTAGGCTTATATTAAAATAAATCACATTTTTCTAACCCCCCTTATAATCTATTTCCGTTTCAAACCAGGATATTTCAAGAACCGTTAGGAATTCGAGAAAAGGGCATACATCATAGAATTCATAATTCATATACGAAACATTTGGGTACCTCGGCGGCCACCATTAATTTCAAATAGTGCTCAGATGATTTGGCTATCGCATTGTCTCCACGAAGTTTATATATTTACATTGATTCGATGATATTACTAAATAAACCCAATTTTATTACAAAATTATTTCCTCTCCCAAAAATTGCAATTTGAACGATAACACTCCCTTTTGATGCTAATTAGTCATTAAATTCTTTAGGATATCCGATGAAGTGGATTACCTCGACAGCAACGACATCCCAAGTATGGAAACCTTCTTGCAGAAATACAGAAATGTCCTGCATCCAACACACTACCTCTGTCTAGGAGTAAAGCTATCGCTCAGTCAGCTATACGGAAAAATCAACGGCTACCTAATACACGAGCTCAGCAACGAGCAGCTCGTCAGAAAAAGGGAAATCTGCAGAGAGATCATCAAGGTGTTTGACGTCATAGAACCAGGTTACACGAGATTGAGGGGAGTGACGCTGTACGAAATGCATGCTCCTATAATGATACTGATAACGAGGCAGTTCGAA
Organism: Rhyzopertha dominica; assembly: GCA_025024175.1. Classification (NCBI taxonomy): domain Eukaryota; kingdom Metazoa; phylum Arthropoda; class Insecta; order Coleoptera; family Bostrichidae; genus Rhyzopertha; species Rhyzopertha dominica. The sequence goes on from QCXZ01000053.1 coordinate 29,533,922, forward strand.
AACCGATCGCTGTCAAAGGGTGAGCTTCGCACCAGCCTCAAGGAGGTGGTGAAGTATTTAGAAGAGGCCAGTGCAATTCTCAGCTTTGAACCAGAAACTTCTGCCGAGGGGATGATAGGATGGGCCGCTAAAGATGCGCTGTTGAAGATTAAAGACTGGGAGAAGATAATAGGGAGGATATAAAAGAGGCAATAAAGTTTTTGATAAAACAGTATCTTTCCTTTTAAATCCAGACCAATACTGTCGTTGTTGCTGAATGACCCTTACATAAGGTATTCAGGAACACAAAAAGATCGTGTGAGTTTGACTAAATATGTTTTCTTCTCAAGCGCTTCCCTTCCGTGTTAAAAATCGATCATTTTTTTCGGTTTTTCTATATTAACAACTGAACGTGTTGAGATATGACGCAAACGTTTGGACTGCGACTTTCTAGAGGAATTAAGCCATACAACGGCTATTAATGAAATATGTTAAGAATGACATAACTCCACTTTATAGCCTAAATGCCAAAAACTATAGCTTAATACGGTTCAAATGAGCTAATCTGATTATAACAAAGTCTCAATGTAGTTGTTTCGATTTTGCGTCTTTTGCAGCAGAAGTCGGAACTGAATTATAAAATTAAAATGCATGTCTATGCTATGCTGTCTACACCTCAACCAACTGCAGATAGTACTATTTCGCTGTCATTAGACCTAAACTGCACTGATGAGCTGTAATGACAGCGAAATAGTACTATCTGCAGTTGGTTGAGGTGTAGACAGCACAGCATAGACATGCATTTTAATGTATGTTGGTTCTTGCCCGTCAGCAAAAAGTGCCGTGGGGGCCTACTGTCAAATTGAAGTATGCAGTTGCATGCCAATTTGTCAGGCTACAGGTCACTTCCTTTAGGAAGTAGTTCCCGTTAAGGCAGCTAGGTGGCTTTGTCATCATGTCAGTGTAACACTGACAGATGGCATTGCCATCCTAAATTCTTACTTGAATTATAAAATGTCAACAAACCTTTTGAACACTAGGCTTTATAAATTTGCAATTGTCTTTTGGATTTCTTTAAGGAGAACAATGTTTTTCACGCTAACAAAAAAGTTTGTTATCAAACTAGTAACATTTTATTGTATTCTAATAGCTAACAGTAAATAAAAAGTAGGTATAGTAATGCAACTCTCTTACCGTTTTTACAACCCTGCAATACTATTTACATTTTATTTACAGGCACAGTTGAAACGGCACGCGACCTATCATAAATCAAACCCTCTCTTTGTGATTTTGCGAATTTCCAGTGCCGGCCTTAAGCCGATTTAAAACTCGTTTTTTGTTTGTGTAGTGTATATTATTCTAAGTAGTTTTTAATCATTCGGTTAGTAAGAGGTTTTACATCGATCGTTTTTATTTGCGCAAGCAAAGTATATCTAGTTATAATGAAATTTGTAATCTAACTAGACAATATCTGAGCATTTTTTAATATGCAAAGAAAAATCTCGCATTCCTAAATATTTTTATTTTGATTTTTAACATTCCTGTAATATTTATATCCTGTGAATATGTTGAATGCTGTGCTAGCCGAAAATTATAAACAATACATTTTAATATTTTTACAATCTTTTAACTATTGGAAACATGCGGTTAACGGTTAACATAACTAAATATGTAAATAAAAGACATGGGGATACATAGCTATTTTCAATTTCAATAACATTCTTAATATAGCTTTTCCACAGTTCTTTCGTTATACTACTTACCTCTCTACGCACTAAATCTACAGCTCCCGAACTTAAACGCGGACATGTATTGTTTCTTGGTATTCCTTTTTTAAGCTTACTCCACACTAATTCAGTTGGGTTTAAGACGCAATAATACGGTGGCAAACGCATAACTAATATGTCAATGTCCTTTCTCTAGTTCTAGTCTAGTTCATCAACTCCATATTGTTTAGGTATGTTGAGATTTTTTATTATTGTCAACAGATCTTTTTTGGTAACTTTTCCATCCGGAATTGTAATTTTATTCTTTTTCATGTAATCAATTATTTCTATTTTCTTGCAGCTGATGTTGGCGCCTTACTCATTAATTATGAATGATAACTCGCGTTATCCACGACTGTAACAGATCCTGGTGGTAGCCGTGGCAGCAACTGCTGCTGAAACCAAGTTTCAAAAAGTGCAGAGTCCATGTCGCAATGGTAGTCAGCAGAACAATTTTGGATCTGTTTCGCTGACAGTAATAAGCCATTTTCCACCCATCCATCACTTCCTTCCACATGAAGAATTATAATTCTTTTTCCTCTCGAAGGTGGTGCTTGCAGAACGCAGTTATTTGTCCCATCTGTCAGACCTTTTTTTATCAAGTGGTGGGTGTCGTACCACGTTTCATCCAAATATACGATATTACGATTTTCTTGGCGGTACCTTCAGATTTCGTTTATATAATCCCATCTCATTCTTTTTAGTCGGGTTGATTCCATTMTGGACAAACGTTGGTTTAATGTACTATAATTAAAACCGATGCTCCTCAGGTGTTTTCTGAACCACTCTTCGCAATAACTTATGTCATATCCTAATTTCAAAAATTTTAATTTCAGACTTGCCGTAGTTGGAACTTTATTTTCCTTATACATTTGGCAAATCACTTTTTTTAATTTCTATCCCAAGCTTTTTGATATATTTAGAAATTTCTCCGAATTGCGTGATTTTCTTGAATTGCCTTTATTTTCAATATCTCTCACAGTCGTGTAGGGGACACCAACCATTTCACTTGTCACTTTTAACGGTGCACTGCACTCTTTTTTTTTATCAAAAAATTGTATACATTTTTTATGATTTCTGTGGCATCTTGGGTAAGGTAACGACGATTCCTCTTGTTTTCTTCAATTTGCTTGGAGCGGCTTTTTCCCAAGGGCGGAACATTTTTCGCTTCTCTTGTCTCGCGCACAGAATTACTAAGACTGAATGTTAGTTTTGGTTTGACCGGCAGTGAACTTTAAATAATCCGACCCTGCTTAACCATCCTCCGAAAATCGGAGCTAAATTTATGGTAATTCGGTTATTTGCGGTAACTTATGAGGGACCGCCTGCTTGTTCGAGGTGAAAGATAAATTTTGTTGCTGGGTTGTAATAACGGKAAGAGAGTTGCTATACCTATTTAATGGATCAAGTAAGGGTAAATGATGAACACTATACTGTATGTTTTATTTAAGATTTATCAGGAATATTATACCCAAATGCTTTGTGAGGGGGCCTCCAAAACCGCTACTGAAATGAGCCCCCTCGAAATATTTTCGCGATTTTCAATGACCTCCACCTCCATTCCACGGACATCCACGTTCCCCGAGCCACAGAAAAAGCCGCCCCTCTCCCAAAAAGCGCAAACGCAAAACACAGTTTTCGTACGCATCGGGCCGTACTGAGCACGATGCTATAAAGCAGCGGTCGCCAACCTGTCGATCGCGAGCTACCGGTAGCTCGCGGATGCAATTCTGGTAGCTCTCACAATTTTAAAAACACAAACTGCAAAAATCAGAGAAGCTTCCGAAAATTCCACAAAAAAATGTAATTGTCATAATATTAAACATAAACAGCGGCAACGTTGCGGTGAGCGATGCCGCTGACGCCATCAAGCTAGAAGCGGCTAGAACCGACCGGCCGGACCAGCGCGTTAGTGTTCGAGRGAGAACGGTCTGGATTGCTTTGAACGGTATAAATACGCACGGTGCGGCGACATTGCGCTTAGTTTAAAACTGAACCTGAACGCATAACCAACGTCCAGCGGTTGGGTTAGTAGAGAACAACAAAAAAGAATATTATGGCAAGCAGTAGTAAGAAGGTAAAGACATACCACTTTCATTCGGAATGGGAAGAACAGTACTTTTTTACAGAAGTTAAAGGTAAAAATGTGTGTTTGTTATGTAATACTTCGGTCTCCGTTGCTAAAAAAGGAAATATTGAGAGACATCATACAACTGTACATTCTAATTTTGAAAAATCATTCCCACTACATTCTGTCGCCAGAAAGGAGAAACTGAAACAGTTAAAAAATCAGTTAATCGGACAACAATCAATATTTTTAAGAACAGTCGACAAAAATAAGGCTGCAACTGAAGCATCGTACCGTGTGTCCCAGATAATTGCACAAAAAAAGAAACCTTATGAAGACGGGGAAATGATAAAACAGGCGTTTTTAGAAGCTGCTGATTCGTTATTTGCCAACTTTAGAAATAAAGACGAGATACTTTCAGCTATAAAATCTATGCAACTTTCTGCTAATACAGTGATGAGACGTGTAGAAGTAATGAGCAATGATATTTTTTTACAGTTAAGAACTGACTTAGATAACTGTGTTTATTTTTCACTTCAACTGGATGAATCAACAGATGTGGTTGAGACTGCCCAGATGGCCGTGTTCGTCAGGATGGTTTTTAGTGATTTTACGATTAAAGAAGATCTTTTGAAGTTTATTCCACTGAAAGGATACACCACTGGACAGGAGTTGTTTTCTCATTTAAAAAATATTATTTCTTCCGAGAAAATTCCAATATCGAAAATGGTAGGCTTGACAACCGATGGCGCTCCAGCTATGGTGGGTTGTGATAAGGGTCTGGTGGCGTTATGTCGTAAAGATGAAACTTTTCCGCAATTTCTCTCTTACCACTGCATTATCCATCAGCAAGCATTATGTGGAAATTTTCTGAAACTAAACAACGTTATGAAACTGGTGGTAAAAATTGTGAACAAGATTAGAGCTCAAGCATTACAAAGAAGATTATTCAAAACTTTGGCCGATGAAGTCGACTGTCAATACGGGGACCTACTCCTTCACTCTGGAGTCCGATGGCTAAGTAGAGGACGAGTGCTGAAACGTTTTAATGATGTCCTATCTGGCATAGTTCAATTTTTCAAACAACGCGATGAACCGATTCCGGAACTAGAAAATTCAATCTGGCTTCGGGATTTTGGTTTTCTCGTGGACATTACAGAGAAATTAAACGAACTTAATTTGCAGCTTCAGGGGAGAGACAAAGAACTAGCGGAAATGATTTCTGATATAAAAGCATTTATCAGAAAGCTGGAGTTTTGGGAACAAAACCTAATTAACAGCGATGCCAAGCATTTTCCTATTCTTTCAGAAAAGATATCTCAAAATCCATTAGAACCCTATGACAGCAAATATCATGTAGAAATAGTTTCTACCTTGAAGAATAACTTCAAAAATCGTTTTAAGGACTTCGACGAAATGGCTTTAGTAGCGCAGTTTGTTGGTTCACCCTTTATGGAAATTGATATCCAACAGTTTGCAACTTGTGTTATGCAGAACTTTGGCGAAGACATCGCTGCAACAGAAATGGAAGTAATTGAGTTTCAAAATGATTTAGCCTTAAAATCGTTAGTCTCAAGTACCAAATGTATCTGGTCTATTGTAAGCAAAGACAAATATTCAGTTCTATGCCGTGTTGCCTTGAAAGTGAAAGCATTATTCAGTTCAACCTATTTGTGTGAATCTTCTTTTTCCAATATGAAGTTTATTAAGAACAAATATCGCAATCGACTTACAGATGAACATTTGGATAATTGTATTCGAATGGCTGTATCAAATTATACTGCAAACATTAAAAAAATTATCGATGAGTCTGAGTGTCAGCCTTCCCATTGAACGTGCTTTTTTATTTCTCAATGTTTATGTTTATGATAGTGCGTTACTTTTTTGTTGATATTAATAACAATTTTTAAATCTTACGTGACATGCCGTTGTGGCTGGATAAAAGTTTGTGTTTATTTTTCAAACACCTTCGTTTGGTAGGTAGGAATGTAGCTATGAACAAGTACGTACTAGTAATATTAGTTGTTTTGTTATTAGTTTATTATTAGTACCTATGACATGTATTATGTATTACCAGTTAAATAGTAAAATAAATACATATAATGATAAATTAACTCTGGATTATTTCATTTACGTTGCGTTACGTGGCTTCCGTGTGGGTAGCTCACTGTTTATTCCAAAATTAACATAGTAGCTCAACACATTGAAGAGGTTGGCGACCGCTGCTATAAAGCGATCGATTCACCCCTGTCCCCCCTCCGGCCGTTACACTCACCCCTCGCCAAACAAAACACCCCATCCCCTTCGGCAGAGACTTAAGTGACCGTTATTTTCTGCGCAAGTCGCGGGCCCTATCGATCATACTTCAGTAGGGTGAGCGGTGGATTCGCGAGGTTCTCAGCCCGATTGCGTCACTGTACTTATCAAACTGTGCGCCCGACGACACACGCCAATCGATGAGATAAACGTTAAATCTGCAAAACTGGCGTTCCACACGGGGAAATTCGCTTGGAAGAAGCGGAAGCAGGTAAGGGAATTCGCTACCTGTAGATTTGCGAGGGTCACTCCGCCGAATTGTTTACCTGTGCCTTGCCATCGTCCCTCGAGCACGACACGGCTTAATCAAGTTGGCGGTTGTCACTGAGACAGTTCGGAAAAACCAAGGGCGACCACGTTTTTTGATTCGCTGATTGAGCCGTTGTCGTACCAGCCATGCAGAATTCATCGACGAAAATCGATCAGATACGTAGCTTTAATCATTTGTGGGCGACCGTAAAGAAACAAGCGATTGTGTAATACCGTTCGTTGTGATCAAGAATTATAATTCCTGATGTTATGGCGGGAAATTGCGTTTTGAACGGAGATGATGTGCGTTTGTTTTTAAGCCACCAATCAAGTAAAGCTTTAACGGTCTTCGCGCCAAATTTAAATGTCCAGTGACGACAGATAAACCATTGAAATGGTCTAGTAGGCTTAGCCATTTTCAATATATAAAGGTAGTACAATATACAGGATGTTTCACGCATGATAATGACCCTGTCGGAATTAAAAATGCAACCCAAAATACATTTGCAGAGGTAACATTGATAATTGTTCATCGTCTTAAAAAATATAAAACATAGAGAGCTGTATAAATTCGTAAGTTTTGACACAAACTTCAATCATTTGCTTTAAGTAAATTCGATATTGTAAAACAAATTTTATACTTTTAAAAATGCTTATTGAATAACGTTAATGTAATAAATGCTCAAAATGTCGCCCTCCGCTGTTTTCATAAGCTTGAATTCGTGCCCAAAATAATCTTTTAACATGCATTAACATTTCTGGAATGATGGATCTACATGCATCACGTATTTTATTTTCTAAATGTTCTACACTTTCAATTGGTGTTTGATATACTTGCTCTTTTACCATTCACCACAGAAAAAATCCAAAGGAGTAAATCAAGATAATTTCGCACTATTCTATGATAATGCGCAGGTGCCCCATCTTGTTGGAACCATAGATCTTGTCTTACTTGTACATTTACATTTTGGAGAAGTACCGGTAAAATGCTTCTTAAAAAATTTAAATAAGTATTGCCGTTTAAACAATCCCGAAAAAAATAAGGCCCAACAATTCGATTCCCCATAATATTCCGCACCAGATATTCGTTGAGTAGATAGTTTGAAAATGTCCTTCTCGAATCCAACGTGGATTTGCTTACGCATAATAATGTATGTTATGTTTGTTAACTCCACCATTATTAGAAAATCTTGCTTCATCTGAGAAGCAAATGTTGTCATAAAATCTCACATTCAAATTTTGGTGTTCCCGAAAAAAGTTACAAAAAGCCAGTCATTTAAGATAATCTGTCTCATTTAAGGCCTGAACCAATTGCAAGTGATACGGATGAAATTGATTGCCTTTAATTATTCGGTGTACTGAAGACAGACTAATACCGGTTGCTCTTGAGACTACCCTTTGACTAATATGAGGATTTTCGTCAATCATTTCCAATACTCTAATTTCATTGTCAGGGCCTGTTGCTGTTTTTTCGCTTGACTTTTTCAGTGGTGGCCAGTTTGTCCTTAAAGTTAATTGAAGTCTCTTGAAAATTGTATCGGCAGGAGCTCTTCTATTTGGAAAACGTTGTCGGTATAAACGGGCAGCAGCGGAAGCATTTCTCTTGCATTCACCATAAATCAAAATCATATGTTTTTTTCATCATTTGAATACATTTTGACTTTTAATAAATACAGCGACAGGAACCATAGCGCATAGCCGTCGTGGATTCACCATTTATTTTTAAAATAATACCATTATGTAAAATAACCACATTGGCTATGAGAATGTATTTTGGGTAGCATTTTTAATTTCGTCAGGGTCATTATCATTCGTGAAACATCCTGTATGATATTAATTTGATTTAGATACATCAAATTAGGGTGTGCACATTATACATAATCATTTTTTTATTTCTAAATCCAATTTATAATAGAGTTGACGTAAACCGATTTTCAAAAACTTATTTTTTTTGCAATATCTTCAATTCCAAAATCTGGTAATAATAATAACAATATTGCAAATGCCGAAGTGAAAGGTATGTTATGTAGTAAAAATAATTAGAATTACCAAGTTCTGTTGAATTTATAATAATAATAATTTATTTACTGATCCGTTAAATAATACATAAACAATTTCAAAGAGAGTAGATAATAGAAAATATATAATATCCTGCTTCAGTAAATTGGTTAAGTTCAGCCACGCTGTTTTTCAATTTAACTATAAGATAAGAAGTAACGAATTATCAGAAAGTAGGTTAGATGCAGAAAAACCTGTGAAAATTAGACATATATATAAATATAAATGGAAAAGGAATGTGAAAATTAAACACTCATACAGAACCATGCGGCTCAGCAAGGTCAATTAGAAATCAGTATCTATAATTAATTGTCGTTCGGTTAATACAGTATCAACCCAATAATCTGCATTTGAAATTATTAACATTAAGTTTACAGAGTTCAGCAGGTAATTTATTATAAATAATAGCAATTTTATAACTAAAAGATGTTTGAATTAAACCTGTTCGCTGTGCCTGCATTGTTACAAGCGATTTTCCGCACGTCTGCTCTAAATCTGATTAGTTTATAGAGATAGGGCAGGTTTGTGAAGAGTTATTACTGTATGATAAAAATGTTTTATTTAGTAGAGTCCTTTTGATAATTATTCTTGTTTATTTTTGTAGGTATAGGCTCTTAAGTAATTATATTAAATCAAATAAGTTTTATGTTTATATGACGTTTCGATCTTTTCCAAATATATTATTTACATATAATTAACAAATTAAATTGACATTAAATTAATGACATTTACAGTTTCGATAGTAATACAAAATGTACCTTGAAGTTTCTTCCATCGCTGGAATAATTTGAATAGCAAAAGTTAGAGTAGGAATATTTTTGAGTGTTATGTAGTGTTCATATGTGTTACTCAGTCCTTGTATGTCTGTCCTGTCGTTTACAATTTAGAAACAACTTTTATAAACAGGTAGACGGAAAAGTTATGGGATCCCCAATCTCAAGCAACATAGCGCAACTAGTAATGGAAGATTTGGAAACAACAATGACGAAAAAAGTAAATTACATAAAGCTTTATAGAAGATATGTAAATGATATCTTTTTAATAATACCATTTTAAGTATATTTAATAGCTATCATCCAAAATTGCAGTTTACCGTAGAGACAGAAAAAACAACAAAATTAACTATCTTGACCTTACATTAATTAAAAAGAATAACAAAATTATCACAAAATGGTACTCAAAACCAACGGCATCAGGAAGATTCTTAAACTATCAGTCTAACCATCCCTATAAACAAAAAATAGCTTTCTTGAACAATACAATATACCGAGTAATGAAATTAACTAGTCCAGAAATTAGAAAAGAAATTTTACACGCTATAAATACTAAAATACTAAAAAATAACAATTACCCCACTAAAGTAATAAAAAATCCATAAAATAACAAACAAAAATGTTATACAATAGCACTCATTATGAAAAACAAGAGAAAGCCACAGACATAACATATTTAACCTTACCATACATTCCACCACTTACACAAAAATTAAAAAACATAACCTAACCTATCGCAAAATATTAATAGAGTTTTATGGTTAATACAATCAAAGGCCTTGCTGTAGCCCGGCATTATTCAAACTGTAACCTCATCCCTATCCAATGCTAACAATATATCATTAATAATTAATGATAAAGCTGTTAGAATTCAGGCAAAATATTATAAGTGCTCTTTGATTTTTTTCTGCTATAATTATTTCTAGCACTTTAGATAAACATGGCAGAATACTGATAGGTCTCAGGTCGCTATAGGTAAATTGGTTTTTAACATTTGCTAAAAGAGTTACTATCGAGGTCTTCCAAAGTTCAGGAAAATAATTTTCCACTAAACAGCTATTTATGATATTTGTAATATGAGGAATAATATATGGATAACAAAGCTTTAACATGGTAATATTTATATTGTAACTGTAGCTTTAGTATTTATTGAATTAAGTACTTTAAAAACATGATATTCGTCTGGTAGAAAAAATGCAAAATTCTCGGTCACATTTTGATCCCGCACATCATATCCAATTTCAATGTATTATTCTGTAACAGATTTTTATTTGAGTTCACATAAAATTATTTACATTTTGTATATTTGAAATCAGTCAGTTACTTTCTTTTTAGAAATAGAATAAGAATTGAGATTACTGAATTCTCGCCAAAATAGTTTTTTATTTGTCAAATTACGTAATACTTCACACTCCATGTAGTGCCATGGAAAGCCATGGTGTTCGAGGTCCACTACACCTAATAGTTTTTTAAAGGAGCATGCTTATCAAATAGTGCTAAAATCATGTATTAGTATAAAAAGCCAGTTTCGTGAAGCTCTGCCGCAAACACACACGTTTACAAAACAACCGAAAATGGGCGTTATAAAACCATTTTTATTTTTACACGTATTTGGCTTTTTCAATGCACTTCAAACGTTAAAATTTCCATAAAACTTCTAATATGGCTGAAGCTGTACAAAATCGAACACATGTTAAGAAAGTAGCCCTTTTTTTGACAAGTAAGGGTGTACTATTTAAAACATTTTAAATCAATATAAACAGAAGATAATGTAGATTTTACTGGAAAGACTACATTTCCATGCACAGTCGACCACAAAATTTATGCACCTACTACATAAAATAAAATAAAGAACTGGATCAAAGGTGAATTAGCAATAGTCTGGTTAGTAACATTTATGGCAAGACGTGTAAAACTACTGTGTTATGTAGATGTTAATTTTGCAACCGACGGTAGATACAATAAGAAGAACCTAGTAATATAAGAAGCCAAATGGTAGCTATTACTTATACTTTTTTGTATTCTTATGTTTCAGTAAATTCCAGTATGATTTAATTCAAACGAAAAAATAACAATTAAGGGTGTTCAGCAGCGTTACATAGTAAACTTTGACGTATATATACCGMTCTCACCTCGATTTGAAAAAGGCTTTGGTAGCGTTGTTGGTTAGCACGTTTGACTAGTGTTCAAAAGGTCCCGGGTTCAAATCCCGGTCAAAGCTAGCAATACTTTTCAGTTCATATATATGCCTGTTAACCCATTAATATATTAACAAAATTTCAAGAGTTTCTGATTTGTTAGGAGACACATTTAAAGAGTATTTTGAAATTTGCCATAAATCTTTTTACAAGTTTATTTCTTTTTAATTAAATGGACAGATTGTTGGATAATTTTGTATAAACTCGATAAAACTGGCTACCTATAGGCAGACCGGGTAGGTATCTTTAATAACACAGAGGAGTAGGTATGTTTCAGTCAGTCAATGTAACTGAAAAAAAATTTTTTGCTGCCCCTAGCTATATTTGAGTATGTGTCGAAGCGGGAACAATTAGTACCTATATTATACGTAATATTATTTCMGTAGAAATAATATTGTTTCTKCTATTGTATCTGGTCGAWGTTGGTAGAGATGGTGAAAAATCAGTAAATATGTCAACACTGTCGCCCACATAAATTAGGTTTTGTCATTATTTGCTGGTTTTCAACCAAGAAATAGCTATATTAAAGAWGGAAAAGGCACAGGTACTATATGTTATGCAGATTATTGTATAGTTCATAGTGGCTACGTTATATTATATCAGAGAAATAGAGTGGGGAGAACACGCATAAGCYAAAACTGTAATTGCCATTTATACTACATTACAAGAACAACTCAACCTGAATTTAATATTTCCACTTCGACACTACTACATGAGATTGGCTTACATTTACCATATGTTTAAGTGGAACTGTTGCACAAGATATTTAAAGTAAGCGCCAAAAGTTTGACGTTCTCGTGGACAATATGGCAACTTGGCAGCCCCTTTGTTGCTAACATTCGCGCAGGTCTATGAGCGTTCTCTCCCCTCTATTTCTCTATATTATCTAATATGGACACATGCAGACATGCACGTGCCGAGTTTCAGTTTCTCGTTACTATTCAGTGTTGTTACTTAAGTAGCTGCGTTTACATCATATTCTGCATAACACCATAGGCGGGTACTTCCCCTAATTCAAGGGGGGTTAAGATAACTTTTTCCCTGACGCAACTATAATTTAGTAGTGCCTTAGTGTTAAACAAAACGCAAGCGAGTTTGATCACTTGTTTCAAATACAATTTAAAAAAATATATATTTAAAAATAATATCACCGATCTAGTACACGAACCGTTCAATTTCTATATCCAGATGGAGTCTCAGACGATACGGACGCTGCAAAAGAAGCGTACCACGAATTTTCGCGAGGACGAGACAAAATTGTTGATACAGCTATGGGGCAGTCCGGTCATTCAAAACAAACTGTACCTGACCCATAGAAAGGCGCCCGTCATGCGCCTGCTGGCGGCTAACATGCAACAGCGCGGATTCTATCGTACCCCCGACGAAATCAAAACTCGCATACGTAATTTAAAATGTCTTTACCACCGAATTAAACGAACCATGGCCTGTGGGACAGGCATAGGCACCGTCGATCCTGATTGGCCGCACTATAAGGCGATGGACGCCATCTTGAGCAAGCAGGGACTGAGGCGGGAGAAGCACGAAGACGTCGTGCTGGAGGGGCCCAGATGCGAAGACATCAAGCAAGAGATCGACATAGACATCAACGACGACATGGACTCGTGGGCAACGAACAGCATGGGGTAAGTTTTAACTAATTTTCAATATACCATAACCTCAATTTCGACTCGTGACTTCAAAATGACGTAGAGAGCCGCGGTAAATTCGCCCCTGAGGTCATGCTCGCCCTAAATCAATATGGCTACACTAGACAAAAGTGGATTTACCTGCTATGGATACGATTTGAAGGCGGTATAAATATAGCTGTCTGAAAGACCCGATTAAGTGTTATTTAAATCGCTTTCCACGTTCAATCGGAAGAACGCAGAGATTTTAAAAAGCGTGGGACAATTGCACCATGGTAAGAATTTGTGATTTACCCATCTTTTTATCACAATCAGTTATGGCTGACGCAAAAATTAAATTGTACACGTAATTTTGACGTTTTTGTAATTTTGACGATTTTTACGATTCAAATAGGTATAGAAAATCAAATCCGGGTACAAGAAGTTAATGCTGTTTGAAGTAAGTATTGTTAGAAACTGTCCCTCTTTGAATCCCAAGCAAGAAAATACGGAAATATTCCACAAAAGTACCGAAAGACCAGTGACATTWCCAAAAWAATCAAACCCACATCTMATAAAATTCATTCAGACCAAAAATTTCTGTTTCCCAAAATATATAATTCAAAATAGATGTAAAAAATACGGCAACTTCCCAAATTTTTGTTATACCCTACAGCAGCGATTTTTATCCAATTTTTTCCTCCACCAGGTCGGAGTACGAAGAAGCGCCGACGCCGCCCCCTCTAACGCCGGCTCCGTCAAAGGAAGCGCCGAAGAAGGCTACCCCCATGCCCCTAAAGGCGAAACCTCTGCCAACGATCATGCCCAGTTTCACCATACCAGCGCAAGCCCTGCAAAACCAAGCAGGTACCAACTCCATCAAACCCGGAATGCCTTCGATACCTCTGCCCTTGCTGATATTAAACAGCTTGCAGCCCCAAAACCAAAACAACCAGGACAAAAAGGAGGCAGTCTCATCTTCAGGTGGTGGTGCAATGAATGATAGAGTTAATAATGGTGAGTGTGGTTTTAAATCGTGTATTAAGTTCAATTTAATGATAAATCGAGCCAAAGTTACGCTTCTGTTAATATAAGGGGTATTTGACGCCAAAATTTTAGAAAAAACTAGTTTCCAAACGTTAGGTACTCACTATTAGGTTTTACATCATCAAATCCTAGCCAAGAAGCTTCCCGGAAGTCAGCGTTCCGTAACCACGTCCTTAACTGTCTCAAACACATCACTTTACACCCCAAACTTCAAAAATGTTCAAAATAAAACCGAAATTCGAAATCGAATACGCGCACAGCGACCATCTTGTCAAACACTGACCTTGAAGCTGAATTCCTGGAAATTCGCTGAATTAAAGCACGCTATTGGTTAAACGGCGCCGCTCGCTATTGGTTTTTAAATGTGACAGAACAGGACTGTATTCAGGTGACGCTAATTCGATTTTTCCGTAACAGGTCTCAATGGAATTTTGAAGGAACTACTAGACGTACAAAAGGAGCATTTGGAGCTGGAAAAACAGAAAATCGAGATAGAAAAACAGAAGCTTGAGTTCGACAGGCTGGTCGGTTCGCAACTTTTGACGTTAGTGCCCATGGTGGGTGGTCTTCTACAGAGGCTGAGTTTTTCCCAAACTCAAGAATTGTTGGCCTCCAATTCCAACGGTGGTGAGCCCAAAAACTCCAGGAAGCGACACAGCACAAACGATTTAGACATATTGAAGGACAGCAAGATTTTGCGGACTGTTTTAGAGCAGGGAATTAAGAAGTATATGATGGCGGATGAAGCAGAAGACGCAAAAAACAGCGACAATGAAGACAGCGGCATTCATAATGATGAAAACAGTAGTGGTAGTGAGAAATAATTATTTATTTCGATGATTCGATCCTAATAGAACGTACATTCCTTTTTTCAGTATTACGATATTTATTTAACTTGTTTATGTACATAACGCACTTAGAAATAAACAGTTTTGTATGAATTGACTTATTTATTTGAATCTCCCACTTAGTGGTTGTTAAAACAGTTTCCTTGTTCCTAACCTTAACGTCACCTGTCAATTATACATACCCAAGCCGTCGAAGTAAAGATTTATCAATAATGCCCCTAAAATATTAAAAACAGCTTCTAGAAAGGCTATTAAACTAACCGTGCAATGTACTCAGGGAACTTAGTAACTGATAATGGTATCGTATCACACGCACTAAATTTTGAGGTTAGTATTTGCGGTTTTTAGGAGATTCTTTCATACCAGCATCTCAAAGGCCGGACGGCACCTGGAGGAAAGCCAGAAGGGTAAAAGAGGGCTACGTGCCTCAAGAAGAGGTTCCACTGTACGAAAGCAAGGGCAAACAGTTTGTGAATAGACAGACGAAACCCGCTGAACCGATCAAGTTACCGTCTGGGCACACAGCGCACAGTTCTATACCGGGGTTGTTTATAGTGGACGAGAAAGAGAAAAAGCAGGGGAAGAAGAAGAACAAGAAGGTGGAGGAAGTGACGAAGCAGCTCCAGAACACAAGAATAGAAGAAGGCAAGCCGAAGACGACAGAGAAAAGTAAAAGTGCCGTTAAGACGAACCAGCAACCAAAACCTGAAGTACAAACGAGCGAAAGTGGTGATCCGGCAAAACGCGTCAAGAATTTGAAGAAGAAGCTGCGAGAAATCGAAGCGTTAGAGGAGAAAATTAAGAAAGGGGAACTTGCCAAACCTGAACCAGAACAATTGGCTAAAATTAAACGAAAGGGTGACTTACTTATGGAACTTAGGGCATTGGAGAAGTAAGTTGTGAGGCACGTGTATTAGTTTTATGTTTTTTACTGTGTAATTTGCAATTGATTGTTTTATAGAAATATGAGCGATTATTAAATACTTTAAGCATACATAGTTTTTTTAAATTACTTGTATGTGGTGTTTTTCAAAATTAGCTGTGGGATATGTGTAGTCACATAGTGTTAAAAGAATCAAAGTTGCTATAAAACAAATAAACTTGTAACAATAACAATAGTATGACCCCTTTGTATACATTTTATACTGTATATTATTTTTTTCTGCTAGAATGTCTTCAAATATTTGATATTGATATCTTTATTTTAACGTTTCATTGGATTACTTCTTCCTTTTTCAAGCTTTATTTGTGTTATATTACACCAACCTGTATTGTATCCTTTGTATTACTTGTTTGTGGAATTATTTTCTCATATTTTTGCTTTCTTGGTTCAATTATACTGACAAACCAAATATAACTATTTTACTCCATATTTGAACCAAGAAAGCAAAAATATATTTATTCCACACGAGTAATACAAATTATACAAACAATACAGGTTTGTATAATATAAAAAAAAATAAAGCTTGAAAAAGGTGGAAGTAATCCACAGAAACGTGCTAAAATAAAGATATCAATATCAAATATTTAGAGAAATACCAGCCGAAAAAATTAATGTATATAAAAACAAGCAACAAAATAAAAGGATAATATTTATATTACCACCAAAGATACATATTATAGTATGTTCACCGAATGAAAATTATTAATATAACTATGAGGCGCTAATCAAAACAGAAAAGATGTAACAACAAGAAATAAATTTGATCACATCACACATAATTTTCAACTGTAAAATATGATATATGGTATGGGTTGCAGTAACAAAAAGAATTTAATAAACGGATGATTCAATTCCGCAACTTTGTTAAGGACGGAAGTTCCTATACATAAATCTAAACTTGGGTAGTTTTTAGTATCTACTCAAAAAAGCAAATACTCCTGTTTTAAAACGGAGCACTTGGGATAATTAAAATATAAAGTATGTTCTTGTTTTATCTGTGAATGCAATTTAGATAAAACAAAACTTCAAGATTTAAGTGCAACACGCAGTTGGCTATGCATTACCATTTTTTTTGCAACCTAAATGCATTTTACATTTTTTCTTATTTACAAAAAGAGAGATACATGAGTTGGGTGGAGTCAAAAATTATAGCCAACAAATATGACTATGATTATATGTCTATATATGTATGAGGTAGGGAACTAAATTTTTTACTGTAAAGGAAATTTGTACTTATCTTTAAAAAATGCATTTGGGGTTGTATTAAATATATATGAAAATATACATATTTTTTTGTGAATACTGAAATGACTAAGTATCATAATATGTAATGACGACTTAAGACTAGGGCTGGAAAAGCACTCAGTAAATTTAATATGTATATCTAATATTATATGCTTCTTTTGTGGAACAAAATTTATAAAAGAGAATCAGGCCAATACTTTAAGATAAATTAAACAAACCAATAGCACTGAAAAAACATGAAAATTAGATAAACCATGATTTTGACAGTACACAAGTAATGGATACTGAACAATATGCATACAAAAGGCAAGTACTTGTAATGATTTTTATCCAAGAAAGGTAAAACACCGGTCCGACATAAAGGATTAAGTAATATATATCACAAAATAAGATAATATATAAATAACAGATAGCATACACACAACAAACAAACGATGACACGAAGCTATGATATGGTACAAATTTTTATTTCTGTATAATATATATGTACTTGGTCTTATACTTTAACGAAGGTATAGATTCTAATTTATTATGTATTAATTTTAGTTGAAAAAGCAGCTAAGAAGGCATAAAGAAATATAAGTTTTTATCAAAAAATATCCAAATACCCTCAAAAATCAAACAAGCATAATATATCCAATATTGCTTTGCACTTATGTATTTATCAAATTTAAAAGCAGTCACTTTATTTTGTTTCCAGTTGTACTTTTGTGGCCTCACACATTACTATTGTATCTTTGTTCCAAAAGGTATTATGTGGCAATATTTAACCTATCACCTAACATTGCATCTCATTATTTAATTTCATCAACACTTTCAAATCATGAACTATTTATGTAAGTAGTTTTAACATCACCTTAGCAATATGCTTGAAGGATTTTATTTATTCATATTGGTAGTCATTATTATAACCGTTTTACAGCCAGCTACAATTGTATAATTTTCTGTTCATAGTAATAAATGTATAATACTTATCAATAGTATAGATATAAACACTATTTTGCTAATTTCATAACTTATTAACTATTATTCATCATCTAGTAAATAACGGAATAATTAATATGTGATTTATTGTCMGCTAGTGCTAGCTGCTTCTACTTTATTCCTGTKTTATTTTTTTAAATAATCCAAAATSTGCACTTTAAATACTATGAAGTAAATTAAAAATTATTTACTTTGAAGCATCTCATTATAGTGCCTAGTATAAGTCTTAGAGAAAAAAGTGCTATACAGTAGGTTGCAGAATTCATGAAACAATAAGTAGTTTTAAATCGCCCTCTGTAAGATAGCTACATCATTACCAAGATATTAGAATGCATGTCTATGCTGTGCTGTCTGCACAGCAACCAACTGCAGATAGATCTATTTCGCTATCATTACAGCTCATCAGTGCAGTTTAGGTCTAGTGCAGACAGCATGGCATAGAACTGGTTTTGCCTATATACCCGTTAAGGCAGCTAGGTGGCTTTGTCATCATGTCAGTGTAATGCTGACAGATGGCATTCTTACTTATATTACCAAGATGTCTTAATCATTACTAATAATAATGTACAGTAATGATCTTGTAGGTAAGTACTCTCTAGTATGCAAAAGTATTTGATGAGTATACAGCAGTATTTTAGCCTAATAATGTTCAAAAACAGATTGCACGAATTTTGCAACTTGTTATGTATTTAAAACACACTTCGATACGAAAATAACTTTATTTCATATAAAACTACCAAAATACACACTCGGTGATATTATCGCGACATTGAAAACTAACTTTAAAGTCTCTACTATTTTGCAGAGCCCCCAATACTCTCTGTTTAACTGGGGAGTGTTCTCCGTCATTCAAAATATCGTTACTGGTCCCAATTTCACACCAAAGCTGAAAATCAAATATTTAGAGACACTTACTGTAATTTCTATATGGTATACCTGTGCATAGCTGATAAAAAACAATTGCTCTTTTGTAAAACTTTCCAAGTGTGGAACAATTTTATTTAAAGCCTTCTCTCTCAAATTCTTATAAGCCTTAAAGCTCAGATGCAACCCAACATTGTCTGCAATGTTCTCACTCATTGTAATGGCACCATTTACACCCAAAGAGTTATATTCCTGTTCGAAGCAAACTGTCCTTTTGTGGTATGCGTCCAAGTCACTATTGTGCCACCACTTCTTTAGCTGCCCATTTTTATCCAATTTTCTTCCGGTTGTATCCAATGCGTGTGATAGTTCGTGACCTATCAAGGTTCCTAAAGCTCCATAATTGAAAACTCTGCAACATAAGTATGTAGTTTTATATTGCATAGTCTAGAAATGGATGAGTTTGTACTGTGAGAGTTCCGGATTAAAAAATGGGGGTTCTAAAATGCCCAGGGGAATCACAATGGCGTTTTGAAGAATGCTGTAGTATGCATTGATATCTAAAGGACTTGAAGGCCATCTGAAAACTGACAGTTTACTTTGTGAAGTTTTCAGATGTTATAGTTTCTTACAGTACATCAGTAACTCGACTGTTCAGCTTCTGGAATTCCTTCTGCATTGCAAATGCTTTTAACCTCAGCATGTTTAAGAAGTGATTGTCATTTACTTTTAGCTGGAATAAAATATTGTTTAAAACAATCGGTGAGGAAAAAATTAAATTATACTTCTTTGTAGTAGTGATTCAGCATTGTTTTGTTTAAAACCCATTTGGGGAATCCCACACGAGATTTTAAAGACATGATTTTCTCCACAGCCAATTTTTTTGTCTCTGCACTCATCCATTTATTCTCCTGCAACATATCTACAAATTCCAGTTTTATATTATGTACCATTTCTTCCACTTTAAAGAGCAGATCTTGCTGTGTGAATAGGTTAACATATTTGGGAACCACAGCTAATGCTAGGTGTTGATCGACTTTGTTGAGACACTCTTGTGACCTTGGCATGTCAGATATAACACCTAAAATGGATTTATCCATGACGAAATTCAAATGTCTCATGAAAGATGTGGTGTCCCTGGACAAATCTTTGATGACACTCCAGGTGATATAATTTCCTGAAAAGATGGAGTCTTTATTGCAGAAGTTGAAAACCTATCTTGATTCACCTATCACATTCCCAGGTGTAGACTTTAGAATGCCAATAAATTGCGTCAAATATTGGAGGGAGTTAACAACCACAAAGTCTGTGGCTTGAAAATTTCTACCCGGCAAAAATTTTTGAAGAATTTTTAGCCAGTTAATACCAGTTTTTTCGTGCAACTGCTGCAAGTTTATTCTGTGGTGTTTGTTGGCCAACAAACTCAGTTTTGCCAGTTTGATTTCAAGATTTACAATATCTAAGACAGCTGCATCTATACTAATGTTGACATAATTTTTGTACACATACTGAATGGTCTTCAATATCCATACTTTGTACTGACTTATTTCTTTTGAATAGTGATTGTGTTCAGTTAAAATACTCTTCGGTAAATTGAAGTTTCCAGGTTCCAACTAAAAACCAACAAAAATATTAAACTGAAAATCAGTTACCATCTTTCTAGTTACATAAAGAATAAAATTCGACGAGTTCTTGTAATCTATCTGCGGGAATATCTTCAACACAGGATGAACACTAAACAGTTTTGTTGCAAGAACAATTCTTCCTATCCATTCCTCTACTTCCAGCTTCTTGATGCCTTGCCACTCTCCTAGCTTCTTTAGAAGCTTCTTCAGTTGTGAAATCGAATTCTTCTCTGCTTGTTTCATGCATGCTTTAAACACTTGGTGCACTTTCATCAAAACTAAATCATCCTTCTCCAATGGAATATCCATAAGAGCTTGTAATCTCTTATTCCTTTTGTGTCTGTTTTCTTCCCAAAGATTCCATATTGGCTCAGAATTTGGTTTAGTTGTTTTGGAAATCCACCCACCACATGCGAATTCGTAAAAGTCATCACAAGGTTTGATTGTTTTGTTGAGGAAGTTAGCTGTTTGGGAACCTTTAAAAACATGTGATGCTCTTATTGTTTTATGCAAAATTCGACTTACCAAATGCTTTACACTGAGATGTGAGGCAGAAGTTGGTTAACAGAAATGATGGAAGATGCGAAGAAATGGCTTGTTTTGTCCAGACAAGAAATAAAATTCTGTAAGTGGTATATATATTGTTTGTGTAACAATTTTTTGTGTCAATACTCACTTAAACACGTGCATCTTTCTATTGTTATGCAACAAAGTGTTGTGTAAACTTTGAGATGTGAACAACCTCTAGTATCTTTAAGTAGGTGGCAGGAAGCAACAGTATGTTTATAGATAGAATTATCTCATGTTAACTGCCATGTTTGCTAAACTATGAAATAGCACTCAAAAATAAGTGCAATCAGGTAGTTTCAAGTTGTCTATACATTAAATATAACAATAAGTAGTGATCCACGATATTTTATTAATCGTCAGTACCGAATTACAAAAGAAAATATTAGGATATTTTAAAATTAATGAAATGAATCTAAAAATCTAAACAAGCAATCTTGACTAAAAATGGAAAGCAACATAAAAAAACTGMTGCAAATTGAATCAATACTTCCACATCCAATTGTCAAAATGACATTTACATTTTTCTTTCTTATACTATACGATTAGTAATCAGGTTTTCAGCATTTTTTCTTTCTACACATTTTTTCTAAGACAAACGGTCCTCGTGATATTAGCAAAAATACATAAATTTTTAGAATTGTTTTTTTCCAAATAACTCGAAAAGTATTAACTTAACAAAAAAATTACAAGAGTGCTTTCCGATCAGAAATTCGATTTCCTATATAACACCAAAATTTTAAAAAAATCCGACGAACGGACCAAAATACGTTTTTTGGAAATTTTTCGAAAATGTCAAAATTTTGGATAAATCTTCTAGGACACTTTTTGTGAGAAATTTTGTTTCCTATCTTATGGTATTTTCCTTTTTTGAATATATTAAATATATTCGGAGATATTTAGGAAAAACCGTTTTCCTTAAGTGACGCTTTTTTGCTAATATCTTCTAAACAATTTGCTGCACCGAAAATTATAAGGGCGAATAATACTCGCAGTTATACTACTAATCATMTACTAAAACGAAAAAAAATAAAAATTTGCAAAAAGGGTAGTTACCCGCCCCCCAATTTTGTCCCCTTCCCGATACCCTACTTACCCTAAAAGCAATAGGTCGCTTTGGGTAGTTAAGATGTATATGTTTGCCAAATTTCAAGTTCATATATTAAGTCTTTCGAAAGTTATCGGGTCCACAAACAAAACCACAGACACACAGACAAGAAATTTTTTTGCTCAAATTTTGTTTTTTTTTGTGATAAAATACTTTCCATCCATTGGATGTGGAAGTAATTTGTGTTCAAATAAAAAATTTAGAATAACATTTTGGTCATTTAAAATTTTATATATCTTGTATATTTTGTATATGATTTCTTATAAAAGTGTAAATTTGCAGGCTTTTTTATGTTATAGGCGTCTGATCATGAGCATAACCAGCTTCTCAGCGAAGTGGGTAAAAATTGGCAGTTATTGACAATCGATCGTGCCTACACCAGTGAACCAAATAACACAAAATTTTTTGTTCTTTAATTATGAAAAAACCCTAAAAAGCACCAAAACATTGCAGGTTTCTAGCTCCCAAAGATTAAGCCCACCTTTTTTAAGATGACCAAAGTATGTTAACTATTCCAACATAAAATATTTTTCTAGCAACAACAGTCTAATTTGGCACGAACACTTATTTGTTTAAAAATAAACAGTTTTTCAATTTTGGCGACCATTAAGATATAAAAATCTTCTTTAGTGTCTTTCTCGCACTTTTTGAACCCATCACAAAATGAGGACAAAATCGTATGGTCTGAAAACAAAAAAGTTTCTCAGTCTGTAGAGGTGTTTACAGACTGACACCAACAGTTCTATATACTCCAAAAATGAGATACAATTTCAAGAAAAAAACACCATGTCCTAGTTATCATTTTATTCACAGAACGAACAATGCACAATGCCAGGAAAATTTACAATTTCAGTAAGCGGTTTACAGCTTATAAAAAAGAATTGACTTAGCTACACTTAGCTCACTACTGCCATCTGCTTTTCTTCCTTGTACTAGGCGCAGGTGGTGGTGGAGGAGGTGGTTGGTCTGAACTGACCGTAAACTGGAAAGAATTTCGTTTATTTAACAGGCTAGAAAACATTCAAATCTACCCTGGTAGATCATAAAAGTAATTGAAGTAGCCCATTCTTCCATAAACAATTGAAAATGTCACATGGTAGTCTTGCAAACAAATTAAATCTGAAAAATCCATAGAAACAATTGCACCACTAGATGGAGCTGTCAGGAAATGAGAATTACAGCTCTATCATCAATTAGTAGTACCTGAAAAATGATAATATTGTTATGGAACAAAAAGAATAAGTAGATGGCGCTGTAAACACATAAAAATACTTGCAAATACATAAAAATTGCAGAATTCAGAAAAACAATTAAATAAGTACATATATCCACATACAGATAAAAACGACAGTTAAATGTAAATTTGTAATTCAGTAGTACCTGCAAACAAATATTAAAAAAACAAACAATAATGTCAATGTTAAAGTATAATTCAGTAGCAATAAGAAACACATGAGGGCAGAAAAAAATTAATTGAAATTAAAGCCAATAATACTTTTGTAGCCGCCATTTTTAGTCCAGAATTGGTGTTTCTTGACAGACATAAGATTAAGATAAATGAAAACGGGGGCTCTAATATCAATGTTAACATGTAAGGACAGTAATACAGTTCAGAGAAAGAAACAAATATTAATATGAAGCTGCAAATAAATAAAAATTCACGACTAGTAGAAAAGAAAGTAGGGTATTCTTGAAAGCAGTCGCCATTTTCACTCCAACCTAGAACGAACACATTTTTCTTGTCGATATAAAATAAATAAAAAATGACAGTTATCATTGCAAAAAATGCAAAAGCAGCAAAAAACAAACACCATTAAAGATACCTCTGGTAAAAGAGAAGGAATTTTTCACCACCAACAGATTTCTAACCTTACCTGACTGGCATACTGCGCCCTGAAGGCCGCTTTCATGGCGCTCAGCCTGTCGGTAGCCGGCCCCTTAGCCGGCGCTGCGGGTGGTGGCGTGCTGCTTGCTTGCTGCGGAGCGGCAGCACTCCTGTTCGTAGTTTTCTCTTTGAAACCCAATCCGAGGCCACCGACATTCGGATTCTGATCTTTTTTCTTGTAACGAGCCTTCCGGAACCAGCTGCTCTGCAACGCCAGGTCGAGAACTTCCTGAGGCACCTCCTGGTGGGCCGCCTCCAGGTTCCTGACTATGTGGCCGGCGAATTCCTTGTCCTTCGGGGTGAGCAGGGTGTAGGCGGTGCCGTGCATCCCCGCCCTGCCCGTACGACCTATCCTATGCGTGTGGGTGTCAATGTCGCGTGCTATGTCGAAGTTGACGACGGTACGGATGTGCGGGATGTCGAGACCGCGGGCCGCTACATCTGTGGCTACCTGATGATGATGATGATGGTACCAAAAATTGATTCTTTTCATGTAAGCCACTTACCAGTAATGAGCATTCGTTTTTCTTAAAGGCAGTAATTACTTTGTTACGTTCTGCCTGTTCCATGTCGCCATGGAGGAGAAGACAGTCAAATTCCTTTAATTTCAAGTCGTTCGCGACCTGCACACAATAAAAATAACAATTCAGTAGTGTCAGAATAGATGTGAAAGAGCATTATTTATTTAATTAGGTTACATAAATAAATACTCTCGCACATTTTATGAAAAATGTGCAGGGCACCCATTGTGCTGAAACCACATTGAAACTACCATAAATGATGTTTGTCATCATATACATCATAGTGAAATTCTGTTATTTGCCGATGACATGAAATAATTTAGAGCTATAAAAACCACAGATAATGTATGTTTGCTTCAAAGGTTTTCTTTTAAGTTTAAAACGACGAGTACTCTATTTCTCTTTTATTTACTCAAAATTAATGTACGCCTCAACAATATGGAGACCTAATGAATTAGGTTTGATTAGAAAATTAGAATCATTGAACCATTTATATTTAAGATTTGCAGCTTATAAAACTGGCAATCCATTACATTATACCAATCATGATTTTGCTACAACTTACCAGTCTTTTTCTATTTCAAAAGTAGAATCGGCAAGAAATAGAATAGATCTTTTTGCATATAAAATTCTGACTAATTCTATTGACTAGTATTATCAATAGTTTCACTTCCATAAACCAACTCGAATTCTTCGTACCGATCAATATTATTTTGAAATTCCTACGTTGGGTTATGGAAGTCATTACTTTAGTTTTAAAAAAACATAAATTTTGTGTTTATTTTTACGTATTTGGATATCTATATTATATTTTTGTTGTTTGGTTTTGCATAACCGCTACATATTCATTGTATATTAAATATTTTGTATGGGGCTTGCCCTGTTGATACAAGAATAAATAAATCAATAAATAAAACTTCTAAGACAAAGCAATATGGAGATACAACGCTTACACTTCTTATTGTGACACCCTTAGTCCGTAAATAAAGTTACTTCTACCTGTTCTGCATCTAATTTCTTCGTAACGAACAACAATAACGACCCAGCGGACAACAGCTCCACCAGGTGCTCGAACAGCCAATTCTTCTTCGCCTGCAGGTCGTTCAGCAGCAAGACGTGCTGCGTGATGTCCTCGTTGGCCTGTCCCGTCAGTCCCTGCGATATCCTGACGGGGTCCTTCAACGCGTCCTTTGCCAACCTCTCGATCTTCTTGCGGAACGTCGCACTGAAAAGCAACGTCTGCCTGTCGGGCCGGACGTGGTTGCAGACGGACCGCACCTGAGGCTCGAAACCCAACTCGAACATCCTGTCGGCCTCGTCGAGGACGAGGAAAGTGACACGCTGCAGATTGGTGGCGTTGCCCTTGATGTGGTCGATTATGCGACCGGGCGTTGCCACGACGATTTCTGCACCTTCTTTCAAAGCCTAAAGGAGATTTTTTTTTCTCATGGGATTTGTTTCTTAACTTAACTTTTTTTTATATTTGTACCAAACACCGAAGATGGCCATTTTACCTGGCTTTGCTCCCACTTTGAACCACCTCCATAGGCGCAGACGACACGTAGCTCATATATTTTGGCGAACTTTCTTGCCTCGTTGTAGATTTGGATTGCCAGTTCCCTAGTGGGGGCCAAAATTAGAGCTATCGGTCCTTGCCCTTCTTCGACAGGTGGTTGTGCGGCAACATGGATTAAAAGGGGCCACAAGAACGCAGCTGTTTTACCACTACCTAGGAAATTTTAAACAATGTGTTTCACACCCAAAATAGTCTACATCAATTGGTATCATTACTAAAACAAAAATAAGTACTTCCATGTTTGCCAAAAATTTACAATACAAATTTACAATTACCAAGAAATGCTGCAACTCTGATGGAATACTGACATCATTACAAAAAAATTCTACAATTATCTATAAATGTCACAGTTCCTAGAATATTGATGCCATTACCAAAAATTACAGAATTTCCAACAAATACCACAAGTGATACCAAAAGCACAACTGATAGAATATTGACACTATAACCAAAAATGCCCTAATTATCAAAAAATGCAATAATTTCCAAAATATAACATATGGAACAGAATATTAACACCATTACCAATAATTAATATTGCTGCAATTAGTACTGAATATTKCCACAATTAAATAATAACATTACTAAAAATTGTTGCAATTAGTGATAAAAATACTTCCAAAATGATAAATAAATACCACAACAAGTAGAATACAGGCACATTTACCAAAAAATGCTATAATTACTAAAAACGTCACAGATACTAAAGCATTAACACCATTACCAAAATTGTAGCAGAATTAGTGATGAATATTACCATAGTTACCAAAAACACCACAACTGATAGAATAAATTGCATCAATTAGGATATTGCCACAATAATCGCTATAATTGCACCTTCCAAAGAAATTTCTCACAATGGTATATCAAAACCATCAATTTGTGATACTTTCATAGTTAAAGAATAATTTGTTGATTTTGGTTGTATCCAGTAAGACATAGAGCATCATGATAAATATTTGGTTACCAGTTTGAGCGATTCCAAGCACATCTCTCCCCAGCAACGCACAGGGCACCCCCTGCGCCTGTATGGGTGTCGGCGTGGCATACTCCGCCCTAATGATAGCCTTGATCAACTTCTCGTCGAATCCCAAGTGACCAAATGAAGAGACAGGTTTCGGAGGGTTATTTCCCGTCACCGTTATGCCGAGGGCCTTCTGCAGCTCCGCGACCTGGTGGGAAGTGAGCGCCTCGATGTCCGGATGCTCTCTGTAGAACACCTTCTCAAAAGGTTTGTAATCGATTGTGGAATGATCAATGGGAGGCAGCGGGTCGATTATCTTCTTCTTGTCCGGCGGGATGGGATTGCCGTCCTCGTCGTATTCGATTTCGGGATTGTCGTCGTCGACGGGCGCCAGTCCCGCGTTAGGGTTCTCCTCCATGTAGCGATAGTAAGATTCCTCGACGTCTTCCTCTTCCAAATCGTCACGGATACCGGTAGATGGTGCGCTGACACTTGGCTTCACAGACGTCATCTAAACACGACAGGTCCATGAAGTATCTCGAAAATTCGTAACCCCGAAATGGTCATAATTTCGGAACGTTCGAAGTGATGGAGCCCGTAGCTCCAAATTTGGTCAACAGTTCCGAAACAAAAAAAGAAAAGAGAGTTGCGAGTCGAAAGGTACCATTGGCCATTATTATGTCGTCTTTTGATTTAAAACTACAGCCAACTTTTGAATAATCTAAGATTTCTTCAGTTCTCAATATTTCCATTGGGTATGTCGATACAAAAAAAATTGTAATGATATATTTTAATATATTTTTATTTTGAGCTCATGACGTACTCAGAATTTTTTTAGGGGATCACATTTTTGGCATACAATACAAACTTGCATTTTTTAAAATGGAAAGGAAGTATATACATTGTTAGGTTTTTTTTAATTACCTTTGGTATTATTTGAATTTTTTTGAGATTTTACGTTTTTTGTCAAAACAGATGTAAAAAGAAAACAGTGCAAGACTGATCCTTAAAATTACCGACCTATATCACTAACTTTATGCATTTCTAAAATCATTGAAAAATTTATTAAAACAACACTTGTGAGTTTTTTAAACAAGTACAAAGTTTTTAGTGACTTTCAGTTTGACTTTACAGAAGGTAGGATGCAATTTCAGAACTGATGACACACAAACAGGAGGCACTTGATGGTGATGAAGTGGCATTGGGTGTATTTGTGGACCTGACTAAAGCTTTTGACACAATTAACCACGATAACCTGTTAGAAGTGATGAGCAATGATGGTATTCGTAGAAAACCATTTGCGGTCATATCTATCTGAACATGAACAGAAACTAAGGATAGGAAATTCACTTAGTATGGTAAAGATAGTAGAGTGTGGTATTTCGCAGGGAATTGTTCTAAAAAAAAACTTTACATATGTCAAACTTGCAACAACTTTCATCAGATATGGTACCAACATTAAAAATTTTGAATATGTATGCTTAAATCTGTAGCTTTTAAATTCCTATAATAATTTCCGATTGAATACTACTTCTTGTAGTCCTATGTGCACAGGTCTTGCGACAACAAATACGTGTAAATATTACTCAATTGTTGCGTATCAGACATTTTATTAATAGTATTGTTTGTCTTGGTTACGTGATACATCTCGAGGATCAGCCTTTTGTTAGTATTTAGTTCTATTCCTAAAATTTTGACATCATCCCAGACTATTGAGTGGTTGTTATTAAGTACATGAATGAAACCACAACTTACCTGTTTCTCTATCCCAGCCATGTAAGCATCCAACGGATCATCTTCATCGTCCTCGTCCTCTTGATTTTTCTCCATTTCCAGGGCGGTCGGACTACCAGGTGCGGGAATATAAGCAAGAGCTGGTGTACTCTCTTCATCGTCATCCTCAAAATACCTAAAAACGAAATTCTAGCCCACAAAACACACTTCGTAAGGATGCATACTCGTCTTCGGTGGCTGCTCGCTTTCGGCTTCCTCCCCAGGCCGCAGACAAAGCGTTCTGGCTTATCGCATTCATCGTACTGTAACCCTGCTTGCTGACACCCGTGGCTGGGGGTGGAGGAACCGCATTGTGGCTGCCGCTACCTCCTCCTCGTTTCGTGAATTGAAAACCACCATAGTTGTACCCACTCATGGTTGTATATTTAATGTTTAAACATAAATTAGATTTAAGTACCACATTATTTACACTCAATTGTGTTGCTTCTGATCTAAAATCGACGAAATTACAATGAATATGTGCCCTTACACCTAAAGAAACGAAATACTACTAATAAAGAATAAACACTGAATTACTTGCCGCAAACATTAACGCATAAGCAAAAGCATAACCATTAACATTAACCACTACTAACCAGTAACCACAGCATAGAAAAATTTTCAGAACGCCAACTAAATAGGGAAATTGGTTCGGTTTTGAGCGAAATTTTATCCTTGTTTAACATTAGCATTATTCTATTACGTTTATCTCTGTCTTCAGTTGGGAAGGAGCTGAGAGGGCAGCACGAGCGCGGTGATTCTGCATTGCGATTGGTCAATCTCGTAGCAGCCCCAAACTGTGTAGTTGCCAGATTGCACAATTTTTTCCTTATTCTGTTATGAGAAATTCACTTTATTCCAATCACTTTTATTACAAATTTTTATTAATAGTGCTTAAGTATATTTTTGATTGTGACTTAATACTCTGAAATATTGGACGATATATAAATAAGCTTTCGCTGGATTTCAGAGATTGATTTTAACATTATTATTTTGAAATAAATGTGGCATCCTTGCACATGATTACGCATTTGTCCGCCATATTGCTTTTTCGAATTATAGGGTTAAGTACGATTTTGTGTTTGGTGTTTGGACGTTAATTTCCTTTTGTTGCGTTATTATTACATAAAAGTGTCAAGAACTAGTGAAGCCTGGTAAGTTACTATTGTTAAAATGTCGTGATGTAGTACTCTGGGCTCTTGTGTTGTATAGTTGCACCGATGGCGTTGGTTGAACTACGGCTGTGCATGGTGATTGCACTGCTACAAGAGTAAACTTGGTAAGTTTGTAGTTATTGGGGGATAAGATATTGTTATTGATTAATCTTTGGTTTATAGTGGTCTTGCTGCTTTGTGGAGGCACACGAGGTTAGTGACTCCAGCATCTTTTTTGGCTGTCTGAGTCTGAGAACAAAAGCTAAAGTACAAAAGCAGCAGGAGTATGCGTTAAGTAACTATTTGGAGTAAGGAAATGTACTTCGTTAATGTAGAATTCATTAACGTAGCAGCAGTACTGGTTGGTTAAAGGTGTGTAACCTAATATCACCACCATCTGATTGTAAAATGTAAGTAGTACAATAGCAATTGTGATACTATTTTTGTTAAGAAAACTTATCATAGGTACCTCTAGATTCCCTTAGCAATTAACATTATGCAACAGTGTCGTTGCTTGGTCTGAGGATGCAGTGATGTGCTTGTGGGAAAAATGCATTATTTTCCTTCTAATGCTGAAAAGTAAGTGCATGCTGCTTGTTAATATAGCTAAATTAAATTACCAATGCTCTTATATATGCATGGCTTTTCTTTTGGCAATTATAGAATTTGTAGCTTGAATCTAGTTACTTGAAAATTGCGAGTAGATGCTGTTCCCTCGTTATATCCAGCAGTTATGTAAGCATACCGATTTAGTTGGTATAGAATGTGCTAACCTAACCTGTAAAATAACTGTGCGTTTATGATGTCTTAGGAATTAACGTATCATATATTTTAGCTGAAACATCTAGCAGCTAGTTGTTCTGGTTTACAAGACAGCCAAGACACATCTAATGTAAGTGGACAACCTGTTTCCAGAGCATTCCTGACATGTCAAGAGCAAACGGTCCATCTAGAAAAAGGCGTCTTATGCATACGGTGGAAAACAAAGAGGCCTACATTCTCAAATTGAAAAGAAAGTACAAAAATAAATCTGGAGATGTGGGGGCATTCACAGAACTTGTAGATTCCCCTTCTTTAAGAAACTTATTTAAAGGTAGGTGAAATATCTAAATCTAATTTAAAAAATAATAAATAATTCTTTGTTTTTTTCAGAGGAATCCCCATGGAAGACGTAAGAGGTCGAGAAGGTACTGGCAATTGCGGTTCTGAAGAGGAATCCTAAATGTTATAGGTTCTTATGAAAAGTTGTTGCTCTACCATCTCGTACTGCTTTGTCGACGATGTTGCAAAAAGTATCCTTCCATTCTGGAATAAACAAACACCAGAATTTCGTCATCGGGGACATTGTACGTTCTGTCTGTCATATAGGAATTCCTTTGTGGTGCAAGCGATGGCATTAAGAAAACCAGCAGACTCGAAAAGAAGCAAGACAAGTAAGGCGGAAGATGCGCAAGTTCCAGCATTAGGGATAAATAAGTTATTCTATATCGTTACAAGTGTTAAGTTTGCATTTTGTAGACATACAGTATTATTTTATATTATTCACATCCACAAATGCATATTCTTAACGATTCATTACTTACAATAACTTTGTTTATCAAGCACAGACTGCATGCACTCAGTATAGTAATACAAAAATACAAGTAAATACAAAAACTATCAGTGTTTCAAGCTTTCTGTTTATAAAACTTTGTTTTCTAAATGTTTTAAGAGTTTTTTCTACAGTCTATATTTTGAAGCAATAAATTTACGAACTACCCTAGAACCCATGAAATTATTGAATAATAGTAACAATAAAAACATTTTCTATTTATTAGTTCAGCTCAACATCATATACAATTGTTATAAGTTTAATATAAAAAGCTAAATGAATAAAATAAGAATAGAAAACTTCCACTTCATTACTTTAATTGGAACAGCTTAATGAGTTTCTTCATTAATTTGTTAAAACTTGCATTGTGTTGTTTCCACATGCCTTTAAGAAGTAACAAATAAATGGTTCAATTACTGAACTTCCATAATTGTAAATGCCAGTAACAAAATTTATGTATTGAGCAATATTCCTTCATATAGGAAATCAAATAAGATTAACACGGTGCCCTAAAACCACAGATGTTTACAGAACATATTAATTTTAACGAAATTTTTGGCTAAAGCTGCACAAGAAGCCCGTTAAGCTTTTTTATATACACATGATGTGATATTTCTATACCGCTTAATTTGAAAATGGGAACATTGTAAATTATCTATTGTATAAGCAGCGTTATTGTACATACAATATTTATACACTATACCATGAAATAGTTTTATTTGCTATTGTACATATTATTTATGTATGCATATCAATTATTTCTCTTTGTGTTCAGCTATTTGAATTATTGTAATTAGTAAATAATTTTGTCTCATCCTATGATTTACTATTGTAATTTTTTTTATTGTTTTGTAAATAAACGTTTTCCAAGGAGTCATTGTTTCATTTTGAAGTTAAATAAAAAATACCAGCAGATTATCAGTACAGCACTGCTTCTAGCACATTTTCAAACCAGCCGCCACACGCCGCGCGCGACCTCTACCGACACCTTCCTATACAGCGGCGCAGACCGAACCTGAAATATATAGGGAGTCGTACTTCTCGACGTTTTCTCTGACCACAGCATAACATCATTTGTCATGTCAACCGGCTGTCAACGTCAATATTAATTTTAATGCAATAACTGTCAATTGGCCGACCTCCGTGGCCAAGTATTATATATAATATTATAGGTATATGTGCAATTTATTAATTTATATGTATATGAAATGATTGTAATAATGTAATCCGAAATTACTAATTGGGATGAAATGCCCAGTAACGGAAGGCCCTTAATAAAACATTGTTAATTGTCTTCTACGCGCTTATTTTCTTTGTTATAAACATTTATATACAAAATATTACATACTATGAACAATTTCATGTAATTATTAATAATTATTTTGCTAAAGTAGGTGAAATCCACGCTATAAAAATTATAAACCAACAGCGACTTGCGTTCACCAAATAAAACGACCATTTGTTGAAATATATGTTCAGTATAACAGTTAAATACATCTTGTCATTACAATTCATCTCTTTATACGAGGTGGTTCCAACACAATCAGTCTGCTGATGTATTCCGTACAAAACACCCTCCTTAGCACTTAAGTTCACCAGATAAATCGACTTTGGTTAATGCAACTTCGCATCTCCTTATGTACATAGGGTCTGGCGCCCTGTTTTCACAATGATATGGTATACAAAGCAAGTAAAACAACTATCTAACAGTTAAATACAACATCTTGTAATTAATCTCTTTATGCATGGTGGTTCCAACACAATCAGTATGTGGATGTATCCTGCACAAGGCAATTTTATTACCCGCCTTCCTCAACATTCTAACAAATACATAGAACACCTTGTCATTGTAATTCATCTCTTTATGCAAGGTGGTTCCATCACAATCAGTCTATGGATGTATTCTGCACAAGGCAAGACGTAACCCACCCTCCTTAATACTTGGCGTTTGCCATATAACATGACCATTTGTTGAAACACACTCAGTCTAACAGTTAAACACAACATCTTGTCATAATTTATCTCTTTATGCACCGTGGTTCCATCACAATCAGTCTGATCATGTATTCTGCACAAGGCAAGAATTACTCACCCTCCTTAACACTTGTMWTCGCCAAATAACACGACCATTTGTTGAAATACGCCCAGTCTAACAGTTAAACACAACATGTTGTCGTAATACATTCTTTTATGCACGGTGGTTCCATCACAATCAGTCTATGGATGTACTCTGCACAAGACAAGACATGACCTACCCTGCTTAACACTTGAGTTCGCCAAATAACACGACCATTTGTTGAAACACGCCCAGTCTAACATTTAAACACATCTTGTCGTAATTCATCTCTTTATGCACGGTGGTTCCATCACAATCAGTCTTTGGATGTATTCTGCACAAGCCAAGACATGACCCACCCTGCTCAACACTTGCGTTCACCAAATAACACGACCAATTGTTGAAACATGCCTAGTCTAACAGTTAAACACAACATCTTGTCGTAAAACAATCTTTTATGCACGGTGGTTCCATCACAATCAGTCTTTGGATGTATTCTGCACAAGCCAAGACATGACCCACCCTGCTCAACACTTGCGTTCACCAAATAACACGACCAATTGTTGAAACATGCCTAGTCTAACAGTTAAACACAACATCTTGTCGTAATACATCCCTTTATGCACGGTGGTTCCATCACAATCAGTCTTTGGATGTATTCTGCACAAGCCAAGACATAACCCACCCTGCTCAACACTTGCGTTCACCAAATAACACGACCAATTGTTGAAACATGCCTAGTCTAACAGTTAAACACAACATCTTGTCGTAATACATCCCTTTATGCACGGTGGTTCCATCACAATCAGTCTAAGGATGTATTCTGCACAAGACAAGACATGACCTACCCTGCTTAACACTTGCGTTCGCCAAATAACACGACCATTTGTTGAAACACGCCCAGTCTAACAATTAAASACAACATCTTGTCGTAATTCATCTCTTTATGCACGGTGGTTCCATCACAATCAGTCTTTGGATGTATTCTGCACAAGCCAAAACATGATCCACCCTGCTCAACACTTGTGTTCGCCAAATAACACGACCATTTGTTGAAACACCCCCCAGTCTAACAGTTAAACACAACATCTTGTCGTAATACATCCCTTTATGCACGGTGGTTCCATCACAAGCCAAGACATAACCCACCCTGCTCAACACTTGCGTTCACCAAATAACACGACCAATTGTTGAAACATGCCTAGTCTAACAGTTAAACACAACATCTTGTCGTAATACATCCCTTTATGCACGGTGGTTCCATCACAATCAGTCTAAGGATGTATTCTGCACAAGACAAGACATGACCTACCCTGCTTAACACTTGCGTTCGCCAAATAACACGACCAWTTGTTGAAACACGCCCAGTCTAACAATTAAACACAACATCTTGTCGTAATTCATCTCTTTATGCACGGTGGTTCCATCACAATCAGTCTTTGGATGTATTCTGCACAAGCCAAGACATGATCCACCCTGCTCAACACTTTCGTTCGCCAAATAACACGACCATTTGTTGAAACACCCCCAGTCTAACCGTTAAACACAACATCTTGTCGTAATACATCCCTTTATGCACGGTGGTTCCATCACAATCAGTCTACAGATGTATTCTGCACATAGCAAGTTATTACCCATACTCCTTTGTGATCTCCAAATAAAACAACCATTTGTTGAAACACATTCAGTCTAACACTTAAATACAAAATCTTCTATTGTAATTCATCCCTTTATGCACAATGGGTCCAACACAAACAGTCTGCAGATTTATTATGCACGGGACCATTTTGTGCAGTTTTAAGCAGCATTCACTTAGGCTTGCTGGATACAGCGTTGTTATTATATGAAAGTTATTTTAAAAAGTCTATTACATAAAGAATGAAAGACACCTAATTTGTTGGTAAGGATGGAAAGAATTATAAAAAATATTATCTGTATATCTGGTTTTATAAAAATTGAGAAAATAAAGTGTGGATATGATTCGTTAAGAGACGCTGTTGATTGACTGAAATTTACAGAAGAATCTACCTAATGAATTAATAAAAGAAAAAAATAATCAAATCCACTCCACACAAAATATATCGATATTTTTCAAAAGGTTATGTACATGGTGGGTCTGCTACATAAAACTCTCCAGCCTCATATTTTTTTTTGTACAATGTTGATATATGTCAAATTGAAGGTCTTTTAAAACTTTTTAAAAATGGCAGTAGGTGCCCAAAAAAATATTTTACAAGTAAAGTGAATTTTTGTAAATATTTTTTTACCTTACCCTGTATAATAAAAATTTGCTTTATAGTTGGATGCAAACTTTTGTCTTTCTCAGTTTGTGTCATTACCATGTATGTATAATTTTTAGTCCTTTTTAATGAGAAACAAGCAAAATGCCATGTTCAACAAATAGGGATGCTCAGATTTTTTTGTGCTGGTTTTAAAAGCTTATTACAGTGTAAATTGTGTCTACATACCCATCGCTGTAAACAAAACCCCAAAATTTTGAGTAACTTTCATTCGATGAAATTGACACTCGTCCTATTTAACAAGCTGGGAAGCAACTGTTGGATCAGCCATCACAAATATTTTAATGAATTAAAATATACTTACCGATTACGATGTCGTAACTTCACTTCACAATATCTTTTTTACAAAGCTAAACAAAACAAACTACAACATGTTAACTTACAATTTTATTGTTATAATAAAAGTACCTATTCTACAATTCAAATAATTACAGAAAAACAACACGCAAAACCACCAAGCTGACTGTTCATCAAATTGCTGTTAGGCCAAAATCCATTCCTGAAACCTGAAAAATGAAATTAATCCAAATTACCAAAACAATCAAAACCTATTTTATGGCTGTACAGGGTCCTGCAGCACTGCGTCGGACTTCTATAGCTCATATACTAACGAAATTAGAAATTTTGTTTATAGACAGGCTTATACTACATACAAAGACATATTTAAGGAAAATATTTTCACATGTAGAGGGTGAGCCAAATAAGTTTGGTGACATTAAGGTTAACTTTTTTAAATGGGACATATTTTTTTGCATATTTAGGTGGGTAAAATTTTGTTTCATTTACTTCAGTAACTTTAGCAGTAATAAATTAAAAACAAAAAAAAATTATTTAGCAATACCAAAAAAAAGTTAAAAAACAACACAACTGTTTTTTAATCATGATATGGTATGAGAGTCATCGAGAAAGTTTTGAAGATAGTCCCGTATAAATATATTTTTGTCTATCTTATACATTGGGTGAAGATGATTTTCAACGTAGAAGGCTTTTGTAAAGAAGAAAATCCAATGTTTTTTATGAATGATCAGTTTACCAACGAGGCTACATTCCATTGATGGTTAATCAATGTTTGAAGAGGAGTAATTGATGAATATGTCGTAGGACATTTCTTATGAATGATTTACCGCCATTATTGCGAAATTTGCTAGCAAATATTCAAGTACAAAACATCTGGATACAATAAGATGGAGCTCCAGCACATTTCTCACAAGTTGGAGCTATGCTGGAAAACACATACTGATTGATATAATATTATTTGCTTTTACATTGTGTGTGTGAAATAATACACAGAGGGTTCCATTTAAAAAACTCGAGAAAAATGCATTTCAAATTTGTCATATTAAGAATAAAATTGTGAACACTCTGTATAAGATAGACCAAAATATTTTTATACGGGACTATCTTCCAATCTTTCTCAATGACTTTCACACCATCATATCATGATTATTAAAAAGCGAATGTCAATTGTTTTTTTAATATTATTTTGGTACTGCTAAATAATTTTTTTTTAGTTGTTCATTTATTACTGCTAAATTACTCAAGCAAATGAAACAAAATTTTACACATGCATAAAGAACCCACAGAACAATTTAAATATGCAAAAAAGGGGGTGTTTCACTTAACTTAACTTAATCTAATGTCACCACTTATTTAGGTCACCCTGTATGTGTGAAAATATTTTCCTTAAATACATCGTTGTATGTAGTATAGTTAAAAAATTTCTAATTTCATTCGTATATGAGCTAATCCACAAACAACACCATCCAAACAACAATTTTACATTGCCCACACAAATTCGCGCGGAAAATTCAAATCGTTCTAGAAAACGGAACAGTTACTTTTTTTATTGGGGTGCGAGGCTATTTGGTCAGTTTTCCAGCGATCACTTGACGGTGCGTCGTTATTCGGCGACGGAAGAATTTTCCCTGGAAAACGGACAATTTTCGTCAAGAAAAACGTGTCATGGGGAAAAAGAAGCGGAGAATTTTGTAATATAGGTAAGAATGCTTTTTTATACAATTATACATATCTTGCGTTTGAAAATCGCGATTTTTTTCCGAATGCACGGCGATTGCGAATCTGGACCAAATTACTGCAAAGCTCAGCGAGTTGCAAGTTGACAAAAAATGCGATTCAACTATTTTTATTATTAACATTGTAATTTTTCGTCTTCCTGGTGTATTTTGAGAAAAAATTATGTTAATTATTAAATAACAGAGGCTATCGCTGTATAGTTGTCGATATTACCGACCGCGTCGTCAAGCGCGTCCCTTACTAGATTTTTCCGAAAAAATGCTGCATCACAGCTGTAAATCTGCACATTTCATGTATGAAAATGATGCAGTAGTGATTAATATGACCAGTAATAAGAAAAGCTAGCATCATTTATGGTAAGAAATCTTGTTTTATGCGTTTTTGTTATTACACATAACCTATCCCAACTATGATTCAAACAAATTTGTTTTATTAAGTGCAAGCCTTGTAATCGATTTAATCTTGGTGGTTTCCTTGTTATTCGCGTATTTCAATCGTTTTTTTCGCTTTGCACAACTTATGACATGGTATTTTTAGTACGATCATTGTTAAAACTTCCCAAGTCAAAAAACAAAGCGATTTTGTCGAAGTTTCTAATAATCAACCAAAAAATAGGCATGGATTAACATGTTTTAGTCATTAGTAATGCCATATATCAGTATTGGACCTAGTATGGTGAGCACAATTACAAATAATTTTTGCTTCCGTAGTTACGCTCAACTGTTTTTTATTTCCAAAGCTAAATCGGCAATTGTTACGTCACAGCGAAGAAGTAATACTTAAATTCAAATAAGTCAGGTGGGCAGAACATGATTTCTTCGATTGGAGAAGTCGGTTACTTGGCAAAATTGTGTGGAATTTGAATAAATTAACTTTAACATTAATAACTAAATGCTTCACAAAACCTTTTTGTTTCAGATATTTAACTGATTCCTATAGCATTCTGACATAAATCTAGAAACTTGATTTTAAAGACAAAAGGCCGGTTTCTGTTCTCTATTTTAAACTAAATGAAATCTATTTTTAAAATCTAAATCAATTACATACCCCAATTTAAGGTATTGTTACGGTTACCGGGTTGATTTTAGCTAACATCAACTTTCACAAAGAAAATAGGAACCGACCCTTGGATATATCTTTACCTTAGATTCCAATGCGATACCTTCAACTGGGCTTCTTCCAAATTCTTTTTGCATAACTCGGTAGCGCTTAGATGTCACCCGCTGAACTAAAACAAAGAAAAAAAGTATGTTAGTATTTATCAATTTGGAACTTAGTGTATTATTATAATATGTAACATGTTTTTGGAAAATTATTCGAAACTGTCTTTGCTTCTTCCTAAAAGAAAAGGTAAAATTTAGTAAAAAGGTTGTCTTTAAAATTATTTAAAAAAAACCTAAAAGATAATATTTGCAAACAATGAATTTTCTATGTTATTCAGGATGATGTAAATTCCGTTGAACAAACTGTATAACATTTAACTAATTTATGTATGACACAAGTGAAAATGATTGAATTTTGAAAATATGTGATGCAGAAATTGCATGTTTAACTTGTAATAATTGTTTATTAATTTGCTACTTGAACATTCTTGAGTTGTACAAAAGTTAATATAACCATACACATTTTAAATCTATCTAAATATTTGAATTCTTTGGCACAAAAAAAACCTGTATACCAAATTTCATGCAAATACTACAATTTTTCCAAAAGTTATTAAAAAGATTTAAAAACAAAATCTGAATATAACACACTGTGTTTTTGTCAATATTAGCTTTTGGACTAAGGTAAGTTTGGTTAAATTTTAATATTTTTGAGCAAAGAATATGTGGTTTTAAGGTGTACCTATGGACCACCCTGTATACAGGGCGAGTTTTCTCATGTATCTATCTATGGATGTATTACTAACTCTACTGGAGCTAGAGCAATTATTAATTAGAAAGAGATTAGTAATTTTATGAAGACAATTTTATATGTGCTTTAGTTCTGCTAGTTACTGATATACCCAAAAAAACATGAAAAAAAGAACTCACTCTGTACAAGATTTTTAAAAGATTACTAAGTGTACAAATAGGTGTGTATTTAATAATACGAAAAATGTGATAAAAAGAGGTGTTTCTAACAAACAATGAAAGGCATCGTTGAATTTATAAAATTTCGATATTCCGACGTATAGCATTGATAACCTCTGCTACAGATTTTTTTGCAATGTTTTAACACGTTCAAATGGTATTGCGGGTTAAAAATGATTATATGTTGACTCCTTTTTTGATCGATTAACGCTTGGAAGTGATAAAAATATCTTAATACGTATCGGTAGATGGTAAAGATAACTTAAATGCATCATTTGATGTTTCATGTAAATTTTGTTATTTCTGATGTGATTCAACATAGTTTTCTACAAAATCTGGTTTAAATAGTGCTGTAAGAGTACGTTGTGGGTAATTGGAGCAGTATTGATAATGGGTGTACTGCAGCACAGAGATGAGGTTCTGTAGGTTCGTAGAAGTTGCACAGCCAGTACAATCAACTTTGGATAAGAGACTGCAAAGTGTATTAAAACCATCGTTAGGTGGAATTGACTTAGTGACTGTTGAAATTTGGTAAACCAAGTTGTTTAATTTGTTAATGGTTAGTGTGATGATTGATGATACTTCAAAATGGAAAAATGCAAATTATATTATGGCAAAATTGAACTAGTATTACATGGTTTGTTTAAAACATCATGTCCGTTGAGGGGTTCTACTCAAATTGGAAGAAACACGAACTTCTGATGATTATTTGTTACTGTTTCAACATTTGTTTTCATAAATGATTAAAATCTAAGCAATAAAGTGCAAACGGCACCCAGGCCTATAGTATTTTTTTGTTCTTTACAGTTCCAAATACTCAGCTGCTAATCAGAGGAGGTTAGGTTGCAAMCTGTGGTACTTTTAGAMCATCGTGCAAGACACAACATGTGCAACTTCATATATTGTAAGGTAAGGTAAGTGAACTACAGGGTAAGTCAGAATATGTGTGAAATATGATAACCATAAATAGTACAAATAAAATAGAGACGATTGTCTAAATAGACTTATATGCTAGCAGGCACAGGTAAAAGTTAAAGGTCTTCAAAGTTGAACAAAAATCATATTTTTATTAATAACATCTAAACTACTCAAATGTAGTTTACCATTTTTTGTAGTTGTTAATTAACTTACTTAAAAACTGAAAATTTCATAAAATTCAACTGTGAAAACCTCTGGAACTTTTTATTCTCACATATTTTCTTTTATTCAAAAATAGTGTCTGATGAGAAATTTCATTTTTAAAATTTTTTAACTCTTGTAAAGTTTTGATCAAACGTATCGTTTTGCTAAAAAAATAAAAAAATTAAACTTGATTTTTGGGAAATTTAATTTAAAAAATGTACCTTTGTTTGTGCTTGTTGAATGGTGCAACAGGTGTGAAGGTATAGCTAATAAAAACACATTCTTAATCCATTATGACCTATAGGAAAGTATTATATTTGAGCAGTCATAGAAACATCATGGAAAATATTAATTATATTTCACTCTAATTTAAAACTGCTCATATTATTATTATTTGAAGCAGGTATAAAATTGTTGCACATATTTTACTTTATTTTCGTTCCTTTCAGATTGCTTTAGTTATTATTAATGTCTAACGTAAACCTAACTTTTTTTTGGGTTATCATACAATTTCAAGTTGTAAAAAAGAGGGGAGGGTGAATTAGAAAGTGAAGGTTGAGAAATGCTTGTCCACATATGATTAAGACGTAATAAGTTAATAAGTCAAATTAATTAAGTAAAGTAAAAATATGTTTTTATTCAACAATGAATTTAAAAGGGTATTCTATTTATTGCAAATAAATACGTAGGCAGTTAGTAAACATAATCTGCCCAGTAAGAGGAATAATATACTTAACAAATAATATAACTTCTTGTGATTTTCTGTTTATAAATATTCCATTCTCTTTACAAGACTAGAAAAGCACTGGTTGTTATAATTAGGTAATTTTTAACTATTTAAAGAAACTTCTATATAAATATAATCCTAAAGTTCTGCTAAAAATTACAATGTTTTTGGCACCAATATAAATAATGTTACAACAAATAATCCAACAAAATATAAATGCAGCAGAGGAGTTCACCAAAGGTAGGTTTAGAGTATAATGGGTATTTTAAAACAGACGGAATAGTATTAAAGCATTATATACAGCAGGTAACGGCAACTTATACCAGCAGGTTTGATATTGTCATGTAACCTGCTTGAGTTCCGTAAATTTTTAATATGAAAAGTGTATTTAAAAGTTAATATTATAATAAACTCAGAATAAGATAGTGGTATTTGCACATTGATTTAAAAACCATGGAAGATAACCATTATCCACTCACAATGATCAATAGTTGCCCATCACTTCCTAAATTTTCAGCTTTGATAAATAATTGATGTTGCTCATTTGTCCAAGTTTATTTCTATCTATAAATGTGAGCGAATATGTGAAATTTATTTGAAGAACATAAAACAGCATGCATTGCATTCAAGAATTCTAATCAATGCTACATATACTAGACTTAATTAGTATATTTATCATAAGTTTTTCATGTTTAAAAGCACACTCCAATAATTGTATTCTCAAAAAAGTTGCATATGCCTGCTGTATAGCTTCAGTTATAAAAACAGTATACATGATGTCCACAATAACAGTTTAGAATATAAGCTTTTTCAACTGAAGCAGAACAGTAGTTTAAATGGGAAAGCTACTTAATTTTTGACAACAACCTCATGGTGATGATAATAATCAACAACTGATAACCAACTGACAGATACTGACTAACAGTTCGTTCTTTATTTAAGTGCATCAACCCATTCTAAATAGTGCACGTCGAATTAAACACTAAAAAAACAGCCATTGTAGACTATTCAGAATAAATAGGGTTCTATCATTTAAAATAATAAAGTTGTAGTAAAATATCTCAATCAGTTGATGCTTTTTTTTCTCAAAAAATGAAGAAACTTCCGCCCTTTGAATCACTATTCTTGTACCTTCAATCAGAAACTAAGCTATTGCAAACTGTTAGAGTGAACAAATCATATTTTTTAACTTAAATTATAGTGCTGTTTGATTCGATGCTGAATCTTTTTTTCCCATAGCATTATATCATTTTGAACATGTTTTTGATGTTGTGGGCAACATGATCTATTTGTCCATCTCTATTATTAGTTTATTGTAGGTTTTCGTTTGTCTTAGTTGGCGACGGCGTCTTATGTTTAGATGTTTCTCCAGATCATTAAATATTAAATATGTGATTAAAACAATAGTGTTGAACACAGCACCACCCAAGTTAAAGGTAGGACTCCTGTTATAATATTACAATTTTTATAGTTGGTAGTGACAAAAACAAAGTTCACTCTGAGATTTCGGTTTTACATAATTATCGATCAGTTGCAGTCGAAAATTACGTCGAACGTAGTGTAAATTTGTAAGTTGAATGATAAACAAGTGGTGTGTTAAAATCGCACCGTTTTTTGGTCAGGTAAGGTTTATAAAAAATATAACAGTTTTAAGGACAGCCGAAAATTGCAATAAACCCTAGGAATGCGTGTTTTATCGATCGTTTGTGGGGTAGGTCGTTATCAAGATCATTCTCAACAGGTGGCCAATGACGCTTGTTACGTATTCACGAGTCATAATAATAATACGAAAATTCAGATGTGGTTGATACAGCGATGTATTTTAAATAAATCGTGTCTTTTTACGATTTCGAGCATATTTTAGTGTTATTGTCTATTACGTATTTATTTGAGGTTCTAGCAACCCTGTCAATCATTTTCCACCGGCAACCAAGATGGCTTTTTTTAGCGCGTAGGTGTTAACAGAATATATAATGATTAGGTGGTTTTTACCCCCTTAATAATACTAAAAATAGGTAAAAACCGATCAGCGAAGGTTGTAATGTGAGAATTGAGCGATTGTGGGTAAGCATCCTTTATTTTATCAAATTTCGTATAATCCAACCTAGACAAGCATTGGTAACCAACACAACGTGATTTTTGCATTTTTTTAACACATGGAAGTGGTGTCTTGCGGTATAGTTTTTAACGCCCTTTGTAATATTTTCAATAAAAAAACGCGTGAAGGCGATCAATAACCTCATAATTAGTATCGATATATCTGTGGAGATGATG
Organism: Rhyzopertha dominica; assembly: GCA_025024175.1. Classification (NCBI taxonomy): domain Eukaryota; kingdom Metazoa; phylum Arthropoda; class Insecta; order Coleoptera; family Bostrichidae; genus Rhyzopertha; species Rhyzopertha dominica. The sequence continues at coordinate 29,578,234 of QCXZ01000053.1, forward strand.
ATGACTTTATCCGCAAAGAAATAGCAATTTTTTGTGTGATTTAATGCTGTTTTCTACTAAATCTGGCCTAAATAGCGTTGTTGAAGTACAATGAGAGTACCAGGAGTCGTATTGGTGGTGCCTGAATTGCAGTACAGAGTTTAGGTTTTCTAGGTTCGTTGAACCTACGTAGCCAGTATGGTCAACATCGTAAAAGGGACTGCTAAGTGTGTTAGAGCCATCGCAGGCTAGAAACCACTTACTATTTGGTGTAATTAAACAAATCGAGTTGTTTCAATTGTAATTTTAATGTAAAAAGTTAATGTGATGATAGGACGATTCTAGAAAACGGAAAAATGTCAACACAGCTCGTATTGTGGCAAAACTGAGCTAATATTATGTGATTTAGTTAAAATATCACAGATGTTGAATGGTTGTAATCATTTTGGAAAAAATGCCAGCTTCCAATGGTTATTTATTACTGTCGCAAGATTCGATTCCATAAATAATTAAAACCTAATAAGCACTCAGATTCATGTTGCCAAGAGGTTATGCTAATCACACCATAAACTGCTTTACTTATGTTATGAATTTCTGTTAATTGTAAATTGCCATGCAATAATGCCAAGGCTCATCGAATTTTTCTCTTCTTTACAGTTCGAAATGCTCAGCTGGACATAGCAAGCCCACACCGTTCATAAGAGATTTGTTTGTAAACTGCGAGGGCCTTAGAACATTAACCAACAGACAATAAGCTTTCGCAACTTCATATACTGTAGTATAAAAAGTAAGTGGAGTAAATTATTGGTGTAATTCTACAAGCTAATGATAAATTTACACATAATTATGCTTACATATCAAAGGGGATGTTCGGTCAATTCCATCGTTGTAAATGTTGTTTTTTTCTTGGATATCAGCATTCCTGTTAACAAGAAAGTAAATCAGTATAAAGTATTTGATGATTATATTAACAATGAAAAATATAAGTGTTTACACATTGCGGGTACTGTAAAAAGCAATCACATCAGTAAAACAAAAATTTCACAGCTTACGAACTTCGGCAAATTTGGTAGAAAATTATAAATTTTGTTTGCAGCTCAAGACATTCTTGGAGATCTACAAGGGATATTATTTATGCTGAAGGAGAATAATAAAGGTAAGGAAACCATATTAAAGCACGGGGTCAATCTGCAGTGTTYTGTMTTTGTTTTTTAACCCTTTAAAAACTTTAAAAAAATTGTTGGTTTCCTTTAAATTGTGTGATGTTATTCTGTCGCTTTTGTGGCTCTCTAGATCTAAATCACTGAATAGCTGGGAATTAAATTTAAAAAATGTATGTTTGTGCAAGTTTTATRGTGGAACAGGTTATTTATGCACTTTTTGTTTTTCTTCCACAACCAACTATGTAWTGCAGACAAAWTGCATCTAAGATTCTAGTATTAGCTCAATTTTAAAATCAAAACAGTATCTTTTTGTACAAGTTCTGTTGTTTTATTATGCAATTCATAGCTGGATATGGCTTTACTGAAAGGTTACTGTTTTCTCTACAACTAAATCTTGACCAAGCAAAAATAAGGAAGTTATATTAAATTGAAACAGGAATTGACATCCTGTTATGTCCCATGCTTACTGACTTACCTTACCTATTGTTTGTGACCTGAATAATGATAATTTTGAAACTTGATCAAAATTAAACGCCACATTTAACCAGCTGCATTAACATAACTCAAATAATAATTACATAAATACTGCAAAATTTTGCCAACAAGTAGATAAAGAATGAAACTGCAAGGGCTACCGAACAAAAATTATAAATGTGGCCTACATTCCTTGCAAACAGGATATAAAATTGAGCGTTTTCTTCATATTAATTCATTTTTTTTCAATTGGTTCAGTAGCCCTACAGTTTAAAGGTTGAGAAACACTCATCTACATTCATGCATCTCCTTTACAAGTTTTGGAAAATACTAATAATGTTAATGAAATCATGAATAGGACCCCAATAAGCCTATATATATCACACACACAATAAGGTAAATACCAACATTGACATGCGCCAATTAGTACTGTGCAAGCCAAATCAAATTAATTAAGTGTAGATATTATTTTGTATGGTGACAGTAAACACAATCACCTAGTGAAAGGGATAGGACACCAAGTGCCAATTCACAATTAACGTAATTCGTAATATGTACGTAATACACAAATTTTACAAAAACCTAGAGTTAAAATTACTTCAACTTTAAGTAGGTTTTATGTAGACCCACACGTGATACATAATCGTAATTTTTACTTACAGTTATTGTGAACACATTCATGGACATGTATGAGGTTTATTTTGATGTATTATAGAAGTTATGTATGTATTATGTTAATTGTGAATTGGCGCTTAATAAACAACATAACTTGTAATTTTCAGTTTATGAATAATATATATAAAGACTAGAAAAGAACTGCTTGTGATAATTAGGTAACTTCTGACTTTTTAAATGAACATCACTAGACATATAATTTAGGCTCTGCTAAAAATTTAAAAAAATGTTTTTGGCCTTAATATAAGTAATCTCACAACAAATAATGCAATAATAGAAATCCAGCGGAGATGTTCACCAAAGGTAGGTTTAGAGTATAATGTGAATTTTAAAACGGATGTCGGAATATTGTTAAAGCATAATCTTCGGCAGGCAAAAGCAGTTTATACCAGCAGGTTCTATAATTTCACAGGACCTGCTTAAGTTGCATAAATTTTGAACATGCAAAGTAACTTTAAAAGTTAATTTGATATTAAACTCAGAAGAATGTGTGGTAGGTTTGAAGTATTTTGAATATCTTAAAACTAACATTTGCGGTTTAGTGTAGAAACCATCTACTTAGGATATCATTAAGATTGCCCATTGCTTCTTAAAAAGTTTTCAGCATTGATAAAAAATTTCTTTTACTAATTTGTCGTTAAAAAAAAGGTTGCTTTTGCCTGCTGTACAGCTTCAGTTATAAAAACAGTTCAAACTAACAGTTTACAATTGCAAACTTTTTTGAAGCCATAGAGTTGTTTAAATGGGCTCATTTTTTTTCAAAAACAAACTCTTACTGATTAGGAAAATCAACAAATGAATGAGCAACTGACAGATATAGACTTCAATTTTGCTCTTTTAAACGGAACGATCCCATACTGATAAGTGCATTACTTCACAGTCATTTGCTTTTGAGAAACTTCATACTGAATAATTAGTGTTAACAAGGCGGCTTACAATAACTCTTTTAGTCCTACAAGTTACTTAATTTTCTGAGAATTTGATGGCGATCAGAAAAAACAACAATCAAGCATCAATTGACTGGGATGTTGATAAACTTGTTCTTTATTTAAATGCAGTAACAGCATTCTGGATAGAGCACACAGATTAAACAAAAAAAGTACAAGATATAATGCATGTTGAATAATTACTATTAATCACATAGTCTACACCAGCTGATTTTCGTTTTTAAAGTGTTATTATAGTCGTACATTGAACTAGATTATTGATTAACTATCAGATACTCAGAAAATTATGAAACTACCCCATTTATAACCACTAGTCTAGGACTATTGTAGACTATTCATAATAGGCTCTTGCCATTTAAAATAATAAAGTTATAGTCAGTAGTAGTTGATGCTAGTTTTTTTTCTCAGCAAATTGTGAAACTGCCTCATTTTATATCAGAAAGTAGGCTACTGTAGACTGTTAGTGAACAACCATATTTTTTAACTTTTAAAATTATCATGCTGTTTGATTTGATGCTGAATCTATTCTTATAGCATTGTCATTTAAAACACGTTTTTGCCTTTGTGGTCAACATTATCTCTTTGCCCATCTCTATTATTAACTTAGTGTATGAAAGTGTAACGTTTATTTGTCGTGGTTGGCGACGGTGTCTTTATGATTAGATGTTCGTTATTAAACAATGTGATTAAAACAATAAATTGTTGAACATAGCACCACCCAAGTTAAAGGTAGGTCTCCTGTTATTATAATATTATAATTTTTACATTTGGTAGCGACAAAAACAAAGTTCACTCTGAGATTTCGGTTTTGCATCATTATCGATCGGTTATAGTCGAAAATTACGTCGAATGCAGTGTAAATTTGTATTTTGCATGATAAACAAGTGGTGTGTTAAAATCGGACCGTTTTTTGGTTAGGTAAGGTTTATAATAAATATGATAGTTTCAAGGACGGCCAAAAATTGCAATAACCGTAGGAATACGTGTTTTATTGAACGTTTTTTGGGGTAGTCGTCGTCATCAAGGTCATTTTTTTTTAACAAGTGGCCAATGACGCTTGTTATGTATTCACGAGTCATAATACGAAGATTCAGATCGTCTGGTTGATAAAGCGATGTATTTTAGATGAATCAAGTCTTTTTGTGGTTTTCGAGTATATTAGTGTTATTGTCTATTACGTGTTTATCTGAGGTTATGGCAACCCTGAAAAACGTTTTCCACCGGCAACCAAGATGGCTTTTTTTAGCGCGAAGTGTTAACAGAAAATATGATGATTAGGTGGTTTTTACCCCCTTAATAATAATAAAAATAGGTAAAAAAAAACGATCAGCGACGGTTGTAATGTGAAAATTGAGCGATTGTGCGGTAAGCATTCTAGATTTTATCGAATTTCGTTAGCCAAACCTAGATACAGTATTGGTAAGCAACAAAGCAACAGAAGGTGATTTTTGCAATATTTTAACATATGGAAGTGGTGTCTTGAGGTAAATAGTTAGTTTTCAATTGATTAATGCGTGAACGCCATAGAAAATCTCGTAATTAATATCTATATTATTTGTGGATAGGGTGATGAGTCGTCCATAAAGAAATGGCAATTTTTTGTGACTTAACGCCGTTTTTTACCARAATCTGGCCTAAATAGCGTTGTTGAAGTATAGTGAGAGTAGCAGGAGTCGTATTGATGGTGTCTGTATTGCAGCACAGAGTTTAGGTTTTCTAGGTTAGTCGAACCTACTTAGCCAGTACGGTCAACATCGGAAAAGGGACCGCTAAGTGTGTTAGGGCCATCGTTAGGTAGAAACCACTTACTACTTGGTGAAATTAAACAAAACAAGTTGTTTCAATTGTCGTCTTAATGTGAAAGGTTAGTGCGATGATGAGACGATTCTTGAAAACGGAAAAATGTTAATGCAACTTGTGATGTGGCAAAATTGAGCTAGTATTAGGTTGTTTGGTTAAAATATCATGCATGTTGAGTGGTTTTAGTCATTTTGAAAGAAATACAAGGTTCCAGTGGTTATCTATTACTGTTGTAACATTTTATTCCATAAAAAATCAAAACTTAAGCGTGCAGGTTAGCAAGTAACAATAAAATCTTTGCAATTTGACCAAAATTCCTGTTGCTCAAGAGTTTATGCTATGCTGATCATACACCATAAACTGCTTTACCTTTTTTTTATTATAGCAACTTATGGCGTTTGATCAGCATAGTTCCTGACCAGCAGAAATTTTTTGTAAAGATTTTATGTTGTTAAAGACCAACCAGCAAATTAGAATCCCTCAGTCTAAGCCATATGAATTTTTACTAAGAGTAAAATCCCATGGAATGCCAATGCTAATAGAATTTTTCTCTTCTTTACAGTTCGAAATGCTCAGCTGGACGTAGCAAGCCCACACCATTCAGAAGAGGTTAGTTTGTGAACTGCAGGGACCTTAGAACATAGAGCAACAGACAACAAGCTTCCGTTACCAGCAACTTCATATATTGCAATATAAAAAGTAAGTGGGGTATTATATTATTGGCATAATTCTACTTAGTTTTAAAATTTTACACTTTATAATTATGCTTACATATCAAAGGAGATGTTAGGTCAATTCCATTGTCGTAAATGTTGTTTTTTCCTTGGTTAGCAGCATTCCTATGAACAAGAAAGTCAATTAGTAAAGAATTTGATTATATTTGAAAAATCTTCTTTTGGGTTATTAGTCTAATTAGTTTAAAAGCCATTTTAAATGTATTTATAGCTCACAAGATAAGACCTTGATTAGGGGTATGGAAGCCTTTATTCTTAAATGTTGCAAATCAGTCAGTATTTACCAAGTAATTTTGACAACTAATAGTTAAATTTAAAGAAAAACAGGCAGCCAATACAAATTAATATGTTTAAAAATTAATAATCATTATCAATTTTTATATGGCTGCATAGGCTACATTGTTGGTACTGTAAAAAGCACTAACATTAGTAAAACAAAAATTTCACACCTTTGGGAAATGTGGTAGAAAATTGTAAATTTTATATTTGCAGCTCAAGACTTTCTTGGAGATCTACACAGGATACTTATGCTGCAGGAGAATAATAAAAGGTAAGGAAATCACATTAAAGCAACAAGTGAATGTGCATGTGTGTTTTTTTTTGTTTAATTTTAACCCTTTTTAAAACAACTAAAAAAGTTGTGGTTTCTTTTAAATTCTGTGATGTTATTGGTTTATTTTTAAATAATTTTGAAGTATACCATCACATCTGTGGCACTTTAGACCCCAATCACTTAATGACTGTAAAATTAAATTTACATGGGTAATGTATGTTTGTACTGGATTAATAGCAACAGATGTGATATATAGCTAATAAAAATAGCACTTGCTCAATCCATTATCAACCTAAAGGATGGCTCTATATACATGTAAAGACATAACAGTCATGTAAAATGTTAATGAAGTTTCACTAGTAACAATATAATGCACGTTTTGTTTTGCTCCCACAGCTAACTAGGTATTGCAGAAAAGTTAATTCACAAGAATTTAGTAAGTGCTCATAATTTTAAAATCAAAATAAAATCTTTGTACAGGTTTTACTTTGGGAATACTAAATAAAAATTAAAAATGTGGCCTTCCTTGTAAACAGCATGTAAAGTTGGGCGTTTTCTCTTCATATTAGTTTTTAAAAATTTATCATGTCTTTACAATGAGCCGAAAAAATAAAAAAATTTAAAAAATAAGGCCTGTGCGATAAATTCTATAGTGCTTGTTTGCAGACCCCTTTTAATGTCTAATGTAAACCTAACCTGTGTTATTTTACGGGTTATCGTACAATTTCGAATTTGTAAAAAGGAGGGGAGGTTGTGAATTAGAAGTATGATATAATAACACCACCATACTTCAAGTAGTATTAATCAGTGTAAACACGATAAGGTAAGTACTAACACTGACAAACTTCAATTAGTTCTGTGCAAGCCAAACCAAATTAGTTACGTGAAAATATTTTTTTTAGAAGCGATTAATTTAAATTAACAAATAATATAACTTCTTGTAATCTTCTGTTTATAAATAATACCTCCTCTTTACAAAACTAGAAAAGAACTGCTTGTGATAATTGGGTTACTTTTGACTATTTAAAGAAACTTCGAGGCTTTGCTAAAAATTAACATGATTTTGGCAACAATATAAATAATGTTGCAATAAATAATGTAACATGATATAAATCCAGCGGAGGTGTTCACCAAAGGTAGGTTTAGAGTATAAAGTGTATTTTAAAATATGATGTTGAAATATTGTTAAAGCATAATCTTCGGCAGGCAACAGCAATTTATACCATGATAATTTCATGTGACCTGCTCAAGTAACGTAAAATTTGAACATGAAAAGTAAATTTAAAAGTTAATTTTATAATATACTCAGAAGAAATTGAAGAATGCACTTTACATTTGAAACGTTTCGTATATCTTAATACTGACATTTGCGGATTGGTGTAGAAACCATCTACTTACGATATCAGCAGTTGGCCATTAGTTCTTAAGAAGTTTTCACCTTTCATAAAAAAATCGCATTTAGTATTTTGTTCTCAAAAAAGTTGCTTTTGCCTGTCACAGCTTCAATCATAAAAGAGATCAAAGTAAGAGTTTACAACTGCAAACTTTTTTATTTGAAGCCAGAGAGTTGTTTAACTGAGAMAGCTTCTCAATTCTTTCAAAAACAATTTCATAGTGATGAGAAAAATCAAGAATTGATGACCAACTAACAGATATTGACTAAAACTTTGCTCGTTTAAATGGAMCGATCCCATACTGATCAGTGCATTGCTTCAGTCATTTGCTTTTGAGAAATTTCATACTGAATCATTAGTTAAAATGTAGAAGGTAGATGGACTGACTATGATGAATTATGGCACTAGAAGGTGCTGGGAACAGCAGTCACTAGTAAAGAGAAAAACTTTTCAATTCAGCCAGCTTTCGGAATGATTTTATTCCTTCTTCAGGGCGCTAAAAGATTACACTAAAAAAGGATACATTGTAGAAACATAATTTAAAAAAAACATACATTGAGTCGAGGTTAATATTAAAKAGGCATGTTCACTCAGGTAATCTTTTAGCGCCCTGAGGAAGGAATAAAATCATTCTGAAAACTTAGATGAATTGAAAAGAGTTTTTCTCTTTACTAGTGACTGTTACTCCCATAACCTGCTAATAAATAATTAGTGTTAACAAGACAGCTTACAATACCTTTTTTAGCCCTACAAGTTATTTAATTTTCTGAGATTTTGATGGCGATCAGAAAATGACAATTGTTCTTTATTTAAACGCAGCAACCACATTCTGGATAGAGCACACAAATTAAACAAAATAAAAGTACAAGATATAATTCATGTTGAATAATCACTATTTATGACATAGTCTACACCAGCTAATTTTCGTTTATAAAGATTATTGATTAACTATCAGATACACTATGAAGCTACACCATTTAAATAAAGCCACCAGTCTAGGACTATGGTAGAGTATTCATAATAGGATCTTGCCATTTAAAATAATAAAGTTATAGTAAATTATTCCAATGAGTTGATGCTAATTTTTTGCTCAGAAAATTACGAAACTGCCCCATTTTAAAGTGAGTGAACAAACCATATTGTTTTTAACTTTTAAAATTATCAATGCTGTTTGATTTGATGCTGAATCTATTCCTATAGCACTGTCATTTAAAACATGTTTATGCAGTTGTGGGCAACAGTATCTAATTGCCCATTTCTATTAGTTTAGTGATGCAAGTGTAACATTCATTTGTCTTAGTTGGCGACGACGCCTTTTTGTTTAGATATTTCTCCAGATGATATTAGATGTTAAATTCGTTATTAAACAGTGTGATTAAAACAATACAGTGTTAAACATAGCACCACCCAAGTTAAAGGTAGGACTCCTGTTATATATCATAATTTTTACAGTTGATAGCAACAAAAACAAAGTTCACTCTGAAATTTCGGTTTTGCACAATTATCGATCAGTTGCAGTCGAAAATTACGTCGAATGTAGTGTAAATTTGTACTTTGCTTGATAAACAAGTGGTGTGTTAAAATCGGACCGTTTTTTTGGTTAGATAAGGTTTATAATAAATATAATAGTTTTAAGGACGGCCGAAAATTGCAATAAACGGTAAGAATGCGTCTGTTATCGATCGCTTTTGGGGTAAGACGTTATCAAGGTCATTTTCAACAGGTGGCCAATGATGCTTTTTATGTATTCACGAGTCATAATACGAAGATTCAGATAGTCTGGTTGATACAGCGATTTATTTTAAATGAATCAAGTCTTTTTGTGGTTTTTGAGCATATTTTAGTGTTATTATTGTCTATTAAGTATTCATTTGAGGTTATGGCAACCCTGAAAATCTTTTTCCACCGGCAACCAAGATGGCTTTTTTATCGCGACGGTGTTAACAGAAATTATGATGATTAGGTGTTTTTTACCCCCTTAATAATACTAAAAACAGGTAAAAAACGATTAGCGATGTTTGTACTGTGAAAATTGAGCGATTCTGGGTAAGCATCCTTCATCTTATCAAATTTCGTATAATCCAACCTAGACATAGCTTTGGTAACCTTTATAACGTGATTTTTGCAACATTTCAACACATGGAAGTGGTGTCTTGCGGTAAATAGTTAGTTTTTAACGTCCTTTTTAATATTTTCAATCAAAAAACGCGCGATCGCGATCGATAACCTCATAATTAGTATCAGTACGTAAAGAAATAGCAATTTCTTATGTGATATAACGGGGTTTTCTACTAAATATGGCCTAAATAGCGTTCTGTAAGTACATTGAGAGTAGCAGGAGTCATATTGGTGGTGCTATATTGCAGCGCAGAGTTTAGGTTTTCTAGGTTCGTTGAACCTATGTAGCCAGTACGGTCAACATCGGAAAAGGGACTGCTAAATGAGTTAGAGCCATCGTTAGGTAGAAACCACTTACTATTTGGTGAAATTAAACAATTTAAGTTGTTTCAATTGTCATTTTAGTGTGAAAGGTTAGTGTGATGATGGGACGATTCTTGAAAACGGAAAAATGTTAACGCAACTCGTGTTGTGGCAAAATTGAGCTAGTATTACGTGGTTTGGTTAAAATATCACGCATGTTGAGTGGTTTTAGTCATTCTGGAAGGAATGTGAGCTTCCAATGGTTATTTATATTGTGGCAAGATTGATTTGATTCCATAATAAATTAAAACCTAAGCGTGCAGATTAGCAGGTGACAATAAAATCTTTGCAAATTGACCAAAATCTTGTTGCCCAAGAATTTATGCTAATCATACACCATAAGCTGTTTTACTGTTTTTTTTATGATAGCATTTTGATGGTGTTTGATCAGCTTAGTTCCTGACTAGAGCTGGGTAGAGTATCGATACCACCGTGTCAGGGTATTCAAGTATTGAAAGTACTCAACAGTATTGAACATATTCAGAAGTTTCAAATTTGTTGAAAATTTCTAAAGTATTGAAATAATTAAAATATGAGAAGCAGCAGAATATTGACAGCATCAAAGTTATTGAAGGTATGAATAATTTAAAGTAAAGGAATCGACATCATTGCAATGTTCAATAATTTAACAATTGATTTATAATTTACACAGTAAATCATCTTCGATAGGTACTTTTGATAAATTATATATATTTGAGTAGTATTGATACTGAACCGGTATTGAATATCAATCCTGTCTAATGGTATCGCCCAGCCTTATTCCTGACTATCAGAAATTTAGTCCATTTGCAAAAATTTTACGTTGTGAATGATCAGCCTGCATTTTAGAATCACCAAATCTAACAATATGAATTTTTGTTAAGTGTAAATTGCCATTCTATGCCAATGTCCATAGAACTTTTCTCTTCTTTACAGTTCTAAATGCTCAGCTGGACGTAGCAAGCCCACACCATTCAGAAGAGGTTAGTTTGTAAACTGTGGGGACCATAGAACATAGAGCAACAGACAACAAGCTTCCGTTACCAGCAACTTCATATATTGCAATATAAAAAGTAAGTGGGGTATTATATTATTGGCATAATTCTACTTAGTTTTAAAATTTTACACTTTATAATTATGCTTACGTATCAAAGGAGATGTTAGGTCAATTCCATTGTCGTAAATGTTGTTTTTGTCCTTGGATGGCAGCATTCCTATAAACAATAAAGTCAATTAGTATAGTATATGATGAGCTTTGAAAAAATTTTTTATGGGTTATTAAACTTACTTGATGGTGCTGCATAACTGCTATCCCGGGCTTCCGTTTCCCTTTTTGAGCTCACTTTGACGTCCATTCTGCACAATCCACTGCAAAAAACGTTTAATTTGTCAAAAAAATTAAACAGTAAACAAAGGAATGACAGATGTGGCAACTAAGATTAAAAATGTCAAATTATTTTAAAAGCCATTTTAAATGTATTTATAGCTCAAAAGATTAGAGCTTGATTAGGGGTTTGGAAGCCTTTATTCTTAAATGTTGCAAATCAGTCATTATTTATCTAGTAATATTGACAACTAATAGTTAAATTTAAAGAAAAACAGGCAGCCACTACAAATTAATATGTTTGAAATTATTAATCACTATCAATTTTTATAGGGCTGCATAGGCTACATTGTTGGTACTGTAAAAAGCACTAACATTAGTAAAACAAAAATTTCACACCTTTGGGAAATGTGGTAGGAAATTTTAAATTTTCTATTTGCAGCTCAAGACATTCTTGGAGATCTACGCAGGATACTTATGCTGCAGGAGAACAATAAAGGTAAGGAAATCATATTAAAGCAACGAGTGAAATGTGCATGTGTTTTTTTTAATTAACCCTTTTTAAAACAACTAAAAAAGTTGTGGTTTCTGTGATGTTATTGGTTTATTTTTAAATAATTTTGAAGTATACCATCACATCTGTGGCACTTTAGACCTAAATCACTTAATGGCTGTAAAATTAAATTTACATGGATAATGTATGTTTGTACTGGTTTAATAGCAATAGATGTGATATATAGGTAATAAAAATAGCACTTCCTCAATCCATTATCATCCTAAAAGAAGGCTCTATATACGTGTAAAGACATAAAAACAGTCATGTAAAATATTAATGATGTTTCACTAGTAACAATATAATGCACTTTTTGTTTTGCCCCCACAGCTAACTAGGTATTGCAGAAAAATTAATTTCACAAGATTTTAGTAAGTGCTCATAATTTTAAAATCAAAATAAAATCTTTTTTTTAAATTGGGAATACTGAATAAAAATTAAAAATGTGGCCTCCATTCCTTGTAAACAGCATGTAAAGTTGGGCGTTTTCTCTTCATATAAGTTTTTTAAGTAATTTGTCATTAAAATAAAGCTGTTATTTAAAAATCGGTTCGGTTGGCCCTGCAGTTTAAACTACTGTCTTTACAATGAGCTGAAAAAAAAAACAAAAAATTTTAAAAATAAGGCCTGTGCGATAAATTCTACAGTGCTTGTTTTCGGACACCTTTTAATGTCTATCGTAACCTAACCTGTGTCATTTTACGGGTTATCGTACAATTTCAGATTTGTAAAAAGGAGGGGAGGTTGTGAATTAGAAGAATGATATAAAAAGGTCAATAAACACTTCCTGCTTGTATCCTTTACAAGTTTTGGAGAATACTTTCAATGTTAATGAAAATATAATAACACCGTCATGCCTAAAGTAGTATGAATAAGTGTAAACACAATAAGGTAAGTACCAACACGGACAAGCTTCAATTAGTACTGAGCAAGCCAAACCAATAGTTAAATGAAAATATTTTTTTAGAAGCGATGAATTTAAATTAACAAATAATATAATAACTTCTTGTAATCTTCTGTTTATAAATAATCCCTCCTCTTTACAAAACTAGAAAAGAACTGCTTGTGATAATTATGTTACAATATAAATAATGTTACAACAAATAATGTAACATGATATAAATCCAGCGGAGGTGTTCAGCAAAGGTAGGTTTAGAGTATAATGTGTATTTTAAAATATGATGCCGGAATATTGTTAAAGTATAATCTTCGACAGGCAACAGCAATTTATACCAGCAGGTTTAATCATTTCATGTGATCCGCTCAAATAGCGTCAATTTTGAACATCAAAAGTAAATTCAAAAGTTAATTTTATAATATACTCAGAAGAAAGTGAAGAATGCATTTTAGGTTTGAGTTGTTTCGAATATCTTAATACTGAAATTTGCGGATTGGTTTGGAAAACATCTACTTACGATATCAGCGGTTGGCCATTACTTCTTAAGAAATTTTCAGCTTTGATAAAAAAATAGCTTTTACTATTTTGTTCTCAAAAAAGTTGCTTTTGCCTGCTGTACAGCTTCAATTATAAAAACAGTTCAAACTAAGGGTTTACAACTGTAAACTTTTTTATTTGAAGCCATAGAGTTGTTTAAATGGGAAAAAACCTCAATTCTTTCGAAAACAATTTCATAGTGATAAGAAAAATAAAGAATTGATGACCAACTGATAGATATTGACTAAAACTTTGCTCTTTTAAATGGAATGATCCCATACTGATCAGAGCATTGCTTCAGTTATTTGCTTTTGAGAAATTTCATACTGAATAATTAGTTAAAATGTGGAAGGTAGACGGACTGACTATGATGAATTATGACACTAGAAGGTTATGGGAATAGCAGTCACTAGTAAAGAGAAAAACTCTTTTCAATTCAACCAAGCTTTCGGAATGATTTTATTCCTTCTTCAGGGCGCTAAAAGATTACACAACAAAAGGATACATTCTAGAAACATAACTCGAAAAAAAAAGACTTGCATTGAGTCGAGGTTAATATTAATTAGGTATGTTCACTCAGATAATCTTTTAGCGCCCTGAAGAAGGAATAAAATCATTACGAAAGCGTGGATGAATTGAAAAGTTTTTCTCTTTACTACTGACTGTTACTACCATACACTTACAATAACTTTTTTAGTCCTACAAGTTACTTAATTTTCTGAGAATTTGATGGCGATCAGAAAAAGACAAGCATCAATTAACTGGGATGTTGATAAAACTTGTTCTTTATTTAAATGCAACAACCGCTTTCTGGATAGAGCACACGAATTAAACAAATTAAATGTACAAGATATAATTCATGTTGAATAATTACCAGCTAATTTTCGTTTTAAAAGTGTTATTATAATCGTACAATGAACTAGATTATTTAACTACCAGAAGCTCAGAAAATTATGAAGCTACACCATTTAAAGCCACCAGTCTAGGACTATGGTAGAGTATTCATAATGGGGTCTTGCCATTTAAAAGATATAGTAAATTATTCCAATGAGCTGACGCTAAATTTTTGCTCAGAAAATTACGAAACTGCCCCATTTTAAAGTGAGTGAACAAACCTGTTTTTAACTTTTAAAATTATCAATGCTGTTTGATTTGATCTATTTCTATAGCACTGTCATTTAAAACATGTTTTTGCAGTTGTGGACAACATTATCTATTTGCCCATCTCTATTAGTTTAGTAATGCAAGTGTAACATTCATTTGTCTTAGTTGGCGACGACGCCTTTTTGTTTAGATATTTCTCCAGATCATATTAGATGTTAAATTCGTTATTAAACAGTGTGATTAAAACAATACAGTGTTAAACATAGCACCACCCAAGTTAAAGGTAGGACTCCTGTTATATATCATAATTTTTACAGTTGATAGCAACAAAAACAAAGTTCACTCTGAAATTTCGGTTTTGCACAATTATCGTTCAGTTGCAGTCGAAAATTACGTAGAATGTAATGTAAATTTGTACTTTGCTTGATAAACAAGTGGTGTGTTAAAATCGGACCGTTTTTTGGTTAGGTAAGGTTTATAATAAATATAATAGTATTAAGGACGGCCGAAAATTGCAATAAACGGTAAGAATGCGTCTGTTATCGATCGCTTTTGGGGTAAGACGTTATCAAGGTCATTTTCAACAGGTGGCCAATGACGCTTTTTATGTATTCACGAGTCATAATACGAAGATTCAGATAGTCTGGTTGATACAGCGATTTATTTTAAATGAATCAAGTCTTTTTGTGGTTTTTGAGCGTATTTTAGTGTTATTATTGACTATTACGTATTCATTGGAGGTTATGGCAACCCTGAAAATCGTTTTCCACCGGCAACCAAGATGGCTTTTTTATCGCGAAGGTGTTAACAGAAAATATGATGATTAGGTGTTTTTTACCCCCTTAATAATACTAAAAACAGGTAAAAAATGATCAGCGATGTTTGTACTGTGAAAATTGAGCGATTCTGGGGGTAAGCATCCTTCATTTTATCAAATTTCGTATAATCCAACCTAGACATAGCATTGGTAACCTTCATAACGTGATTTTTTCAACATTTCAACAAATGGAAGTGGTGTCTTGCGGTAAATAGTTAGTTTTTAACGTCCTTTTTAATATTTTCAATAAAAAAAACGCGCGATCGCGATTGATAACCTCATAATTAGTATCAGTATATCTATGGGTATGGTGATGCCTTCATCCGTAAAGAAACAGCAATTTCTTATGTGATATAACACAGTTTTCTACTAAATCTGGCCTAAATAGCGTTGTTCAAGTACATTGAGAGTAGCAGGAGTAGTATTGGTGATGCCTGTATTGCAGCGCAGAGTTAAGGTTTTCCAGGTTCGTTGAACCCACGTAGCCAGTACGGTCAACATCAGAAAAGGGAATGCTAAATGTATTAGAGCCATCGTTAGGTAGAAACCACTTACTATTTGGTGAAATTAAACAAATCAAGTAGTTTGAATTGTCATTTTAGCGCGAAAGGTTAGTGCGATGATGGGACGATTCTTGAAAACGGAAAAATGTTAACGCAATTCGTGGTGTGGCAAAATTGAGCTAGTATTACGTGGTTTGGTTAAAATATCACGCATGTTGAGTGGTTTTAGTCATTCTGGAAGGAATGTGAGCTTCCAGTGGTTATTTATACTGTTGCAAGATTGATTTGATTCCATTATAAATTAAAACCCAAGCGTGCAGATTAGCAGGTAACAATAAAATCTTTGCAAATTGAACAAAATCTTGTTGCTCAAGAGTTTATGCTGATCCTACACCATAAGCTGTTTTACTGGTTTTTTTAATGATAGCAATTTGATGCTGTTTGATCAGCTTAGTTCCTGACTAGAGCTGGGTAGAGTATCGATACCACCCTGTCAGGGTATTCAAGTATTGAAAGTACTCAACAGTATTGAACATATTCAGAAGTTTCAAATTTGTTGAAAATGTCTAAGTATTGAAATAATTAAAATATGAGAAGCAGCAGAATATTGACAGCATCAAAGTTATTGAAGGTATGAATAATTTAAAGTAAAGGAATTGACATTATTGCAATGTTCAATAATTTAACAATTGATTTATAATTTACACAGTAAATCATCTTCGATAGGTACTTTTGATAAATTTGATATATTCAATACTTTTGATACTTCAATATATTTGAGTAGTATTGATACTGCACCGGTATCGAATATCAATCCTGTCTAATGGTATCGCCCAGCCTTATTCCTGACTATCAGAAGTTTAGTCAATTTGCAAAGATTTGTGAATGATCAGCCTGCATATTAGAATCGCCCAATCTAACAATATGAATTTTTATTAAGTGTAAATTGTCATTCTATGCCAATGTCTATAGAATTTTTCTCTTCTTTACAGTTCTAAATGCTCAGCTGGACGTAGCAAGCCCACACCATTCAGAAGAGGTTAGTTTGTAAACTGCGGGGACCTTAGAACATCGAACAACAGACAACAAGTTTCCGTTTCTAACAACTTTATATATTGCAGTATAAAAAGTAAGTGGGGTATTATATTATTGGTGTAATTCTACAAACTAACAATTAGTTTCAAAATTTTACACATTACAATTATACTTACATATCAAAGGTGATGTTAGGTCAATTCCATTGTTGTAAATATAGTTTTTTCCTTGGATGGCAGCATTCCTGTGAACAACAACTTCAATTAGTAGAGTATCTAATGAGTATCAAAAAATGTTCTTTTGGGTTATTGAACTTACTTGTTGGCGTTGCATAACTGCTGTCGCAGGTCTCTATTTTCTTTTTGAGCTGACTTTGACTTCCATCCTGCAGAATTCACTGTAAAAAATGTTGAATTTGTCAAAAAAATTAAACAATAAACAAAGGAATGACAGATTTGGCAACTAAGATTAAAAATTTCTAACTAATTTAAAAGCAAATTGTTACCGACGCTTGCGAGCGGTGCCATGCGGCATGCGCGCCATTTTGAATGTATTTATAGCTCATAAGATTGAAGCTTGTTTAGGGTTTGGAGGTCTTTGTTCTTGAATGTTGCAAAAAAAACCAGTCATTGTATATGTAGTAATTTTGACAACTAATAATAAAATAAAACCAGCAGCTAATACACATAGATTATCGATTCGTTTCTATTAACGGACTCTTATTGCAATATTCAATACCAGGATTACCAGGTAGAGATCAATGGTCTCCGGCCATTGTAAAGCGACATGAGCACACAAAAACGACAAAAAGGCTAAAGAACAAGCAAAAATTATCTTTCAATGAGCTCCCAGAACCACAAATTTCTCATCGTATGTATTATAACACCTCGACAAATTACTATTTTCACAAAAAGGACTATGACGTCGCTATAAAGTGGTACATTTCAGTACGCAAATTACGCCCGTCAAAAAAAATTCCGAGCATACCAGATATTTCTCCACGTGGTCCACTGCTTCTTTTCGCTTATCCACATATAATTCCTCAATCTAGCTGGAAAAACCGGCTAATTTTCCGCACTTTTCACACGGCACGACGTAGGTATTTCCATCGCGGCACGCCTTTGATTTTCGAGGACATTACGGCGATGCCAGATGGATAGTGTTGGAAATCGTCTAGGGATTGTCATTTTCCCAAAAATCTCTAAATATCGTATAACCAAACCTAGGTTTTTGCTGGAGATTTGTTATAAATAACAATAACATTTTTGCACTTCCCTTTTTAACTTCGTCAAGAATGGTTTTGATTGACGTCTTCTTTAAGAATCGTATTTTTTTAATTATCGTGTTCCTCTAAATAATTGGCGATTTTTTCCACTCATTATCACTTAGTGTATTAAATAATGGCCAGACATTTGTAAGTTATGTGAAATGTTAGGGCCTGTCACCATTAAGAGCAAGGCATGCATATAAAAACTCCGAAGAAAGGAAATTATTTTTGCATATCTGTTATTAAACATTATTTAAATTACCTTTTATGCCAAGTATTATCACGTTTTGTACATCTGTTGCGTAATTCCCTAGATTTTACACGAAAGTAGCAGCGTTTTCCTTTTTCTCTAAGTGATGTGAGATTCACTAGAACTAAAGATAATTTGTTAGTTTGGCAACGCCGTTTCTAGGAATTGATTGGGTAAGATGGGGCGACGGCAGTGCCATCTGGTGATCGCCATGTATCCAAAAATGTAACTTGTTAAGTGAGATGTCGCCCCCATCTACCTAGGCAACCGGTACGGATACTGATACAGATAAAGTTCGTAGAGGAAACAAATTAACATTCAGCCTCTTTCTTATTTTATTAAACAGCTGGGATAATAAATTAGTGACTCCTCAGTTTGATAAACTGTTTATTATTTTATTAAACTACAAACGAAGAACGTTCAACAAAATGAAATGATCTAAAGATATAGTTGATAAGACTAGCAAAAGTTCTGTTGGAAAGCAACAATATTTATTTGCCTGATAATTTTATCACCAAAAAACTCAAATTTGATGTTACATGTTTTATACAAACAGTAATCGATAGTATAAATACTTAACAAAATGTGCAGCAACAATTTTTATCGAAAACAATATAAATAGATTAAAGAATAGTATTGGTATACTACAATCTTTGAATATAGAATGTATTCTATATTCAAAGCTACAATGCAGATTTTGAACCATAACTTCAACTTGCTGTAACATTTGTCAAAAACGATTTTATTGAGTAAAATAAGAACAATTACAATCAGTACACTTTTACCAATGAGGAACAAATTTATTTATGCCAGTAACGTAGAAGTCTGGCACTTTGGAGGTGATAAAGTAGTTGCTCTGTTTTGGATTTTATTTATTTTATCGATGTGCTTGAAAAGTGGTAGTCTGTGGATGAAAAGTTCCGCAAGTATGGTGGTTAGTGGAGAGTTTCACAGCCTAACTCATGCATTGAAATGTACAGTCTGATATTGTCATGAAGAACAATTGAGCGTTTTCTCTTGATTAATGTTGGGCATACATCATCCAATCTTTGATGATGCATTTTCTTGATTTGCTGGCAGTACTTTTCTGCTAGGGTGGTTTTTCGTGAATTCAGCAATCTGCAATTATTATAAGACTGGCTTCAGAGCACCAAGAAGATACCATAATCTTCTTATAATGTAGTTCTAGCTTTGAAAAGTGTKTTGGAGATTGGTCGTGTCCAACCATTGAGCTGATAACAATCAGCCTGATGTCACAGAGATTTATTCTTCATCGCATGTTACAATTTGGTCAAAAAAGAGGTCATTTTTGTTTTGAAGAAGAAAAGACAACTTTGTTGATATTTTGAGTAGCAGCACTGTGGCCTAGCGTATACTKACACAAATAAATAAAACAAAGCACACAYTTTGCAATATCTATTAATAAAATCTGAATMGTATCCAAAAAATGTAAGGAAAACTGAGATTCAAATAGATAAWAAGAGATAGCTCTAAAATGATATGSTGCAGACTAAAAAAAACTTACAATATCTTCTCATAAATTAGTATTAAAGAAAAATAACGAAATGCATACACATTTTTTAAATTTGCTTTTCTCATTTGTTATAGATCCTGATGCCATGCAAGAGGAGATGGTCGTGGCTGAGTACAACAAATGGTTGTATTCAGCCGGGTGAGTGCTAGCTATAGTTTTCTACTATTTCCGTGACATTCCAAATGTGCAAAGTATTTTTCCGTATTCAAACTATACGCGATACTATATTTTGGGGGAAGGGTTCTTTTTTATAACACAGGGAAGTATCAACTTTTTTTATTACTGGCATTAACTCTAATGAATCTTTTTCAGCACCGTCTGTTTCGGTAGCAGACTACGGGGTCTGTTCGCGATGTTAGCTCGGTAGTGTTATCAGCAGATGCTGTACGCTTTAAAAATGACAAATTTAGCTCTCGTTCGTTAGTGTTAGTGTGGGATTTTTATTTTATAATTCTTAAAAATTAGTGACTCTTAAGTATCGCGTTTAATTCTAATTTTAATTATTAGACTCGTACAAAATAAATAGTGATGGACCTTATTTCTGGTGCACCGAGGGACAAGAGTATTAGAGCTACGTTTTGTGGCCAAATACTGTAAGTTACTGTCTAAATAGTTTCCTGGATTTCAAAATCAAAAACTGCTTCGTATATTTCATTCGTTGACAATTGTTCTCTATTGTTACAGGAAGTCTTATCGTGGGGGGTAAGACTGCATGATGCAGTATTTGGTCGGGTGAGCGCTTTTCATATGATTCCTTTTTGTTTGTAGCTTTAGTTGACTTTGCACATTTGGAATTTTTCGTATTTTGGGTGGGTGGGAAAAGTGATGGTGAATCATTAGTGTAGTGTTCTTCAAAGGTGCTCGTAAGTATAAAAAAAACTGCAAGTACACAGGAATAAAATATAGCTAATGTATTTTTCTTTATTTTTTAGGCATGGTCTTCCATGGAGAGGATAAGGACTTGGTTTGGCAAGCTACTTGGTAATTTGATTAATTGTCTTGTATATATTGTTTTTATACTGTTTATTTTATTGCATAATGAGATTTTATGTTTCAGTGACATGGATATTGTTTTGAGGTAACACTTTTATTAATTGTATTCACTTTTACTATAATTTTTTGCATTCATTTTCAATTAGTGTATTAATGTTTAAATTGAAATAATTTTTTGTTCCAGATAATTCTACAGTTCCAGCTGAAGAAAACAAAATTCACAAGGGTCACTTGTTCGGTTAGCCTGAGGCGCCGACTACACCCGTTTACAAATTTTTTTTTCGTAGGAAAACATGTTGCCGCTGCTACCAATGGCGGTTTCAATTAGTATGTTAACTCTTTAATCTTTTCTATTACAGCATTTTTGTGGTTTGAGTRAGTCACTGTATATCTTCTTAATTTAATCAAATTGTCCCTTTACATCATTTTGACTAAACCTAAGTTGCATATTTGTATTTTAACCATTATTCTGTTTCAGGAGTTATTAATTTTGTATGTTGCAGGTACATGGATGTCTTCAGGTAAATATTTTTTTAGTTTGTCACACCTTTTTTTATCTTTTTCTTTTACAGAATATTTTGGCGTTGGGCCTCTTATCATTTACTAAATATATTTTCTTTCAGTTTTGGGTGACATGGACCCAGGCATTCAAAGCAGCATATTTTCATGTTCTAAAATTATTTTTTTCTGTTACAGATTTGTGTACTTTTTTTAATCTCTTACTTTTACAGCATATCTTGGCTTTGGGTTCTTCTTTGGACCTCTATCATTTACTAAATATATTTTTTACAGTTTTAGGTAACATGGATCCACGGGTTCAAAACAGCATATTTTCATGTTCTAAAATTAATTTTTTCTGTTACAGATTCGTGTACTTTTTTTTAATCTTTTACTTTTACAGCATATTTTGGCTTGGATACTTCTTTGCAGCTCTATCATTTACTAAATATATTTTCTTTCAGTTTAAGTGACATGGACCCAGGCATTCAAAGCAGCATATTTTCATATTTTAAAAGTATTTTTTTGTTACAGATTCATGTACTTTTTTTAATCTATTACTTTTACAACATATTTTAGCTTTGGGTACTTCTTTAGACCTCTATCATTTACTAAATATTTTTTTACAGTTTTAGGTAACATGGATCCACGGGTTCAACGCAGCATATTTTCATGTTCTAAAATTATTTTTTTCTGTTACAGATTCGTGTACTTTTACAGCATATCTTGGCTTTGGGTACTTCTTTGGACCTCTATCATTTACTAAATATTTTTTTTACAGCTTTAGGTAACATGGATCCACGGGTTCGAAGCAGCATATTTTCATGTTCTAAAATTATTTTTTTCTGTTACAGATTCGTGTACTTTTGTTAATCTCTTACTTTTACAGCATATCTTGGCTTTGGGTACTTCTTTGGACCTCTATCATTTACTAAATATTTTTTTACAGCTTTAGGTAACATGGATCCACGGGTTCAAAGCAGCATATTTTCATGTTTTCAAATTATTTTTTTCTGTTACAGATTCGTGTACTTTTTTTAATCTTTTACTTTTACAGCATATTTTGGCTTGGATACTTCTTTGCAGCTCTATCATTTACTAAATATATTTTCTTTCAGTTTAAGTGACATGGACCCAGGCATTCAAATCAGCATATTTTCATGTTCTAAAATTATTTTTTTCTGTTACAGATTTGTGTACTTTTTTTAATCTCTTACTTTTACAGCATATCTTGGCTTTGGGTTCTTCTTTGGACCTCTATCATTTACTAAATATTTTTTTACAGCTTTAGGTGACATGGATCCAGGCATTCAAAGCAGCATATTTTCATGTTTCAAAAATATATTTTCTGTTACAGATTCATGTACTTTTTTAGCCTTTAGGGGCTGAATTGGTACTAGTAGAAGTGGACCCCAGGAGACCGAAGAGGATAATGCAACATTAATGGCCAAATACTGTAAGTAACACATTACATTGTAATTAATGTTTGTCTTTAAATCAAATCTCTATAAGCCACTTTGAATGTTCCGTATCATAATTATTATTTGAACAGTTAAGAATATCAATTCTCATTTGTATCATKGTGTTCATGACTAGAAGTATAACTTCAAAATGATTTATTCTAATTTTTCTTTCTGTTTGTTACAGGAAGTCTTATCGTGGGGGGTAAGACTGCATGATGCAGTATTTGGTCGGGTGAGTGCTAGTTATAATTTTCTATTTCTTTCGGGGTATTCCAAATGTGCAATGTATTTATTATTTCCGAAACCTTAAAACACGGAAATTCATTTCAAAAGGGGAGGTATTCTTTTATTTTATGTGCAGGCAAGTATCAACTTTCTTATTAATATTTTTACATGTAGCTAACATGTTTTTCTTCCAGCACAATCGAGTTCGGTAGCAGACTACGGGGTCTGTTCGCGTTCTTAGGTCGGTAGTGTTATCAGCAGATGCTGTCGCTTTAAAAATGACAAATTTAGCCCTCATTCGTTACCGTTAGTGCGGGATTTTTTTTGGTAATTCTTAAAAATTAGTGACAAGTATCGGGTATAATTCCAACTTTAATTATTAAATTCGTATAACATAAATAGTGATGGACATTATTTCTGGTGCATCGAGGGACAAGATGATCAGAGCTACGTTTTGTGGCCAAATACTGTAAGTTTCAATCTAAATGCTTATTAACTTGTACTGTCTACATCTTTCCTGAGATTTCATTAAAAAAAACTAGCTTCATATATTTAATGTCTTGACAGTCTTTCTCCTTTGTTACAGGAAGTCTTATAGTGGGGGGTAAGACTGCATGATGCAGTATTTGGTCGGGTGAGCGCTTTTCATATGATTCCTTTTTGTTTATAGCTTTAGTTGACTTTGCACATTTGGAATATTTCATATTTTGGGTGGGTGGTAAAAGTGACAGTGAATCATTAGTGAGTAGTGACTTCTATTCTTTAAAGGTACTCGTAAGTACAAGCAAAACTGCTAGTATCCAGGAACAAAATATAGCTAATCTACCTACTTTTCTTTAGTTCACAGGTATGAAGATATGAGAAGGATAAGGGGTTGGTCTGGTAATTTAGCTTACTAATTTGATTTATTCTTATTTATTTATTTTATTGCAGTTCTCAGTTAGCACTTAGTATTTTAGTTGATTTTCGATTAATATGTTAAATTATTTAGATGTTTCAAGGCTAAAATAAAATTGTTTATACTGTTTTTGAAGTTTTGTATAATGTGAAGGCTACTCCAACGCGTTCATTAAAAAAAATCTTGCTCGGGGGTGGCTGGGAGGTTCAATCTCTGGAGTAGCCTTTATAACAATTATTAAAACTGCTTGTTAAATTGTTTACTTAGATATTTCAAGTCTATAAAAAATTGTACTGTCCTAGAAGTTTTGTGTAGGTAATATAAAGGCTACTCCAACACGTTCATTAAAAAAAACCTTGCTCGGGGGTGGCTGGGAGGTTCAATCTCTGGAGTAGCCTTTATAATAATTGTTAAACCTGCTTGTTAAATTGTTTACTTAGCTATTTCAAGTCTATAAAAAATTGTACTGTCCTAGAAGTTTTGTGTAGGTAATATAAAGGCTACTCCAACACGTTCATTAAAAAAAACCTTGCTCGGGGGTGGCTGGGAGGTTCAGTCTCTGGAGTAGCCTTTATAATAATTATTAAAACTACTTGTTAAATTGTTTACATAGATATTTCAAGTATGCAAAAAATTGTATTCTTCTAGAAGTTTTGTGTAGGTATATAAAGGCTATTCCAAAGCATTCATTAAAAAAAATCTTGCTCGGGGGTGCCTGGGAGGTTCAATATCTGGAGTAGCCTTTATAATAATTATTAAACCTGCTTGTTAAATTGTTTACTTAGATATTTCAAGTCTACAAAAAATTGTACTGTCCTAGAAGTTTTGTGTAGGTAATATAAAGGCTACTCCAACRCKTTCATTAAAAAAAACCTTGCTAGGGGGTGGCTGGGAGGTTCAATCTCTGGAGTAGCCTTTATAATAATTGTTAAACCTGCTTGTTAAATTGTTTACTTAGCTATTTCAAGTCTATAAAAAATTGTACTGTCCTAGAAGTTTTGTGTAGGTAATATAAAGGCTACTCCAACACGTTCATTAAAAAAAACCTTGCTCGGGGGTGGCTGGGAGGTTCAGTCTCTGGAGTAGCCTTTATAATAATTATTAAAACTACTTGTTAAATTGTTTACATAGATATTTCAAGTATACAAAAAATTGTATTCTTCTAGAAGTTTTGTGTAGGTATATAAAGGCTATTCCAAAGCATTCATTAAAAAAAATCTTGCTCGGGGGTGGCTGGGAGGTTCAATATCTGGAGTAGCCTTTATAATAATTATTAAACCTGCTTGTTAAATTGTTTACTTAGATATTTCAAGTATACAAAAAATTTTACTCTTCTAGAAGTTTTGTGTAGGTAATATAAAGGCTACTCCAACACGTTCATTAAAAAAAACCTTGCTCGGGGGTGGCTGGGAGGTTCAATCTCTGGAGTAGCCTTTATAATAATTGTTAAACCTGCTTGTTAAATTGTTTACTTAGCTATTTCAAGTCTATAAAAAATTGTACTGTCCTAGAAGTTTTGTGTAGGTAATATAAAGGCTACTCCAACACGTTCATTAAAAAAAACCTTGCTCGGGGGTGGCTGGGAGGTTCAGTCTCTGGAGTAGCCTTTATAATAATTATTAAAACTACTTGTTAAATTGTTTACATAGATATTTCAAGTATGCAAAAAATTGTATTCTTCTAGAAGTTTTGTGTAGGTATATAAAGGCTATTCCAAAGCATTCATTAAAAAAAATCTTGCTCGGGGGTGGCTGGGAGGTTCAATATCTGGAGTAGCCTTTATAATAATTATTAAACCTGCTTGTTAAATTGTTTACTTAGATATTTCAAGTATACAAAAAATTTTACTCTTCTAGAAGTTTTGTGTAGGTAATATAAAGGCTACTCCAACACGTTCATTAAAAAAAACCTTGCTCGGGGGTGGCTGGGAGGTTCAGTCTCTGGAGTAGCCTTTATAATAATTATTAAAACTACTTGTTAAATTGTTTACATAGATATTTCAAGTATGCAAAAAATTGTATTCTTCTAGAAGTTTTGTGTAGGTATATAAAGGCTATTCCAAAGCATTCATTAAAAAAAATCTTGCTCGGGGTGGCTGGGAGGTTCAATATCTGGAGTAGCCTTTATAATAATTATTAAACCTGCTTGTTAAATTGTTTACTTAGATATTTCAAGTCTATAAAAAATTTTACTCTTCTAGAAGTTTTGTGTAGGTAATATAAAGGCTACTCCAACACGTTCATTAAAAAAAACCTTGCTCGGGGGTGGCTGGGAGGTTCAGTCTCTGGAGTAGCCTTTATAATAATTATTAAAACTACTTGTTAAATTGTTTACATAGATATTTCAAGTATGCAAAAAATTGTATTCTTCTAGAAGTTTTGTGTAGGTATATAAAGGCTATTCCAAAGCATTCATTAAAAAAAATCTTGCTCGGGGGTGGCTGGGAGGTTCAATATCTGGAGTAGCCTTTATAATAATTATTAAACCTGCTTGTTAAATTGTTTACTTAGATATTTCAAGTCTACAAAAAATTGTACTGTCCTAGAAGTTTTGTGTAGGTAATATAAAGGCTACTCCAATGCGTTCATTAAAAAAAAATCTTGCTCGGGGGTGGCTGGGAGGTTCAGTCCCTGGAGTAGCCTTTATAATAATTATTAAAACTGCTTGTTAAACTGTTTACTTAGATATTTCAAGTATACAAAAAATTTTACTCTTCTAGAAGTTTTGTGTGGGTAATATAAAGGCTACTCCAACGCGTTCATCAAAAAAAATTTTGCTCGGGGGTGGCTGGGAGGGTCAATATCTGGAGTAGCCTTTATAATAATTTTTAAACCTGCTTGTTAAATTGTTTACTTAGATATTTCAAGTCTACAAAAAATTGTACTGTCCTAGAAGTTTTGTGTAGGTAATATAAAGGCTAAKCCAACGTGTTCATCAAAAAAAAATCTTGCTCGGGGGTGGCTGGGAGGTTCAGTCTCTGGAGTAGCCTTTATAATAATTATTAAAGCTGCTTGTTAAATTGTTTACTTAGACATTTCAAGTCAATAAAAAATTGTACTGTCCTAGAAGTTTAGTGTAGGTAATATAAAGGCTACTCCAACGCGTTCATCAAAAAAATTTTGCTCGGGGGTGGCTGGGAGGGTCAATATCTGGAGTAGCCTTTATAATAATTTTTAAACCTGCTTGTTAAATTGTTTACTTAGATATTTCAAGTCTACAAAAAATTGTACTGTCCTAGAAGTTTTGTGTAGGTAATATAAAGGCTACTCCAACGCGTTCATCAAAAAAAAATCTTGCTCGGGGGTGGCTGGGAGGTTCAGTCTCTGGAGTAGCCTTTATAATAATTATTAAAGCTGCTTGTTAAATTGTTTACTTAGATATTTCAAGTCAATAAAAAATTGTACTGTCCTAGAAATTTAGTGTATGTAATATAAAGGCTACTCCAACGCGATCATAAAAAAAAAAATCTTGCTCGGGGGTGGCTGGGAGGTTCAATATCTGGAGTAGCCTTTAGAATAATTATTAAACCTGCTTGTTAATTTTTTTACTTATATATTTCAAGTCAATAAAAAATTGTACTGTCCTAGAAGTTTAGTGTAGGTAATATAAAGGCTACTCCAACGCGTTCATCAAAAAAAATTTTGCTCGGGGGTGGCTGGGAGGGTCAATATCTTGAGTAGCCTTTATAATAATTATTAAACCTGCTTGTTAAATTGTTTACTTAGATATTTCAAGTCTACAAAAAATTGTACTGTCTTAGAAGTTTTGTGTAGGTAATATAAAGGCTACTCCAACACGTTCATTAAAAAAAATCTTGCTCGGGGGTGGCTGGGAGGTTCAGTCTCTGGAGTAGCCTTTATAATAATTATTAAAACTGCATGTTAATTGTTTAMTTAGATATTTCAAGTCTACAAAAAATTTTACTCTTCTAGAAGTTTTGTGTAGGTAATATAAAGGCTACTCCAACACGTTCATTAAAAAAAATCTTGCTCGGGGGTGGCTGGGAGGTTTAATATCTGGAGTAGCCTTTAGAATAATTATTAAACCTGCTTGTTAATTTTTTTACTTAGATATTTCAAGTCAATAAAAAATTGTACTGTCCTAGAAGTTTAGTGTAGGTAATATAAAGGCTAATCCAACGCGTTCATCAAAAAAAAAATCTTGCTCGGGGGTGGTTGGGAGGTTCAATATCTGGAGTAGCCTTTAGAATAATTATTAAACMTGCTTGTTAAATTGGTTGAGTACCCTTTACAATTGTTAAAAATGTTTTAAAATTGATGTTTAAGGTCACAATAAAGTTATATATAGATACTTTTTCAGGTTTTTTTAGTATTCATCGAAATAAAATCACTAGCACGTTATCCATAATTTACACACGTTTATTATATTTCCATTTGATATAGGTACTTACAAAGTTATTGCACAAATAACGTCTAACATTACAGCATGCTGTCAGTTACTTCTCCGGGATCTTCTAGCGCGTTTTTTCTTTCATTTATCGCCGTGACTAGTTTTCTGTAAGGTCCTAACGGCAAGTTTAGGGACTTTAGATCATTTTCCGTTAGTAACATTAAAGCGTCCAAGTCTATCTTTTGTTCCTCGAATCTTGGAAGGTATTCCTTCAGTCCCCATGCTGTCAAAAACCTTTCTAATGGCCCGTTAGGGTTGTCTTCGTCGCTTGACTCTGATTCTGTAACAAAAAAGAATTATGATTATTTACGTAACACGGACACAATTTTGATCGTTTTGAGAAATTTTCTTTGAAAATTCATCAAGATAGAGGTGTAGTCTAACTAAGAAATGACCATCATATACGAGCCCAGTCGCTTATTACCAAATAAAACGTAACTGCTCCAAGAGCTGTCATAAAAAAAGGATTACAAAATTAACAAAATTGAACAATACTATGTGTTTATAAGCAACTACAACAAACACAACCTGAATAGAGTCCATGTAACAATTATTATAAAACACATAAATAGAAAATTATGTTCAAGTCGCCTGTCGCAAATGAATTGGACCGTTCCTTATTTTGTTTTGTTACCACTGCGTGGCATCACCTTTATGTTTAATTACTGCACTAAGTGGTCTGGGCATAGTGACTACCAACTTTTTACAAAAATCTATATCAAAAAATCTTCATATTTCCAATAATTTCTGTTTTAAGTCAGCAACTGAACTAGGAGGGATTGTTCTTAAAATCTTCTTCATTTCATGCCATAGAGTTTCAATAGGCGAAAGATCGGAAGAGCTGGCGGGGCAAAACTAAACTAAAGCATTACTGATGCAGCAAATTTTGTTTTTCGTTTTAAACAGTCCTTGTGAAATTCTTCCTCCTTCATCCTGAGAATTCGACGCTGCGTATCTCCCATGATATTTCTTAGCACATAATAAGCTCGTTCGTTTTTGGTTTTTTGTAAGAAATAGTTTTTCTTTAGCCTAAAATGCACGCATGTTGCCCTATAATTTAAATAATACCAAACTGTTACATTGTAATATCCAAAATTCAACTTTTTTACATTTCCGAGACAGGTATCTTTAGAAATGGGCTTTCCCATCGCTTCATTCCACTATCTTGCTAATTCTCTTGATGATAATACTCGTCTATCTTTCATAATTAATTTCTTCGATGTACACATATCGCGTACCATAATTTTTGATTTGCGACCACTTTTAAGTTTTATAGCTGCAGTACCTGTACATTTGTACTGCATTATTATATTTCAACAGTTCCTTGTGTAAAATATGCAGGTTTCGTGCAAATTCATGCCTGGCTGTACCAATATCTAAAATATTATAGTAAAGACACCCAAAACACACGTTACAACTTAACACTGTTAACTCTTATTAACAGACTGTCACCTCTTAATTTGTTTTCCATGGCTACTTGATTTTCTGATAAGGGTCATTTTTGGTCCATCTTATATGTGACAGAAAAATTGAACACGTTTATATTATAGTGTACAATCAACAGACATTTGTTACTATGTCAAATCATTAAGTTATTTCACATAAGTCAGTCTTAGTATAAACCTTGTAAATACAGTTGTAAGTTAAAAAGATATGTGTTTGTTTTTTGGTGTAAGTGGTTCAATACATTGGTGACTGGGCTCGTATAACTGTTTTTTGGCATACTCTTTTAACAGGTGATGTCAAGTAGGAAATTATTTTTATATGAAAGACTCACATGGATTATAAAGAAAATTAATTATTACCAATTTATTAACAGAGCAGTATCTATACTTTATTACTAATTTACAAATTAAAAGTTAAATGATACTTAAATACCAATGTAAAATAAAGCGATGTTCAAAGTTGTCGTCCCAACATTCATATGTTTATATTTAACTCAAACATTCGGCATAATTATTCTGTTAATCCTGCTTAATGTAATTTTTTGGGCTCAATATATTGTAACTTTAAAGTTATATTGTTTTTTGGAATTTTCATATTTTTTTTACTATATTCACGTTTTATGGAATATCCTTTAAAGTAGTTTGTTTTCTTTTAGCCGCTAATAATATACAAGAGCACCTGTAATCTTAAAAACCATTTTTGACTAAAGACTGGTCTGTAAAACAATATGAGGAGCTCCTAACTTTATCTCAGAATTACTACATACCAATGAATACAAAAATCCTCCCCTATGTCCCTATCTTAAGTAATAATCCTGGCAACACTGATTCGAAATGACCAAGTTTCATCTTTTTTTTTGATGATGGGCTTTTGACGAATCAAAGCGCATTTAGGGTAATGTGGTGAGAAAGGTGGCCAAAGCAACTATGTCTATTTCAGTATTATCATAAAATTAATAATATGCCTCTTATAAATGGAAAACATCCTCAACATTTTTTCGAAAGAAAATAAGGTTACAGTTTTTTTATTGACCCTGCTTTATGTGGCAATTAGTGAGCGCATTAGTTTCCTTTTCTATTATGCCATTAGAAATGTACATAGACTGACATACACAAACACACATGCCCTGGGCGGGACTCTAACCCACGAACTAATGGTCAAGGGCAGTACATTAGACCACCGAATCTGTCAACAAATAACGTTACGTTTACGGCTACAGCTGATCACAAATCGCCACATAGCTAGAAAGTTTATGAATTGAACTGGTAGTAGCACGCGCAAACGCAAACAGTATCAATTTCAAACTTATTAATCCAACTTTAAACTGTTTAAACTAACCTTCTTCGAACTCGTCCTCAAAACTGCCGATATTGTGCCTCAGGCTGCCCGCCGACCCAATGGAGCTCTCCTCCGTGGCCGCTTCCGCCGCCGTCATGGCGTGGAAGGTGTTCGTTATGCTCCTCCTGAAGGCGATGCTTCCGATTCCCGGTCGCACGAAGATGCTCGCCGGCTCCTGGTGTATCTTCTCGCCTATTCCGTTCTCCTGCATGAAATCCGGCTGCGAGAGGGACCTGGTGAGGTTGCTGTTGGTCGGTTTCTCGCGCTCCACGTGCTCGGCCTCGTTGAAGACGCCGTCTAGACGGCCCCGTTTGCTTGCGTCGAGGGTGCCGCCCAGCAGGACCTCCGAGTCGCGTCGGTAGCCGCGCAGCGATCGGACCGAGCGTTTTCCGTCTTCGATTTCGCTTATCTGGGAACGAATTTTTATTAATTGATGGGTTTTTGTTGGTTAGAGGGGATTTTTTAATAATTTAATAATTGAAAACGTGTAAACACATCACATAATTTTTTTATGATTACGTAGCTAAGCTATATCAAGTTCTCCGCATGTCTCTTGCATGTTATATCGTGATAGTGTGGAAAGTGAGCACTTTCTGCACTGTAGCGTAAACAATGGCGGAGGTCGCAGCCTTTTTCAGTATAATAGAGGATTGATATGCATGCCTGTGCTATGCTGTCTGCACCGCGACCAACCACAGATAGATCTATATATAGTAGAGGATTGGATTGTTACAGGTTTTGAAGACTAATGTATTTTTAGAACACAACACACATTTATGTTCTTTTAGGAATGTTGCAAACCATGATTTAATCTTATTTATATGAAATGACATCCGTGAAATTTATAGTAGGTATTTCCTGTGAACTATATAATTATCTATTTTGATTATCTTGTACAGATGGATTCATAAAATAATGTCCAATATTTTCCCACTTAAAAAGCTCTTCCGATAACCGTATTATCAATGTTATGACGTCAGAGTGAATACTCCAAACCTATTGCAGCGAAAACTAACCTTGAACTCGTCCTCCACATTCCCTAACCTGTTGTTCTTGTTCGCCAGTGCTTTTCTTTGCACCGTTCCCATGTTCCTCGGTCCACTGATCGTCCCTCCGCTAACTATGGCGCTGAAACTCGTCCTGGGGGCCTGAGGTCCCAGATTCGACAAATTCGACATGGACCCGCTTTTTATCCTGTACTTGAGCGTCTCTATCATCGAGGGTTTGTAATCCTTGCTGACTCTCTTCTGCAGCTTCTCGGCTGTAAGTTCGGCTTTGGCTTGTTTCTTGTTGAACTCTTTGATTCGCTTTTCCGCGTCCTTCTTCGCCTTCTCCTTCATCGCTTTGGCTTTCTTCTTGTCCGTCGCCTCCATCTTGGCGTGTACGCCGTCTAGGAACCGCAAGATGTCGTCTCTGTTGTTCATTCCCGCCAGTTCTTGAGCCGTCCTGCCATCTATGTCCATCGCGTAGAAGTTACAACCGAAGTTGACGAGGAACGTGACTACGGCCTTGTGACCCTGCGCCGCCGCCAGGTGGAGGGCGGTGTTGCCGAAAAGGTCGGCCTTGTCCGGGTCTCCCCTAAAATGAATTGATAGCGTGAGGGTTTGAGATGCGGAATTACGGGAATAAAAATCAATTTTTGACCTGCAAGCACGGAAAATACAGTTCTTCAATAAATTGTTTGTTTGTTTAAACATTTGCCCTGTAAGAGTTGCAAGAGCTTTTCAAATTGGCTGCAAATGAAGATGCTATTGCTAGCAATTTTATAAGTAATTTGCAGTTTCGTCATTAATTCGGGAATTAATGAAAAAGGGAAACATATAATCAAAGTAATGTTTTTCACATTTATACTTTATTAAAAATGACAAAAGTTTTACAAACTGAGTAGACAACTGATTTTACCGATTGTACATAGTGTAATAAATTGCTCTTTGTGTTTTCTCTGTTCTTGATTATTCAAAATTTGAAGGAAAACTTGAACTATATAATATGACGTCAAAAGCCAGTAGGAATTATAATGACTTAGGCGTTATCACTTGCTTTACATATCTTGTTTGATTATGTTTATAAGTACCTGTGTTACATAATCTATATTTTCAGCGAAAAGAATTTAAAACAATGATTATGAGGATTATTGAATTATTCAGGTTGAAGAACTTTATTGGCGAGTGGCGACTCATTTCTTCTTGGTTTTTGGAAAATTCGGATACATTTTTATTGACCTGGTGATAAAATTGATCGACAATCAGGGCGCATTTTATTATATTGTGGCTCCAGTTATCTCTATGTTGTTTTCGTGATACCATTTTTCGTCGTATTTGAAAAATTTATTGCTCTTCTATAATAAGGTTATTTCACTTTTATCTGAAGAGAATAATTGTTACTCAATGCACGTTTTGGTTTTTAAAAATGTTCATGGCTTACTAGATATTTGGAAAAACCCTAAATTTTGAGTATTTCTTTAAATTATTTTATCTCGTTTTTTTTTGATGTGATAGAAAAATATAAATACCAAAGTTGTAGATAATTTTACCCTTAATAAGATAGTGTACTCCAGTTTGTTATGTCTTTTGTTATTTTTGAGATATAACATTAAATAGAAACTATAGTTGGCTGTGGATTCATAAAGTCGGCGATTTTTTTTACCTATTCAACGATATCACACTCGATATTGTTATTTTGAAAAATACAGTTATGGCCAATTACAAGACACCTGACGTCACGGCCAGTACGTTCGCGTTTTGGCGGTCCCTTTAAATATTCACATTTTTAATATTAAAAATACACCTTATGATCCATTTCTTCGAATTTATAAGCTGTCACAGCTGTTTTGTGGATTGGATGCTACCTATTAATATGCAATTTAATAAAATATAAATACATGGCAAATACCGAATTGCGATTTTTATAATTTCTTTCATATGTAAAGAGATCATATGATTTATTTTCACAACCAAAGGAGAAATAGATATATTTATGATCAGATACTGTGTTGTCTTCCACCACTACATCTACATTATTTAGAGTATAATTACTATAAAAATTATCAATTAAGCTTGAATATCCCTCACACTCACGCGTAAGGCTACTAACCATTTGTTTGAAGAGTCCATCAGACACAAGATTTCTTGTCTCTCTGGTCTCATCCAAAAGATTAATATTAAGGTCTCCATTTATGATTATTGTACGATCATTTTCGTATATTGCATCTAAGGCAGTATTTAGATTTTTATAAAAACACATTAAAGCCACCAGTAGGAGTTTTATTTAATCCATACATTTCGATATCCTTCTCTACACACAGATTATCAAAATTTATCATTTTTGCATTTAGCAATTTTTTAACCCAAATTGCAACACCTTTTCCTCTAAACTGGGTTCTTGAGAAAATGCTTACCAGTTTAAAATCAGGAAAATCTACCATGTTAGCACTACCATTGCTCCTGGCTTCGGTCAAGCATATAAACTTAATTTCTTTTTCTTTAATATCTACAAAAATTTGGTCTGCTTTAGCTCTATTTAAAGATCTTACATTACAGAGAATTATATCGCTCTTTGTTGTCACTGCTGTTTGAATCCTTTTGTGAATAAACCTAGTCACATAGGCTCCTACTGGCCATATGTCCCCTGACATGGCATTTTCGAAATTATTCAAATTGATGGACACCTTGAACCAGATATAATGTTGAGGAAACTTTAACTCTAGACGATCGCACTCTGCTTCGGGAAAATGTCGCTTAACAAAGTGACAACGCTGTGTTGTATAAAACATTGAAAATTTGCGAGCCAATTTTAAATCGCACTATTATTTGTGGTCCTAGTTTTCAAGTAAATGTTAATAAAAATGGTTATTAAAGTATAAATAACTTTTTCAGTTTGTTTGCAAGTGAAAAATTGACAATCAAGATTATAACTTTTGTTGTTATTTCAATAATTTTATGCACTAAAAAGGGCAGCGTCCAATTTGCACGACTTTTGTATTTTTTTAAGTCTAATATGTTTGGTGTGATATTGGAACGTTGACCATTCTCTTTAATAGTGAGCGTTACCTGACTTTTCACTAAATTATTTTGAAAAAATACGTCAAGATTTAAACTAGTAGGCGCGTTATAGAATTATTGAATTTCATCACCACTTTTCATAATTCCGTGCAAGAAATTACGCAGTTCCGTTTCAAGAAACAACTTTCAAGTGGTCTGGATGCCAGTAATCTCATCAAGTTCGTCTGAATTTTATGGAAAAACGTACCCTCTCCCGCACAGCAGCCTAAGGGCCTCCAAATTTCCATGGAAAGCCGCGTACAGCGTCGGGGTCATCCCCTGTTCATCTCTCCCGTTGCAGTCTCTCCTGGTCGCTTCCTTAAGAACCTCGATGAGACCATCTTTGGCTGCTCTACAAAGTCATTCGAGAAAGCGGTGATTATTGAAACAGTTAATGCGATGCGGATCATGTTTATCTGTGCTAAGTGCTTTTTATTTGTCTGGAATCTGTTCCAACGACTTATCTATGATTGAATGCTTTCAAAAATTATCGGCAATAATAGTAATCTGATAAAAAAGTTATTCAGTGCGCATACTATAAAAATTGTTCGGGGAATTCGTCACATCACCGACGCGAAAACTGTTTTTGTTACGCCCGGAAGGAAGTAAAACAATAAACTGGACAATAAACCCTGTAATTAACACCATATACTCACTTGTGGAACCTGTCCGTCGACATAGTTCGCGTTCCGATGCTTTTCACACAAAAACTTCAATCAAACTTCCTCAACTCTCATTATTTCTCATCGCAGACATTGCACCAGTTTCGATAATACGATCAATTCGTTGATACATGCGATAAAAATGCGTGCACTCGATTGTTACTTGCGGTACATAAAACTCTCACCTGTTATGAGCCACCTGGCCAACTATAATCAAGCTATTCGGTGCCGCTCGGTGTAGATACGACGTGATCTCCGACGGGTTAACGTTCAAAACGGGAAAATTTACCGCTATCTCATGCAGGAAACTAAACTCTTGCAGGCATTTAAGTTATCGGCTCGTGTTATAGTTTTTGCGATTGTCGGGTAGATGGCACCAGGCACAAGTTCGTGTAGTAGTGAGCTTTTAAAATTGTTTTAATTACCGACCTGCAAGCAGTTAGATATAAGCAGCGGTCCATAGACGACGCCATATGTTCATTGGTCTTTATTTTTATCCATTATAACTATATCCACATTTAAGAACCGTACTTTGCCCACTAGTAAGCTAAAGAAAAATAAAATCTTAAATCAATCACATTTTATTTATTTATTATTAACATAATCATGAACATTTAAAATATTTCGTTATTTCTGTTACCAAATTTTACTTCTTTGTCATTAACATTAAGTTTGTAGCTGTCATCGGTTTCAGAACGTTTGCCTGTCGAAGTTCTTGTTAAATCTGCAGATATCTCTTCTTGCAAGGAGTGACTAGTACCAGCAGAAACTTGGATTCTCCTTGCAATGTCCAGCTTATTAGAAATAGAATCCTCGATATAGCTTTCTGCTAGAGTGGAGATTATCCACCCACCATTTCGTTTAATTGTTGTGAGAGCACCTTTATTAGCCAGTAAAGATGTTGAGGTCCGCTTCATACAAAGGCCGCGATAAGCTTCTGCATTTGCCAGATTAAAAAATGCCGCAACCCTTCACTCTTCATCGATAGGGTATTGATTCCAACAGGTTGTACAATACACTTTTGATTAGTTTATCGTAAAAAGCATCTGTCGTTGGATAAATTCTTTGGACGTCAGGACATATATTTTCTACATGTCTCCTCTTCTTTCTGTTATTGTAAATTTTCGTGATATGTCCGTCTTGGTATCTGGCATCGAAACAAGCAGATATGCGCCCCTGTCTTCTATAACGTCTAGAAAGGTATGAGATATTACCTTGATCATCAAATATTTCACATGCGCTTTTTCCAATACTGTAGCTTTCTTCGCTTTGTAAACTCTAGACACCCTTCAGGTAGACAGTGAGCTTACTATATTTCCCAATGTCTATGTTTCCTTAAGCCTTTATTGCAGCCTTCAGCATCGAGTACTTCGACCACATGGATGAAAATTGCCTACTTCTCCAAATTTAAAAAATATAACAGTACTTCCTCATTTATGTTAGATACACCCCGTTTTCCATTGCATTCTTTAAATTAGGAAAATATCTTTTCATAGTGTCCCTTGGACTTCGCAGGCAATAATTGTAGAACTGCTTCTGCAGCTTCCTTCAGGATTATCCCAGGCACATTTCACTTCACAAATTTTTGCAAATGGAGTCGATAAACAATCGAAATAAATAGCAACGATTCAACATCTCCCGATATTTCTTTAGTATATTTCTATAATTTTCGGGGTGGCGCGAAATTTGAAATAATTTTTTGATGATATCACATAAAATTACAGCGATTTTGGTTCTAAATGCCTGTGATTATGGATAAAACGTTGTACTGCATTCGTATTAAATTAGCATTTTATTCACTTCAGAAAATTAAACTCTTGAGCTTCGCTCTGCTATCTGAAACACTTATACATTAAATAACTATTAATGAATTAATTAATCGCTTGAATTATTAATGAAATGTTATTATGTATCGAAGCTCTTTTGAAGTATTGTGAACAAACTTTGTTTGTCGGATACGCTACTATATTCAAAAACAAAATTCGATTTATTCATATTTTTTACATATTAAGACTTACTTGCCATTGATAGCGAAGTGTGAACTAGCTTTACAGTTATACTGACGACTGTAATTGTAATTTACTAGTGATTTAGTACTGCCTACATCGACTATCTATTTACTATCTCTGTAAAAAATTAAATTATTTTCTAGGTAATCGTATACAATATGCCCTTTCAAAATTGCTAAATTTAGCCTACAATTTACATAAAAGCCAAGGGGCATACCAATCGCAGGGGATGAAAGGTTTTTTCCTTGACCAACTGATGTAAATTTTTGGAAAATTTTTAAATGATCGTACACCGTATGTTTTCGTAATCAATGACAATATTGGTCGTGACTGTTTTAAACAGAGGCATATGCGTAAAAAATGTAAAAATTAAGGGTTATTTTTTTAATTTAATTTAATTTAAACATATGTTGGTTGGTTTTTTATTAAATAACAATAAAAATTCAGTGATTTTTCAGACGGCATACAATTTTTTAGTGATCTTAAGCAGTACCTAAGCAGTTTTGGTTTTACAAATTATAAAATACTTTTTATATTTTTATTATGGTTACGTTCTCGTTCTATGACCACTATTCTCAGTCACCGTTTTAGTTTTTTTTATAAGTTGTTCAATATTCACTACGGGCGAAAACAACAATGTTATACATATACACACAAGGCCTATAAAAATGTAAAATATTTAATCATAACGTTATTTTAGATGTTAATTTGTATCATCTTTGGATTTTTTTCAAAGAACATTACTGGGGGGATTATATTTATACAACCAGCTATAGGTCTGCTTGTAGTTAATTCTATTTTTATAAAACCAGTATTTAAAACCCAACGTTGGTAAGCCTTTGCAGTCTAGGGTTATTACGCGGTTGGTATACTTTCCAAAATTTCAAATTTATTATATTGGCATGTGTTTAGTCATGCCTATAATTTAAAATTAATTAATAGCTATTTATGATATAACTATGAAAGAATTCATACAAGTTCCTTATAAGAGCATTTTCACACGAATATCATACAAAAATTTTTCTCCATGAATGTGAATATTCTAATATGATTATAAAAATAAATAAATTTTAAGCACAACAACATACTGTCGAGGAATCGGCAAAACTGGCAATCTATGCATTGTTACCAGTCCAGAGTCCAATATGGGACAACGAATATGCAATTTCAAAAATGGTTTGATTAAAAGAAAGTAAAGAACTTGAGCGAGAACGTTCTGTAGTTCTGTTAGCAAATTTTCAACAAAAATCCAGTCTTAATACCATCCTCACTTTGGAGCCACTATTATCGAAGAATAAGAACGTTGCTATTAGCAGGTTTAGTAATCTTATTGCTTAAAATGACATGGGGCCTGCTGTCAAATTGAAGTATACAGTTGCATGCCAATTTGTCAGGCTACAGGTCACTTCCTTTAGGAAGTAGTACCCGTTTTGGCAGTTAGGTGGCTTTGTCATCATGTCAGTGTAATGCTGACAGATGGCATTGCCATCCTAAATTCTTACTTTCAATCTTATTGCTTTTTTGAAAAAAAAAGTCTGAAAAGGGAAAGATGTAAAGTGTTAAGCAAAGACGATATCGCTCAACTGAACTTTTAAAAATTGTGTTATAAATATGTACACTATAAGAGTTTATTTCTTCCGCTTAATACGGCATCTCCTATATAATGCTTGCTGGATGCAGTCCCGTATACTAGGATGACCGTCTAATAAAGTTCCACTAATAAATAAAAAATTGATTTTGACGTTAGTCTGTATATTGTTTTCGCACTGAATGCGTTAAACTGACAGTTTTCGAATTAAAATGATACTCGAAAAGTCATACTTTTCACTCATGACTGAGAAAAATTAATTAAAATGTTACATATGTCAAATCTGACATTTGACTGACTGCACTTAACCTCAAAGTACGATTCATAAAACCCTGATTCACACCTAAAAATACAGTACTGAGAGGTTTTATAGAAATGGAATTGACTATATGTAGTTACTTGCTCTAGTTGGCAGCAATAGCGATCGCCGCATTTTCTGCTCTCAAAAGAAGTGTCACGCGGAATCTATACCCCTACCCAACAAGGGTTTGTTAGTACATAGGTATTTCGAAGCACAAATTAGAAGGAAAAGCGTTTATAAAAAATAAAAAATATCCAGGACTGTACTGAATATTGAGCAACTCATAAAAAAATAAAGTAGTGACGGAGAAAATAAAATTG
Organism: Rhyzopertha dominica; assembly: GCA_025024175.1. Lineage (NCBI taxonomy): Eukaryota > Metazoa > Arthropoda > Insecta > Coleoptera > Bostrichidae > Rhyzopertha > Rhyzopertha dominica. The sequence continues at coordinate 29,618,426 of QCXZ01000053.1, forward strand.
GTCGGGAAAGTATGTCAAATATGTATAGTAAGATAATCTTGAACGATACGTATGCGGTTTAAAAAATCATTTAATTAAACAAAACGGCATATTGTTTACGAATATTTAGAAGGTATGATTACGTTTCTCGTATTTTTGTTCTGCATAAGATCTTTTAAAAATATAGTCAATTCAACATTTCTGAGTGATGCGAAGTGTGCTAGAATTTCGCCAATAGAAAGCCAACGTGTGATACGTGCGCCAAATTCAAATCTCTGTTCTTAATTTAAAAACGGACTGTGGTTTTGTAGATTTCACCTTTTGCTATAAGGATTAAAACAGTAACTTAATACATCCGCTAGGTTTTTAGTTACTTACCTCAGTTTAACGGCGGACAGCACTGTTTCGGTGTTACTACACCTCGTCAGCACAACAATTGCGAATAGTTCCGTAACATTTGGACCATAGTCGCATGATCGTCGGCCCAGACCAATAATTATTCAAAATTTACGAGTAGCTTTTGATTTAGTCCCGTCTCGTTAGCGGAGTAACGCCCCGAAGTGGTTTTTTCTGCCCGACGTTTCGTCAGCTAATTATACACGATTCCGCAATGTCGCCGGGCGAAAAAGAAACGCGCGCGCGCCCCCTCGCGGCCGTTCAAGTCGGCCAATCCGCGGAGCGAAATAATAATTAATAGTCGGTAATTTGCCGTGCTCCGAACACAATAACAATAAATCTATTAGATAAAACCTGGAACACGTTTTCTCACGTCTGAATTTTATTAATAACAACGGCCGGGCTAATTAACACTTTCGAACGGTTTTGCCGGACTTGATTTATCGTCGGATATTAATGGCCAGCGCTCGTTGTAATTAATTCCGAAATCGATTTCTCGAATGCCGAATCTTTCCGTGTGTATGTACGACGCGGTTCGATTCGCGTTTGATGGTCGATTGTATCTGCTGTTCAGTTTTATTCGATTTGTTTTAACTTTACTGAGATGCGATATCTTACCTACACTTTAATGAGAATTTTCTTCGTTGGGGATTAAAAATTTTCCCAGATTTTCTACCGTAATAAGAAACAGTAGTATATGTGCAGCAAAGCGCACACCATTTACATTAATCAAAAACTGATCAGAAATCATTAAAAACAGATGAAGCCCACTCAATCAATGCAGCCCTCAAATCAGCTGAAATCCTTTCCACTTAATTAATAAGAACACCAACTTCAACTAGAGGCGTCTAATGGAAATTTTTAAACACCCAATCAAATACAAGAATAATATCTTTTTTACCTTAAAAATAAATGTAGGCTGCCAGTTCTGAATTAATCAAATTTTTAAGATTTATCCCACCAATTTACTACACTGATATAATATTATGACAGGTCATTCGCATATAAGTACAGTTGTCAGAAATAGTATTTTTAAGGAAAGAATGATTTTAGCAAGTCAAAGGCCGAAAACATGGTATATCTTTGGGTAAACTTTACTAGGTTGAATGAAAGGTTGTAAAAAATCTAGTGAGCTATTAATTGCTTCACACATTATATTAGCAGCCTTATTTGGATTTGTATAAAAAAAAACTATTACCTTATAATATAATTTATGGAAATATCGAAGTCTTCTCCACTTTATTTGGTAATTATTTAATGAGAAGAGCGCTTTCAGCATTAATTGACCATCGTCATTGCCTTATAGAAATATTATATAAAATACAAACAAAAATTAATGTTGATAGAAGTCAAAAAACGAAAACGACTATCTAGACTTTAAAGTTATACGTGTAGCTTGCGAAGTTGCAGGAAGTCGCCAACATTATGATTGAATGTTGAACAAATTATTTAGAATGGGTGAGTTAAAATTTTGAATTTTATTTAATACTAACCCTTTGGCATTTAAACTTTTGTAAATCTCTAAAATTTCTAAACAGTTTAATTTTCGAGATCTGTTGCAAAACTGTAAAGTTTTACATTATCCAAACTAATAGAGTGCTTATTAAATAATAAATGGTTCACCAAGGAGGAATTTGTCGAAACTACATCAGTGTTCTTATATATTATTTTTGGAATTGTTTGAGGTGTTCTTTAGCCTAACTAACACATAATTGCAGTACAATCATTGCAAAAAAAACTGCAAACGTGAGAAAGATTTAAGGATTGAATTTTATTTTTTTTTATGTAATAACAGCGATCCTAAGCTACTTGTAGTTGAAAAAGAAATATGAATTCAGTGAGACAAAAATAATTTGGAAATATTTACTGACGGTCCATTTTTTGGCCTATCGAAATTAATTTCCGTTTGTATTCATAATATTTGTATGGCAAATTAAGGGCGAAAACGCATTAATATTAACCAAATAAAGTGAAAAAAACTTTTATATTTGCATAATTAATATTATATCAAAACTTCACATAGATGAATTAATTCACTATTTTCTATTATTTTATTTTGAGTCCCACTCACGATTGAAAAATATGGTACTACTAAATGGAACGGAGCCAATAAAACACATTCTATTGTTCAAATCATCTATGCCATAATCTGCGGCACATAGTTCTAATACTTTTGTCACTAAGCTTCCATTTTGGTTTGCTCTAAGCGATTTATTGTAACCCTCAATATTACTGTATAAAGCCATCAGTTGTGAAGGTTACAAATAATAAGGACCTAAGGATTCTGTTCTGAACAATCATTTTGGTTAACCCTTTCTGATCTATTTCAGTTCTGTGGGAGCCATATAGTATTGAACATGAAATCCATTGCTAATATAATCGAGTAGGCGTAGTAGCTTAAGTAATTTACTAGATATCGATAGATTTCTTTATATATTTGAAATCTTCAAGGAGAGCAGCACAAGCAGTGTAAGAATTACACCAGATTTATCCTTTGTATAACAATCAACTGTAGTTTGATGTTTCTAAATATTATAAATGCAACTCTATATTTTATAACCATTTGAATATTTGTATCGAAACAATAATTTTATTCTACCTCAACTTTTTTTGCTTTGAGTATAATTTTTTTTATTGCGCAGTATTACTAGTTTTTTAGCTATACCATCCTTGATAACGTGCTCTGGAAGGATTGTTGTTTTATGGTCATATTTAAGCTTACTTTTATAGCATTGCATTTTATGAACACAATCGGCGACGAAAAAGGTTAAAGTTATTAAAAATATTTGTCATACTTCCTTTTGAAGGTGTTAGTCATTATGCATAACTCCATTATCAAGTGATTCAGAAGCGTAGGTTGTGAATGATTCCAATAATTATTAAATTCACATATACCTCGTAGTTATACTAGCGAACTTCGACGATTTAATTTACAACTTTACAGGCGCTATGTTCAATAATACTTCCAACATTTTTACTTATCATATTACTCATTGAAAATTTAATCCACCAAAAAACCCAAATCGATCATTAACGTCGATCTTCATACATCATCTCGCAAAAAAATTCGTTCTCGCTTAAGCCAGCGCGCATAATTTTTCTGGTAACCCCCGTTGCTTAATTATATAGACCTTAGAACATCGACCGAGTATATCCAAATTAATCGATTGTTTATGCTAAACGCGTTTCAGAAAATAAATTGAATTATTTTCGCCCGAGGCGTGCGGCTATAGTGTCGAAATTAATTATAAAGCAGTAACCGTGGAAACGTTCGTCGATCTTTTTTATCTTCGGAATTGGTCAAAACAGGGGCGTTTCCTTAATTTCAGAGAAAGAGAGAGAGAGAGAGGGTTGTTATTAATTTAAAGTATATATGGTCGATGTAAAATATACTGATTGAAATAGAAATAAGAACATCAGTAACATTTTTTTGTAAGGCCCCATAAAAGTTCAGTAATCTTATCATCTCTAATGATGGATAGACAAACTCTGTATAGAAAGGTAAAAGAGGCAAACAAAAATAAAGTAAAAATTAATAGATAGAAATTTATTCAACATGGACATGTCTCATGCATTGTATTTTTTTAATAGAACCAAAGTGCAAAAACGCGATTGGTATAATAGACAAAAGTTATCGTCTGTAGAATTCAGCATCTTTAGATTACGATTTTTTAGTTTCTCTGGAATCTACAGATGATAATTTTTTGTCTATTGATACTAGTACTAGTCGACGTTTTTGTTATTTTTGGAATCGTCTTCATCATATTATAAATTGACTATTTCACCTATTTCTCTATGTAATTTTTTTTATCGTGCTAAATAACCATTTTTCTAATTTCATATCTATTTTTGAATCTTAAGTTACCTGTTTTTTACCATTTTTTCGAAATTCTTGCAAACAATCCTTGCTATAAATTTTATGCGTTACTTGATCGGCATTATGTTATATATACACTCCATGTATTTTGTGGGATTCTCTTCACTTTGGGTATCTAATAAATTAGAAATGAGCACAATTTACCGGAACAAATAAGATAATTACGAGCAGATTTTCGTAATACAAAGGAGCTATGACTCTCACCAAACCACACGGTTTTACCACCATATACTAATTGATGACGTTGCGGCGCAGAACGTCCATGTCAAAATCGTCTAGGCTCGTTTTGGTTGCAGTCTTTCTTCTTTTTTTTTTGTCTGGTGTCAAATAGCTTCCTTGTTCACAATCTTCAATTGCCTTCATTTCCTTAGCGACATTCTGCACACTCCTGAGACTGACAAAAGTCACCAGGGCAGCACGTTCCTGAACTTTTTTGAAGTCCTTTAAGGGTTGATTTAACTGCTTCCCGCAAAACGTAAAAACTTTAATTCTAGGAACGCTACTGAATCGTTTTTTCTGTATCCTTAGTAAAGTTATCCATAGATCAGACGTGTCCACGTCAAAAACTTATTAATTTCAATTCACTTAATCAATAAGGTTTATTAACGAAACAGTTTTTGATTTAGTCCTTGAGGTCTTGTGATATCACTCTTTAGATAATCCTGAACAGTAGCGCGGTGTTAAATCAGGAGAGTGAGCTGGGGGATTCGTAATCCGTCATTCTTCGAACATATACTCAGTACTCATTCAAGAAGGTTTTGTAGCAGTAAATGAAAAAACTATGCTCTTCTGATATAATTTTTGAATTAACTGTAGCGCAAGTTATAAATGATGGAGTGCGTTTGCTATTTCTAAGAACTGAGTGGTGTTTGCTATTGGCACCGCTAGATGGTATTGCCTGTCGGATAACTTTCACGTAATCTACCCCAAATTGAAAGCTCAGACTACGGGTAACTCCACTCAGGATGACGATCTTTGCCATCTGTCATGTTACAAACATGCCCCTCTTAAAAAGAGATTCCAAATCTCACCGATAGATTGCGGTCACTTTAAGTATAAGATTTTAACAGATTTTACTCTTTTTTATCATCATATTCACAGTGAAAGACATGACACAGGAATTTTTAATGTAAGCTTTCAATGTGCTCTGAGCAGTTGCTAAGTTTTTTAAAATTAAATAATTAAGTATTATTTCATAAGTTGCATTTCTTTTTGAACTTATTTTAGTTTGAGTTTGACTTAATTCGTTGTTTAACATTCGATTTGACGAAATTTAAGGTCGCTTAGAACAGACAACAGTCTGGAAGTACATAAGCTTCTTAATTGTTATATTACGATTTGTGTTCTTATTATACGGCAATCATATTAAAATTGAGGGTTGGTGTTTGTAGTTTTATTGCTTGAAATGAAAATAAAATCTAACGTTTACCCAATAAACAGAAAATTGTGTCACATTGTGCTTAACTTATTTAAAAAAAAATTATACATTTAACATGTGGCGCCACCTATCGGCAATCCGTAAGAACTAGAATTCGCCGGCAAAAACAGGGACGCTACCGAATCGCTTGTTCAGTATCCTCAGTGTAGTTATCCGTAGATCAAAACTTATTAATTTCAATTCACTTAATCAATAAGGTTTATTAACGAAACAGTTTTTGATTTAGTCCTTGAGGTCTTGTGATATCACTCTTTAGATAATCCTGAACAGTAGCGCGGTGTTAAGTCAGGAGAGTGGGCTGGGCCATCGTAATCCGTAATTCTTGGAACATATACTAAGTACTCATTCAGGAAGGTTTTGTAGCAGTAAATTGAAGCAACTATGCTTTCTTTTTATGACTAAAGCTCTTCTGATATAATTTTTGAATTAATTGTAGCGCAAGTTATGAATGATTGAGTGCGTTTTGTATTTTTAAAACTGCGCTTGTTTTCTCAAGCTCCAATTAAGACAGTTTCATTTGATATCGAATTCTTCGACTCGAAACTCATCTCATCGTTGATCCCTCCATCCCCCGTCATTTGCACCGCCACTGGGGCCCGAGCGGCACTCGGCTCGGACCGCCGGCGTTAATAATAAATAGGTACTACCCCTAAACACCTTTTCGAAAATGGAATTCGATTATAGCCGGGTAATTTACGGTCGGGGGCGTGCGAAGATTGTTAATACCGTCCAGTTGGTCAGAGTGTTCGAGGTCGCAGTTCGATTCCTCGGATGGTACGTGTGGTTCAGCCGTCCCGCACGCCGCATCGAGGTGCACGAGGCGATGAGGCCGCACTGATAAACTCCGGACCGACCATTTGTGTTCCATTTCGTAGATAGWTGGGAAATTARAATGGACTTTAATCGGACGTGGTCGTCATGACGACCGCGACGGCAGTTACGGCGTTTAAAATTAATTTTTTGGGCGGGGCGCCGATAAATTCGCGCTGGAAATTCGAGTTTGGGTCGTCGGCGGCAAGATGTGCCGCGCTGATGAGATATAAGGACGCTGAAAAAGAGCAGTTTTGCTAGGCGCGTCGATAAAAAAATGTAAATAGAAAAGGGGTCATGCTCATTTCATTTGAAAGCCATTCTCGTTATCTACATGTTCGCGTTTAGAATATTAAAATCGCCAATTCTAAAGCTGTGAGGGTTTTAATTCGAAAACCTTGAAAGAGAGCGCAGTTTATAAAGTGACGCATGCGCTATTTTGCTCAATTGGCGATATCAGTTGTACCTGTCAATTATTACTAGAAGTCGGCGCTGATGATGTACTTGCAAAACTTGTTAGAGTAGGTGGTCTTTCTGTCTTTGAACAAAAATATAATCTTAATTAAATGTAATACACAAATCGTCACGTTGTAGGCTTACAATTATTTGTACAACTTACTTTTACTGTCATTACTTGTCAATACTTGTTCAGCCTGTAATTAACAAATTTGGTGGTTTATTTAGATACATCCTTCGAGCAATTCTTTACAATTTTTTCTCTACGTCTAGTTTCTTGCGTTTGGTTCTTTCAAACAAGTCAGTTCGACAGCTTTCTAGAAAGTGGATGCGGTAGAGTAGCTTCGGTATTAAAACTTATTTTGGATGTGCCAGGCATAAATACCACATACATAAAGAGTAAAATATATAATATAAGAGCGAAGAATCGTACAGGAAATAGAAGTTTACAAGGAAGCTGGAGAGATAGTAAATAACACGAAGAAACCCAGTAGAATCGCTAGTGAAGGTTTTTTGGAAGACTTTGCCAAAAAGGAAAAGGCAACAGGCAGAGCAAGAAAGTCTGGAGACGCAAGAAAAAAAAAGTATTAAAAAGTAAAAGTAAACTGATTCAACATAGTCAAATAAATAAAACAGGGGAGAGCCGAAAACAAGAATCGGAAAGTATGGACGAATTAACAGCGACAGTTGTGTAATAGATTTAAAGCTTAAGACACGACATGTAGCAAAAAGAGATAACTAAAGGAAGAAATTAAAAAGAGACATGAAGAAATTAAGAAAAATTCGTAGGAGTAAAGGTTCTTTAAGACGAGTTGAAAAGAACAGTAGTAAAACGAGAAAAGAGAATAGAGAAACTGAAAGAGGCACGAGAGAAACAATAGAAGCAGAAAAAGAATAATAATATATTAACTAAGGGGTTAAAACTGTAAAATGTTAAAAAAGAGAAGTAAAAAATTTTTAAAGGCAGAAGAGGTCTTAGAAGAAGTTTATGAAGTGGATTGAAATTAGCAGTCGTAGCAGCAAAAGTGGGAAGAAAAGAAAAGGCGAAATAATGAAAAACAAGAAAAAGCTGGACTAGAAAACAATATACATTAAATTAAAATGCAATTCTGTGCTGTGCTGTCTACACCTCAACCAACTGCAGATAGATCTATTTCGCTGTCATTACAGCTCATCAGTGCAGTTTAGGTCTAGTGTAGACAATACGGCATAGAACTGGTGGCTTTGTCATCATGTCAGTGTAATGCTGACAGATGGCATTGCCATCCTAAATTCTTACTTTCAATATACATTAAAAATGACGGTAGAACAGATAGGTAAAGTGTCAAGATAAGAAAGAGAGAAGGGAAATAAAACCAAATTAGGGTACAAGAAATAAACAGCAAATGCGAAATACTATGTTTGGGGCTTAGATCTGAATGATGAAGGGTTACTACTGGAAAAAAAACAAAATGAAGAAGGAAGGACGGATATAGTACTAAGACGAATCAAGGATGTAGGTGGACGAATGTAAATCGTACAGAAATACGACATAAGGGCATAATAAATATAGCTGCATGGCATGTGGGAAGTATGAATGTAGAATGAGCTTTAAAAATCTTGACAGATGAAATAAATATAATGTTGATTTAACGGCCCTACAAGAACGTAACTGGAGAGTGAGGACAGAGCAGGGAAAGAAAATCATATATTCTTGAATAGTGTTGGAAAAGATAGACTTAGGGCTTATAGTTAAAAAAAGTGGAAATAAAATGTTTTAATTTTTAACCCAGCTTCTAAACGAATCTATAAATCTATACGCGCACCGCCAGTTATAAAAAATAAAAGGAGATTTTAATGAAAAAAATAGGGTAAGAATAAAGGTACAGATCAACAATATGAAAAAAACAACACAGAGTGGAGAATATCTGATAGAATTTGCAATACAAAATAATTTAACAATAAGTTCTACGTATTTTATAAGCACGAAGAAATTCACAAAAGAGTGCGTCAAAGTTAAATTTAAACTTTTTTTCTGTATATAAACAAGAAAGAAGAGGCTAGGCAGCAAATACAACGTAAAACAATGACAAAAAAGAGATAGAGTAAACAAGTAGAAAAAACAGTAATGCAGCACAATTAGAGACAAAAAAGAGGAGCCAAAGGGACGGGAGAATAGTGGAATATGCTAGAAAATGCAATCACAAAAGGCGAGTTGGTATGATGAAGAAAGTAGAAAATTTGCCAAAATCAAAACTGAACTGAAAATGAGGATCCAACAGAAAAAATAAATATTATTGTTATAAAATGAGAAGAAAATGTTGAAAAAAAGTTGTAAAAAGGACATTCCTTTTAGAAGTCAAGAAAAATAATGCCCGGTTTTAGAGGACTCAGGGTTTTTACGAAGATAAAGATGGCAATCTCATAGCAGGAAGTGAATAAACAAAGCAGTTAGTTATTCATATTCATTAACGCAATGCATATACATATATATAATAACAATTCTAACGCTTTCCGAACGTAACTCTCAATTAGATGTTCGGATATTTAGTTCTTTATCTATTATTGGGCACAATAGTTTTCGTAATTTTGGCTGTAATTGATAATTAGTGTAATTGTAATTTATTTACTTGTCATAAAAATGCAACTTCTGAATCACCTAAAATTAATCCCGCCCGATTTCAAAATCCTAAATTACCCATCAGACACAACCTTATTGTCTTTCACTCGTATCTGTTAAGAAAATTGGCCACAATTTGTACAGATGTTGTTATTTGTTGCGGAACACTTGTAAACAATAAATAGAGACATCTCCGATGAAGCTATGCCCATATTTCAAACAACATTAAACTGTCATGCCATCTAATAACATAATATAATAACATAATCTTTGTAGAATGGCCGCTAGCTGGTTGCGGGATTGTTTAGGAGCGGAACATAAGATCGAAGTGGGACGCTCAAGTATTCTTAAATTCACTTAAACATTTACGTTATTGCATAAGGCAACGTGTCGGTAAAAATTATCGGCGATGCGATTAAAATGTTTTACTTAAATTAATTGTATTAACTACTACGAAAATTGGAAAAATGAAGCTACGCGTCGATTTTTTGTAGAATTCTTCAAAATTTTAAAGAAATGGAAAAACAACTTGATATGTAGTTTTTAAGAAATATTTTAGTATCACTAGTTTAATTATCCTTTAAAAAACCCGCCTCTTAAAATTGGTGACACCGACTTCGTGTGAGCCTAGGTGTTAAACGCGTTACATTCTCACGTGTCAGAGGTCGCTGTGGGACATCAATCACTATATTATAGCTAATAATAGTGGTCAGCCGCCGGCCGAGCAGGTTAGATAACCCCGTCGTGCTGTCTTGCGGTCGGATTTTCGAGGTGCCCCCATATGGTGGTTTACGAGCACGCGAAACCCCATAACAAAACATCTGCAGGCACCGGTCGAGATTCYCCTGTCCTTTCGCTYCTGACGTGTCTGAAGGTGGACGAAACGGCGACTGCCGMAACGTCTCTGGGAACTGAMTGTTCTGACTYTTATTTGTGGAAATTGTCTACAGAAGCTGATTAGYTTAGTAAAATGAAAATTCGTTGCTTCGAAACATCAATAACATTGGTACACCGCCACTCGACAGCGCACTGGCGTGCACTATAGAACATTAATCTCCATAAAAAGCTCACATTTTTCTTGCTTTGTGAGGAATATAATAACAGCACAAACTTGATATTCGACATTTTTTTTTAAATCGTGATGTGCTCAATATCTTACCTACGCATTAACGATTATTACAAATTAATATCGGGATTAAATTTGACGTTTCCAGTAGAAAATAATTGACAATATATTGAATTGTATTACTTGTTTTTACACGGACATATTATCATCTATTCCGCGAACATTAAAAGTGCCCCTCGTATCTACAATGTTTTAGGAAATGATGAGTAAAATATGAAGGGGTTGATTTTACTCGAAACAAGTTCTTATACTAGTAGGTACCATTTTGTCAAAACTCAAAAGTTTGTCTGTTTATCGAATGTCTTAAAATTTGGCACACATATTTCCTATATAATTGTGATTTTCTTGTCCAAATTTAAAGCAAATCTTTCAATGCCAAATGGCTTAAACTGCCCTTGCAATTTTGTTTGTTCCTCGTCATCTTCTTACAAGAGTACATTCGTGTATTGTCATGGAAGAAAATAATTTTGAAACGCTATTGTAAAACTTAAATTATGTTTAACTGTACTAAGCTTGTAATTAAATTTTAATATTTTTTAAATAGAATTGCATACATACCTGTGCACTGTCAGCTTAGAAGTTAGGTAATAGTTCTTAAGCTATAAAAAAATCAATTTTTGGGTCGATTGAATTACCGCAGACCTAAGAATAATCAAAGAATACCAAATAGTAATTGTTATCTTCTGATCGTCGTGTAAATCACACTTTTTGTAAGTGGATTCTTAGACCAAATGTCAACAAATTTTATTTTTGAAAAACGTTTATTCAATAACATTAATGTAATAAATGCTCAAAATGTCGCCCTCCGCTGTTTTCACAAGCTTGAATTCGTGCCCACAATGATCTTTTAACATCCATTAACATTTCTGGAGTGATGGATCTACATGTATCACGTATTTTATTTTCTAAATGTTCTACACTTTCAATTGGTGTTTGGTATACTTGCTCTTTTACCATTCCCCACAGAAAAAATCCAAAGGAGTAAGGTCCGGGCTTTTCGGTGGGCAAGGATTAATTGAACCTCTTTCCTATCCATCGGTTAGGCAAAACCAAATCAAGATGATTTCGCACTATTCTATGATAATGCGCAGGTGCCTCATCTTGTTGGAACCATAGATCTTGTCTTACTTGTAAATTTACGTTTTAGAGAAATACCGGTAAAAAGTTTCTTAAAAAACTTAGATAAGTATTGCCATTTAAACTATCGCGAAAAATAAGGCCCAACAATTTGATTCCCCAATATTCCGCACCAGACATTCGTCGAATAGATAGTTTGAAAATGTCCTTATCGAATCGAACGTGGATTTTCTTGCGCATAATAATGCATGTTATGTTTGTTAACTCCACCATTATTAGAAAATCTTGCTTCATCCCGAAAAAAAGTTACAAAAAGCTAGTCTTTTAGGATGATCTGTCTCCTTTAAGGCCTGAACCAATTGCAAGTGATACGGATGAAATTAATTGCATTTAATTATTCGGTGTATTGAAGACAGACTAATACCGGTTGCTCTTGAGACTACCCTTTGAGTAATATGAGGATTTTCGTCAATCATTTCCAATACTCTAATTTTATTGTCAGGGCCTGTTGCTGTTCTTTCTCTTGACTTTTTCAGTGGTGGCCAGTTTGTCCTTAAAGTTAATTCAAGTCTCTTGAAAATTGTATCGGCAGGAGGTCTTCTATTTGGAAAACGTTGTCTGTATAAACGGGCAGCAGCGGAAGCATTTTTCTTGCATTCACCATAAATAAAAATCATATCTGTTTTTTCATCATTTGAATACATTTGGACTTTTAATATATACAGTGACATTGATTCCCAATTTATTTTTAAAATAATACCATTATGTAAAATAACCACATTGGCTAAGAATATGTATTTTGGTTTGCATTTTTAATTTCGTCAGGTCATTATTATTCTTGAAACATCCTGTATTTTGTCATAAACTTGTAAAAAAAGTTTTTCATATATTTCTATTAAAAATTAATTATTACAATCAAGATAAGAAAAATTACAACCGGTTCTCACAACTTCCAAACAATTTGAATGACAGATTCAATTTTTCAGTATTCGACGTCACAAGTTCTTTCACCCCCGTTCATGTTATAGAAGGCGTGCGGCAAGCCAACACCTGAGACGTCTTAATAACTCTATTTGACAGTTAAATTGTGCGAGGCAAGCCAACCAGCACGTTAGCCCTCGGGTCGACGCAGAAATTGCCGCTTCCTCTGCCCCATTCTAATTAAAAACTTTTAAAGGGCCTTAAAAGTGCGACTTGTCTTTACCGCCACTCAGTTACCCGACTTAATTGGAACTAATAAATAAGTCGCGAGGTGGAAGAAGGGGAAGGTTAATCGTTGGCATGAAAACAAAACGGCGATTGGAAGAAATAAGTACACTAACAAAATTATTGCGTTCGCAAATCCAAGAATTTGATCGATCTATTGAAGCAGCGTACGGTAGGATTTTCTGCCGCTCCCGGATATACCGCCGGGTGGACTACGTCTTCACCGGGTTGGAGGGGTGACATGCTTGTTGCTAGTGGGCTCCCATGTAGTGCATGTTACAGAGGGGGTTAGAATAGTATAGCTTATTTCGACCCATTATTTTTGTCCTTTTATTCTTGTTTTTCGTCAGACGAGCTGCTGTCTGTACAGGTTTAGGTCTCCACAATTTATTGTTTTCTTGTCTTTTTTGCTATGATTCCCTCCAAAATTGTTACGTACGTGTAGCACGGTCTTCGTATTTTGAGGTTGCTGCCGTTCATTTTTATACGTATTTTGTATTTTTTGTGGGGTGGGTTATTTTTTTGACGTCTACTATATAACGCAGCACAAAAGAATCTTCAAAGACAATAGATCAGGGTTTTACTAGCAAATACTAAACAAATCCAATAACGATATTTCTGCCTTGTGTTATATTCATTCAAATTTCCCGCTATTTTAAACGCCATCTTGCCACAAATTTAAACCAACCAATGAAAAGCGATCCCGACCGATTTCGCCGGTACGTCGACACTATTCTCGTCCATCGGCAGTTTTGTAGGAACCCAACGACAGTGCACGAAAACACCGCCGACGGCGCTGTTCCCGAAACTTTATCGCCGCACAATGCTATCACGAAGAAATCTCCTAATTTATTCGTAGCGTACACAAAGCCTTATGATAATAAGTCCGGCGATTTCTTTCCTATATGCGCCGGCCTTAATAAAGCCGTCAGCCCGTAATCGGGACCGACAGAGCCAGCGCTCGGCCCCAGGGGGCGACACATTCGCCTCCATAAATCATCTGCGGTATTATAATGCGTTCGGGGGCCAGGTGCGAGTTTGAACAACTTTGGGCGAGGAGATCGCCCTGTATCGATGGTGATTTGAACATTGAACAAAAATTGTACATAAAACCAGCCACCCTCAATAATTTCCATAGGAGACAAGAAAATGCTGAAACAAGTCGATTTTATTGCACTATTACAGCAAAATAATCGTCTCACTAGCTACACGCATAATCTACTCTTTTGTCCAAGTAAAATAGAAATAAAAACATCAGACATGCAAGGGGTATCTTTAAACTTGAGTTGTTAAAACACTGCATTGAACTTGGAGTACTGTTAGAGTAGATCATATTCTTCCAAAGCTTGAACACCTTGCTGAGTGGATTACTTCGTTCTCTAGTATAGAAACCAGGAAAAAATGGAAACAAACCCAGCTAAGGAAACTCTGGATAATCATTTCCAAAACTAGGTGACCTAGATAAAACACTTAAAGTATCAAGTAACGATCTGTGAGACTGACTTATGCAGAGGGTTTTACAGCTTGATGGTCGGCCGTCCTAAACTATTGTAATTAGTGGCACGCTTCGAAGTTCCTAAATGGGCCGTATTCAAAAAAATCTTGTTGGCTAAAATTTTAACTTTTTCACTATAAATTTTTGAAATTTGTTATTTGTGATAATTTAGCAATCAATATAACATAGGAGCTTTTATAACAAATTTTATTTAATGCAAACCTGATGCTAACTGGCGCGACCCGCGATCAATTTTTATGTAATACTTTATTGGGTTTAAATTTTCCGTTGTATAAAATAAAAGCCTTTGCATGTCATACCGAATTTATACAAATTTAATATAAAAATATACAAATTAGTAAGTAGAAAATTATTTACATTTGCTAGAAAAAAATTTCAATAGTGCACAATAAAATTTATACACGGTATCGATTATGTTCATTACAGCTTATTCATAAAATAAGCACATTATAAGAGTCACAAACAAAAAAAATTACTAACTATCACTTTCACTGTTAAAATCACGATTAACTTCTGTTATTAATTCTTGCACATGATTCGATCTGTACCGATTTTCAGTGTCCAGTACATGCTGCACTGAATTTCTCCATGCATTGACACTTGTTATTTCAGCTTCGTGTCTAATTTTAAGCAGCATTTCATTGCTAAATTTTCCACCGGTGTGCCCTCGTCGAATTCTTTGTTTCAATTGCCCCCATATCATTTCAATGGGGTTGAAAATGCAATGATATGGGGGTAATCCACATTCAGAAGCCAGAATGTCAATTTTAAGTTTCTTCGAATTTTTTTTGTGCCAAGCGCTTCCGACAATTGTTTTTTTGTGCAGTCCTCTTCGAAATATAAATCTTTTCTTAAAAACTCTTGAATGGTTGCCTTATTAGTAGTTGTATTTGGAATTTTATATAGTTGCTCCGAATGGTAACTAGCGTTGTCCATTACTATGACGCTGTTTGGCGACAGTTTGGGCAATAAAATGTTTTTGAACCAATTTTCAAACACTTCCGTATTCATATCAGAAAGATAATCGGTTTAAAATCAGCAATAATCTGTTTGACCAGTTGCCCTACGAAATGTATTTGTCACAAACGCCTCTTTTAATAAGTGGCTAAATGTAAGCATATATGGAGGTATGATTGAATAAGTAAAAAATATTGCACTTGGTACGCTAACACATATGCTTTCAATACCGTTTATAATAGGAGTAGGTTAGTTCTGATTTCTTCTTATTTTCAAAATAATATACAGGTAGAAACTACGTTTATGACCCTCCAGATTAAAAGAAAATTTTAACCTGTGAAGAAACAGGGCAGAGGAGGATTGTAAACAGCGATCAAAAATTAGAAAGTATGGGCTGCCGCATACTCAGTAAATTAGGAAAGAATACGATTTAGTCATACATTAAAAGCTATTAGATGAGAAATATTTATAGTTCAAATAATAATAACAAATAAGGCTCATTGATTTATGTATACGGAAAAATTCTAAAAAAGCCTAAACACGACAAACACTGCAAAACAGTGGAACGTGCCGAACCCGTCTGTTATTTACGACAGCTTCAGGTAATACTTGCAAACGATTGTGAGCGGTAATCGGCTGTTCGTATAAAGAGTCTCATGGATTGTTGCTTGCAACTATACGTAAAACTACTGGAAAGTTGATAAGCAAATGTAKGTTAGAATACTACTGAAAATCAGTTATCTTCGTTGAATGCTTTCGAACATGCATTTATTGTCAAATATTTTGAATCGCGTAAATAGGTTGTAAACAAACTGATTGATTGTGTTTTGTTTCACCCGTTTTATCAGATAGTTCAGACATTTTCAAACAGCATCACAACTATATTGAACTCAGATTTGTAGAATTTTGCCCACGTCTCTTATTAGTACAGGGGTGAAAAGTATCAAATATTTGTTACAGAGTTCATTTGTTATGTCACGAATCAACTTTTACTCATAAATTTTGCAACAGCTGGGCTACACAAATACCGGACAGCTCCTCGGTCCTCTGGGTCTCAATATTTATATTATATATTGTAGCACATCTACGGTAGCTCCCTCTAACGACAAGGATTTTGTTTTAAGAAAAACTATCGGTAATACACTAATTAATTTGCTTGCTCCATTTCAATACAAGGGTATTTTTGCTAAAATCGTAAGAGAATGATGATTTTAATATGTCTATAATAATAGTCAGTTCAAAGTCATCGTGAAACACCTTGCAGGTTCATAATATTAGTCCAATCCAAGTATACCAAATTCCGTAGCCCGTTTAGTACGTCGCCATCCGATGCATGTGCAACAGCCCAAGGGCACGGACATAAATTTCGCATAGTTCCACCCTAGTGAAAGATAAGCGTATTAACGGCCCTCTGCCGGGCATATGCCGCACTATCGTGGTCCACCCCATCAAGTCCGATGGGCCCTAATCTCTGCCCGAACGGTATAAATCCAAATCATGTTTTAGATATACTGCCGGGCCCTTATTACTTATCGCTGCATCCGATTGCCGGGACGCGAACCGGTAATTTGTCGGCGAAGATTGAACAGTGACGTCGCTTGTTGGTTTATGGTTACTGAGGAAGACGATAAAAAATAATCACGGAGAGTTATTTAATAAAAACGGTCATAGATCGTTTGAATTCTGAACAATTTCGGCGCTTCATCAAAAAACTACCGCATCGATCGAGCCAATAAAAAACGGGAACATCAATAGATTCGCTTGTTTGGTAATTATATTGAAAAGGTTGATCATAAAATCGTAGGTGGTCTATTCGACATTTGACACTCGTGAAGGCCCGACCCGTTGCCGTAAACTCAACGCTGTATAGAACCATCGTAAATAAGATATAGCACAATGGCATAACGGAAGGATTTTAAATCAATTTTTGCAACGTGC
Source organism: Rhyzopertha dominica (assembly GCA_025024175.1). Taxonomy (NCBI): domain Eukaryota; kingdom Metazoa; phylum Arthropoda; class Insecta; order Coleoptera; family Bostrichidae; genus Rhyzopertha; species Rhyzopertha dominica. The sequence continues at coordinate 29,635,801 of QCXZ01000053.1, forward strand.
CTTGTACCTCGAACTTTATGGCGGTCTTATTTAACGCACATTGTCCAGTTGGATAATTTGTGAAGCCACACAAAGCAATTTCCAGTCCAGTCAGGTTCAATTTTACGCACCTACTTCTCAGAAAATACTGGCGGGACGGTAATGAAGAAATCAACATTTATTGGTGTTGGCTTGAAAATTCACGGTCATTACTCGAATGGGATAGCGGGTAATTACTGTTTTATCTGGATAGGACTGATCAGCTGTGACTCACATTTGTAACACATCTTCGGTCCATCATCTCCATGAGGCCTTCTAGAATTCTGTAGAGATCGGTCTGTTGGGCCATATGTTCAATTGTTTGGAGGGGATCTCCACACTCACAAGAAGGGTTGATAGATTAAGAAAAAACTTGCATTTCCCATGACCAGTGCGAAGGCGATTCAGAATGACCCAAGACTTTCTCGGGAGATCAGTTCCACCTTCAATGGTGTAAGGAGCACGAAGGAAATCTTCTATCCACAGAGGTTTTCTGGAAGTTAGCCGAGTTGTAGGTAGATCTTGTAGATCTCGGGAATTTATTTGTTACCAATATACACACAAGGACGTTCGTGGTATCTAAGGAAGTTGTCTGGCCAGACAGTATTCGGAGACTTATAAATGTTGTAAATGGTGAGGTCTCCTGCTTTAGCTATAATCATTTCAACACCTTTTACAATTTCTTTATTAACTAATCGGAAGTCGGTTAAGCCAGATATCACATAGTTGCAGACCCATGAATAGTACTATTTAGAAAATCGATTAGGGTATATCCCAAGATCGTCCCTCGTCTGTTTAATAGGTTACTATTAAAGTACACGATTACTCGTTACTAGGAAGCAGACAATTTTATCGTGGCAAGGCTTTTCGTCTTGTTAGTAGTTAAAAAAAATGTGTAAATCTAAGAAAAGGAGATAACTTTTTACAAGGCAAATTTACTTGTCTAATGTCACCCAAAAATTACTTCACTTCTCTATTTTCCGTTTTTAGTGTATATACTGATACCGACGTGACGTCAGCACGTTGTAGAAAGGCGGCCCTCTTGTTTAAAGCAACCTTTTGTTTAAATCGCTTGACTGCGCGGCAAAATAGCTGACAGCTATTGATGAAGTACTATTCTTGGTACTGTAATGTTGTGAAAATGGTAATTTGAGTCGTTGTTGATTGGCAGGTTGCTGTGATTCGAAATCAGTGTGATAAAACCAGAGATGCTTATATGAGAGACGGACAACTTGGCTATCGCTAATGAATTGGCCCGAATGTTTAAATTAACAAACGCCAAAGACTTAAAAGTCTGCAGCAACAACTTTATTTCTAGTAAATGGTAACAGTCAATAAATGAAGGTTAGCTATGAGGTTGATAAAATTAGTCCACAAGTCTCTGAACCTCACTTCAACTCAATGATACTTTAATCTTATACTTATCCGCATAATAATCGCGAATAATTGGCTAAAAATGTACTAGCAGTAGTATTAGACTTTATGGGTTCAGAAACAAATAGTACGTAATGTCTGGATTCTTCAATACGGCCGCTTTTCGCAGAAGTTCGCGTACCATTCGCTAGATGGCGCTCTCACAGATGCAAGCTATTGATTATAGATCAGGTACCGAGGAAGAATATAATGAGGAAGAACAATTGCTGTGGCAAGTTGTGGATGTCGAAGGATAATTAGGCATCAGTAACAGTGAAAACAACCCCTCCAACTCATTTGTCAGTCAAAAAACAAGGACTAGTCGAACAACAAAAGAGAGGGAACTAGCKATCGCTTCTCATTTTTCTGGTTGTTACAATGTTTCTGATGGTAAAGCATCAGAGATAGAACAGGAAGCTCGAGATTAGAAAAAAAAAACCAAGCAAGCAGTTCAAATACTTTTACAATCAACATCTGATGAGTCTGTAGTATTTCAAGGATGTTTTAAGATTCCTTCAATATACATAAAAAATAAACCATTAAGGAATGATACTCTACAGTATATAAAAGATAGAAAGAAAGCGAAAGTTGAATTATAGAAGTGAGAACTTGATTTGGAATGACATTACTAATTCTCACAAAATGACCAGGCAATCGGCAATATTGATCGCTGTACCAAACCTACGCCGTAAGGTAGTTTATAAAGCCATCGCTAGATGACCAAAGAGTGATTCTTGCAAAATGATCACCAAAATATGGGTGTAAGACATGTGCACGTCAAAAGTAGCCTCCAGAGCGACTTTCTACAAAGGGTTACTCTACATGTAGTTGCTATTGGTCCCTTAACTATTCGAATCGTTTGATTTTTCAGTTCACCGTTTCAGTCAGTGCCAACAATTAGTACTGTATTCTGTCAAACTGGATGGTCGAGCAAGTTAAACATGAGAGACCGCGCTATATAGTGGCATAATCGAAATCAACGTTTTAAATCAAATTTCCAACTATCTGATCTCCGTTGGCCATGTCTCATGGAGCCAATTACACATCGGTGGTTCGAACAGCCTCAGGCATGACAGATAACGGTTCCTCTGAGGACGCGCCCGGACGTCGTTTTTACACAGAATTTGACCACAACTAATGCCCTAACTGGGACATAAATATAATTGGAATCCGCCATAAATCCGACGACTATTGTGTTTATTTTGCGCAATGCACGTCCCGATTACCGCACTATTAATAGCCACCTGCGGGGGTTGGATTTTTCTACAGCGGAACTGTTTCCGCAAACAAGTTCGTTTTCGGCAACGTCGTCCCGGAATTTCCATCAGCCGGGTTAATTATTGGATTAAAATGTCCGATTTAATATGCAATCAATCATGTTCGGGTTGGAAATTGGAATTCGCTGTTTGTAGAGATGGGATAGTCAAATCTGCCTTAGTCAGCGTTACCAGTTGTCCATGTCAATTATTATGAGCTGCCGTACTAAGGAAGAACACCGCACATGCAAAAATAATGAAAACTGAGTTAAGCGCAAAATTCGATTCTAAACTTCTTAAATTACCCATTTCCATAGAAAAAATACCATATTTAAAACTCCAAATATATATTTTTCAAAGAATATTATACCTAGCATCTACAAAAACATTACAGACGTGAACACGCACCAGATCGTAGATATTTGCCTAGTGATTTGTTTTTTTTGCTCTTTTTATTATGTGTGACAATTATTTATAATAATTATGAAGTAACTGGTTGTTATTTATGAAATTATCCTATGAAAAAATACCGCACGAGGGCCAGTAGATGCTGTGGATTTACTGAGCATTTTCTAATATAAGTTGAATTTCTTTTTGCAGTATCTACATTTATTGCGCAAAAGGTATGAAATGACTTCATTTTTTTAAAGAGAAACACAGTTTTTTTGAAGATTTATTCAAGTAAAGTGAAATCATTCAATTTGCAGCGTTGTAAGGATTTGTGCACATTTTCAACGTTACCTGAATTTTGAACTCAATTTACTCATTATTGTATAAACTGCAGATGCGGTGGTTTTCCTTAGTACGGCAGTATTGTATTGTGCTTGATGTGTTCTTGTTATCCTTTTTGTATTGGAGGCAACGAGGTTAACCTATTTCAAACTTCAAGGAAATTTTAGTTGGCTTACACTGTATGTTTTGTTTTCGTGGTCCAGTTAACGAGCTTAGCAATATGTTTTTATTGCATTGACAGCGCATATATTTTTTCAATGTCTAAGGCGTTTTTGACTATTTCCAAAGTGATTGAATACAGTCAGTAGGACTGTTGTTTACTTACCTATCACCACGTTTAGACTCCGGCTCAAAATGGTGGATCCATATCCATGGATCTTGTTTAGGTGGCTTTGATTGAGCGTATTAATTGATTTTAAAATTATTACTGAGTTAATTTTTTTACTATCTGTTTTACATTGCAATTGATTACTTTGCAAGTTTGAAAAAAATAAGGAAATATCTAAACAGATCCATTCTTAAAAAAATGCTTCTTTTTCAATTAAACGTCGTTCTTCAGCTGTTGATAGATCTGAAGCCTGGCTATATATGTGGGTGTCTTATATAAGTCTCATTGGTACTTACCCATATCGTACACGATTTTTTTACTTCAGCTTGTTTTGAATTATAAATGTTTGAACTGTTCAAACATTTATTTCAGTAAACTTTTAATACAGTCAAGTCCTCTTACATGGGAGTGTGGCGCTATTTGGGATAAAAATACTATACAGGGTCGTTACAAAGTATGGAACCAGCAAGATATTTCAATTGTGCATGGGCCTATAGGTAATTAAAAATTCTCTGGAATTTTTTCAATTCCGAGTCGGCTCTCCTTTCCGAGATATGGGCGCAAGTTGCATTTTTTTAATGAGAAGGGGGGGTCAAAAGGCACATCATTGAAAAGAATATTTTTTGCTGAATTCAAAAATGTATCACATTTGTACAGTTGAAAAAAGTGTGATAACAAACTTGGGTCTTGCAAAAAAAAACTTCGAGGTAAAAACCATGTTCGTTATCGCTAAGTAAGAACAAAAACTCCAGGTGTCTCCATTTTCCTCGTGACTGGTGATAATTTTCATTCAATTTGTTATTTCTAATCGCCATGCCTCAGTTAACCGGACATGATCGCATCGAAATTTTGATAATGATTGGTTATGGAGATAGAAGGCGAAGTTATTCGGAAGTAGTTGCACTCTACAATGCAGTTCATGAGGAGCGTTAAACAATTGCCAGATCAACAGTTATTAAAATATTGCAAAGTTTTGACGAAACCGGCGATGTTAAAAATCGTTTAAAACCAGGACTTCCAAACGTTGCTACGAGTGAGGAAAGTAGCTTGAGTGCTTTTTAGACGTACAAGAGTGTGCTCTCACTCACCATATTAGCAGAAGATCTGTTCAGAAGATTTTGAAAAGAGAGAAGTTTCATCAATACAAGAACTGAGCGAAGATGACTTCGATCTTAGGATAGAATTTTGCGAAACTTCTATGAACATGATAGATGAAAATAGAAACATTTTATATTGGAAACAATAAATTGTACAAGTGTGATACATTTTTGAAATCAGGAAAAATATACTTTTCAATGACATCCCTCTTCCCATAAAAATGCAACTTGCGTCCATATCTCGCAAACGAAAGCTGACACGGAGTTGAAAAAAAGCCAGCGAATGCATTTTAATAACCCATAGGCCCATGTACAATTTCAGAAAAATCGGTCGAATTGAACCTGAAATATCCTGCTGATGCCATACTTTGCATAGCGACTCTGTATATGGGCAGCTTTCCTTCTAAATCACCCTGTATAGGAACACATCATTCTTCCATATTACATTTTTTCAACAAACTTCCTCCCTCCCTGATCGAACAAATTTCCAGCCAACCCAGCGCGATTACGTTTTTATTTATCGGCAACGTTGCGCACCTGCTGTCTGGTTTACATTACCCAACGCATTTATCAACCCGTAATTACTTAAAATTAGATCCTATCTCCGGCAGTTTCTAATAAACACCGCTGTTTACGAGGCGGGCTTCCCGTCAGTCAGAAAAAAATTGACGCGCACCCTGACGGATTCACACCTCACCCCCGCGGGGGGTTGGATCTGGCGTGATCGCGTGCTGATATTTCAATTTGCCAGACAAGGTATGCGCCGTGTTTTGATCGGACATCGCTGAAAATATGGAGTCTCGACTGCGCTTGATGCAAATTATTTTTTATTTTATACGGGTCTGGACTGTTTATGGCAAAAAAGTAGAGCTTTGATATCGTTATTCAGATTATTCGGCGTTATATTTATCAGTTTTTTCTTTTACGTCTCCTTTATCTCAGGATTTCACCAAGCTGTTCGTTGTATATTAAAGCCAAATGAATGAACCAAAGAACTTTATGAAATAAATACTGTCAAGTATAAAAATTTTCAATATAAATTTAAATAAACATAGAGTCATTTCAAGACCTCATATATATTATAATGGCCTGTAAAAAAGAATCAGAATTTTCAAAATCAATCAAAATGTGTAAAAACAACAAATGGATTAGTTCAGAATAAAACAAAAATATAAACACATAAAAGTAAAAAAGAATCCCCAATAATCTTCAACTACATATGGAGTTCAAAGCAATAAAAATTAAAATAAATAACAAGATAAATTCCCTAAAATAAATATATTTCAGAATTCAGTGGGAAGAGACAGGTACCAATGTAAAAATATATGGAATGTTGTAAATAACCTTTTTAAAAATAAAAATGTAGACACTCATATTGACAGTTTGTTGATTGGTACTAAAAAAATACATACTATAAACAATATTTTAAACCACTTAAATCAAAACTTTACAGATACAGGAAAAAAAGATTGTGCTAAAGCTTAATGATTAAATTCAGCCTTCAGGGCTAAATTTTAATTTTGTGGAAATTGCGTGTGAAAATAGTAGTTTTGTGGTGCCTACTGATGAGTGGGAGATTGAGGAAATTATATCTGAACTGAAACAGAATTCAGAACCAGGTCATGATGGGGTGACAGCCAACGACATAAGAAACTTGAAAGATAACATTATACAAATTTTAACGATATTACTTAATACTGTTCTAAGAACTGGTATGTTTCCAGATGAATTGGAAATAAATAAAATCTGTCCACTTTTTAAATCTGGGAGCAAGGAATGTATGAATAACTACAGTCCAATTCCAGTAAAAAAGTGTCTTCTCAAAAATTATAGAGAACATAATTTAAAAAAGAATGTTGCCATTTATACATAAGTACATTCAAATAGATCAATTTCAGTATGGGTTCGTTAAATGTAGCAGTACACTTAGAGCAACCATAGATTCTGTTAACTATTTGTCTAGGGCATTAGATAAAGGGCTTTTTATTTGTTGTAGCAGTATTTTGTTGATTTAATTGAGAAAGGCCTTTGACGTAGTTGAAATTCTTTTAAGAAAGGATTTAGAGGAACTTTACATAGTATAATTAAATCATATTTAACAGGTAGGCGGCAATATGTTAAGTTAAATGATGTAAATAGCGATATGCTAAGGAGTGAGTACGGTGTAGCCCAAGGTTCTGTACTGGGTCCACTACTGTACTCTCTTTATGTACTAAATCTGGGGTTGGCTGGGATCAGAGCATGGTACTTTACTTTTGCTGATGATACTGTCTTTATCTATACGAACAAGGAAGAGGAAGCATTAAACAATTAATAAAACATTAATCTTTACTTAGTTTGGCTATATCATAACAAACCTGAAATGAACACAAATAACACAAAAATTATAAAATTTAAACAAAAAAAATAAACATATGAGCAACTTATCTATTCAAATTTATAATCAAGCAATTGATGAAATTCAGCACATAAAATACTTAGGTCTTCTCATGGATATCATTGAGTGCGTTTGTAAAAAAATATGCCAATCATTCCAATACTTTACAGATGTAAAAATTACCTCACTGATAAGACTTAACAAAGTGTCTATAATGACTTTTTTCTTTCATATCTCACGATATGTTGCCAATATGGGGAGCATGTTGCAAAACTAATTTTAAAGCAGTTCAAATACAGACTAACACAGACAGATTGTATAATATACTTAATATTCCTAGGCTTAGTGTTTTATTAGAATTTAAACAAATTATTATGTTCATTTATAAAATATTAAACAAAATTAAGCAACTTTTATAATGACTAACGATGTACATACTCACAATAGTAGATTTGAAAATCTACTACTACTAGAACCTAATAAGTTCCAGAAAACATCAGAAATATAAACAAGGTATAGCTTGTTTGTTAATCGAATTAAAACATATTTAGGTATTGTTAAAAATATGTATGTCTGTAGGGTGCCCAACACTGTAAACTTGCTTGAAGTACGTATTCTCGAAGGCAGAGCTAAAAGTAAAAAACAATCGTGCATAAACTTGGGTACTGAGTTTGTGTACGTTTTGCCATAAGATGCGACTTTCATAAATCGCTTATAATTTTGTTAGTACGGTACATGCTCCCAGGTTTGGTAAACAGGGAATAAATTTTAAATCGGAAGTGTGTGACAGGCATAGCGTTCTCAGTGCCCTTTAACTCGTCTTTTTAGTGCTAGGTGTGTCTTTGGGTGTACCTCAGGGCGCAGTTTTTGGACCCATTTTGTTCATCACATATACAGGCTGTTCCCATTGTTCACTTTGTCATACAATACGAAATTGGGTATTTGCCATGAATTTATAATTTATTAAATTGCATATTAACAGGTAGCATCTAATCAACAAAACAGCTGTGACAGCTTATAAATTCGAAAAAATAGATCGTAAGGTGTATTTTTAATATTAAAAATGTGAATATTTAAAGGGACCGCCAAAACGCGAACATATTGGCCGTGACGTCAGGTGTCTTGTAAATGGCCGCTTGTTTACATCTGGGGTCAGCGCGTCATGCGTCAGCCTCAGCCCGTAAATTTATCGGTTTGTTGTTTGCGTTCATTTTGTGCCAAGCGAATTAAAATACGCCAAGAAAAAGTGAAATACTTATGAGTTATGACTTCTGAAGGCATGTTCATTGTTATGGAATTTGTGTACAGCGACAAGCGGTTCAACGCGGCAGAGATGAGGAACGTAAAAGCAACAGCATAAGTGAACTTTTTATCAAATTAACGTAGCATTGATAATTTGATCACAGTGGGTTGTTGGAAACATACTATTTGTAAACATAAAAATGTAAGAATCAAAAATGTACCCTAAACTTGACATTTATTTTAGAGGTCAGAATAAATATAAATTGCCATTTATTTTCGGGGCTCTTGCGGCTCGTTTCCGGTCTGGCTAACAGTCGAATATGTGGGGAGCTACGTCGTTCTTTATTATAACATTTCCCTTTATCAACTTAAAACGCCTATAATTTTTCATATCCTCTTCAAGCTGTAACAAAATGGAAACTAAATGGTAAACACTTATAACCCCAAAAAGAATAATAAAACTTACAGTAAGAATTAAGATGATCTTCACATACGGCATATCACGTATAGGGACCTTAAACAACTTTTTCATACGTTGATAATCTCGAGGAACGGTAACAAAAATATTGTTATCTGTACTGACTGAAGTACTTTTATAACCATGTACAAAACAGCATTTGTTTTGTTTTCCACACATAATAGATGCTTGTGAAACTACACATATCACTTTTTGGAGCGACTTCTTACACCGTCCTTTCAATAAACACCACACAAAAGCTTTTTCAATACAAAAATGATACTACACCATTAAACAGCACGCTTCACGGTAATGTTTACATGACACTTGACGTCACGAGTTGAATAACCTTGGATAGAAGCGTTTTGGCGGTGACTCCTAAGATTCGAATTTCAGACCTGAAATTATCGACCTACAAATATTTTTTTTGCTTTTTTTTACATGGCGTACGATATATGTGCACTTCAAGATTCATTTTACGTAATTTTCAAAAAAAGTGATAATACCCAATTGGCCGAGCTAGAATTATGTTATTATTATTAAAAAGAATTATGCTTTAGAGTTTTGACGTCAAAATCGCTCTCAWAGCGGATTTTTTGCACAACATAGTATTCAAAAATATCAAACATTTCTACATTACTGAAATCCACTTTTTAAGAATTAATTAACGCAATAAAACTTATAAGTTCACACTTTTATTTGGTAGTTCGAATTATTATTAGTTTTCAAAGCCTTCTAGATAGATCAAACTCTAGGTCTACGATTTATCGCTTATATTAATGCTATTAAATAATGATTAGTTTAGTTTTTAGTTTTTGACTCACACCAACTCGGCGAGTGTTTTTTTTGTAAGTGGTTTCAAGAACAACAAGTTTCCCAAAAGTCTTACTAAAATATCCTCAGATAACGAACACCTGTTCAATTTAATAATCATAACTTGCGGTATAACCATAACACCTTCTCCTGACGTAAGGCCGTTTGTTTATAGCCTCCCGCGGACAGGCCGCCTGTCCCAACCATAAAGCCCTCCGAAATTCCCTTAAGAAGCGGTTTAAATCACTTAATTTAAAGTTGGTGTGGCAGTGAGGCAAATCACGCAACTGCGGCCTGGAAACTATTACTTGGCCAGTGCAACCGTCAATTTGGCATTGTAAATATGTATTTCAGCGGTCGGTCATGCAACAATTTTGTTATTAGGTGTCGATTTTGGCATCGCGTGTGTTTTTTCGTCAACGTAATTGCGTTCGGACCACGGTATGGACAGTGGCGCATCTTTGTCGACGTCAGAGGGCACGCGTAAAAGTGTAAAATTAAATCAAGCTGCTGACGAGTCTAAGTCGATATTGAAACACCTCGAAGATCATACGCGTTGTTGTTATTTTTTCTAAAACTAGCAAAGACGGAATATAGCGGGGTAGATATATAGGGTGTCGCAACAAGGACGGTAAGCAGCTGTATATCTCATGTTAAAAATTTGTTAAAAACAATAATTAACTTTATCTGTCGACCACAAAAGGACGCAATTGTTAATTTGAACAGAAAAAATCGCTATTACTTTAAAATTTGAAGTAGCAAGGGGGGTTAAATTATTGCATTTAATATGTCAACGATATTTACACAACTTTTATTTAAAACATTTCCCAGTTAGTATAAGTTATCCGATTGCTTCGCATTCTGCGCCACCTGAACCCCTTACAACGCAACAAAACTCTTTAATTATCTATAAGGAGATTTAATTCGTGTTTTGCAGCTCAGGTTAGATAAACTTATGAAAACCTGACCTGATCTGACCTGGCCAAGATTTGAACCCGGGACCTTTTGATTACTTTCAAACGTGCTAAATAATGCACCATCAGGACCTTATTCGTTTGACTGTTACATGTGAGTTGGTAACTGATATTCAGCTATATATTATGGCACATTAACGCGTATTAATCACACTTATACCACTAATGCGGCTTTTCTAATGAGCAGCATGCTGGCTTAGGGCTGTGCACAGCCCCTGTCGCTCGCAGCAGTACGTTTGTGCTGCTGTAGTTTTCTAGAGCTTGGCCTAGAAAAAAATACATACTTTTAGTGAATGCTTGCAACTTTATTCAGTTTTGCATGTGTATTCTTTTACATAAAATAGAAAATACCTAATAATGGAATTCTGAAAAACATGCTACATATAAAATAGGTCAAGGATTTTTTTCAAAGAGTCCATCGTGTGGTGCGTACACGAGTCGCCGCTGTCGAACGGTATGTGTCCGAGATTCGTTTGCGTGGCCTCACGCAAAAAAATCCCCTCCCCCGAAAGAATTATTGTCGAGGAAATTTCCACGCACAGGCTAATTTTATTTCGTATACATTCAAAGTGACAAATTGTAGATTGTGTTAGCCGCGATAATAACAGTCAAAACAACAGGGGTTGATGCAAGAACAACGCTTTTACGTACGCTTTTATCCCTGGGTCATGAATATTAATTTGGTCGGCTAAATGATATACGGCAACGCGCGGACCGCGTTTCGAAAAAAATTAAAGTTATGTCCCTCCGGGGACGACAGGGATACATGACGTCTTACGCGGTTTTGTTTTTGGGGAAAACGACCTACATGATAATATACAGAGCGTTCCTCGAAGTAAATCATAAAATGTAAAATAAGGTTTTTTTTCGCTTAAACTGACAATTCAAAATTTAAACAGAGATGTATATTGTCAAAGGACTTGAAATAATGCTCGTTTTAATTCTTGAATTACCAGTTTCAGCGTTCATAATATAAGATATTTTCTCGGAAAGATCGCTGTCTCTTGAAAACACTGACAAAAAGTTATTAGTCTGACGTTTCGATTACACCTGTAATCTTTGTCAAAAACGAAGAACCTCAAAATTTGCCTGACACAAGTTCAAACAAAATTTTGAAAGTAAATAAACAGMTTATGGAAATAAAGTTAGAGAATTGTTAGATGAGGAAACATATCAAAAATTATCCCGAGATCCTACCTCAAAAATTTCCAAAATTACTAATGATCTTATCAAAAGTTCAAATCTTTCGAATGAGGAGAAGTCTCTTTTAACGGTTTCCGATTGCAAGGTACCTAAATTGTACGGTTTGCCCAAAATCCATAAAACCAATGTCCCGTTAAGACCCATAGTCAATACGATTGGCAGTCCCTGTTACAGATTGGCAAAATTTTGGGCTAATTATTTAAAATCTTATGTAGAAAAGAACAGTAGTTTCATCAAATACTTTATTGATATAATAAAAGGTTTAAGTATTTCAGAAAGTGACATTTTAGTTAGTTTTGACGTGGTTTCTTTATTTACGAAAATACCCATCTCTAAAACGATAGACATCATCAAGTCCAAGCTTAAAGGCGATCCCCTAGGTGGCACGATAGCGAGATTTCTGAATATTGTTTAAAATCTACTTATTTCTTATGGAAAGATAATTTTTATGTACAAAAATCAGGTTGTGCAATGGGTTCACCTCTAAGTCCTGTAGTATCCAATTTGTTTATGGAAAATTTTGAACAGGTAGCGATAAACAGTTTTCAGTTTAAACCAAAATGTTGGTATAGGTACGTAGATGACACTTTTGTTATTTGGCCCCACGGTACAGAAGAGTTGGGTAGGTTTCTAAATCATTTGAACAGTCAAAATCCTGACATAAAATTTACTATGGAATTAGAAAGCAATGGTAGTTTACCTTTCTTGGATGTCCAAATTTATAGAATAAACGCTGGACAGTTAGGACACAAGGTTTACAGAAAACCTACCCACACAGAAAGATATTTACATGCCACATCTCACCACCCTCCGTCTCAAAAGAATAGTCTTATAAGGACGATATTTGTTAGAGCACAAAAGATCTCAGACGAAAGCTCTTTACAAAAAGAAATATATCATCTTAAATCAGCGCTAGTGAGAAATGGTTATAGTAGTAAGAATATTTGGTCAGTTTTTAATAAAAGTGCTCATTTAAATCAAGTAAATTCTCAGGCAGGACAGAGTAAATTGAAGTTGAGTTTGCCTTATGTACAAGGCCTCTCGGAAAAATTAAAGAGGATGCTTTAGAAAACACGATATTTTAGTTGTTGATAGTACATATAATAGTTTAGATAAAATTTTAAGTTCTAGTAAAGATAAAGTACATTTGGGGGCGAAGGTGTTTACAAAATAACTTGTTCTTGCGGCAAGTGTTACATAGGTCAAACAAAAAGAAAAGTAGGTACGCGTTTCAAAGAACACATGCGTGCTACTAGGCTGCAACAGATAGATAAATCTTCCGTAGCTGAACACTCTTATTTGACTAAACACATGATTGACTTTGACAAAAAAAAATTACATAGAGAAAAATATTATCACAAACGTTTAATAAAAGAAGCTATAGAAATTTGTAGGAACATATAATTACATATATATAATACCATATACATATAATAACAATAATTTCAATAGGGATTGTGGAAATTATGAGTTTGGTAACATTTGGAAGGCTATTTTATAGTTATCTTTTACCAAGTAGTTCGTGTAGTGGGTAGGTAGTTCCTGTTTCGTCGTTAGGTTCTTTTTTATCAGGTTGGCACGTTGTTTCTATGACGTCTCGCTTCCTTGGTGATTTGTTTATTTACTTTTGAAATTTTTGAGGTAGGATCTCGGGATAATTTTTGATGTTTCCTTATCTAACAATTCTCTAACTTTATTTTCATAATCTGTTTATTTACTTTCAAAATTTTGTTTGAACTTGTGTCAAGCAAATTTTGAGGTTCTTCGTCTTTGACAAAGATTACAGGTGTAATCGAAACTTCAGACTAATAACTTTTTGTCAGTGTTCTCAAGAGACAGCGATCTTTCCGAGAAAATATTATCTTATTTTACGTGATATGTCACTATCTTTCTGATAGTATCTTGTTTGAAGTTTATAGTGTAAGGTAGTTGCTTCTCTTTACTCCAAACGACAGAAGTCATTCTTAAGTTGCTTCACCGTTCGAAATAAACTTTTAAAGATCGGCATCATTATAAAACACGTTTATTAACAGCTCTTCCTAGCCATATTAAACGCACAATATTTCAGTACCCGATCATGCAATTAACTGACGGAAATGAGGCTGCCCCGGGTTTACCTCAAAGAATTTTATACAGCGCGTAATCATACGGTTTTTGAGAAATGATCCGGTACGACCAGATACCATCCATTGCATTTAATTTCAGGTTACTCGCACCGTTTCGTATCCTAACCGTATCGTTTGCATTTTGATCGGCGGAATTATCATTTTTAGCCTTCCAGGAGTGAGAACAACTTGCAGCTATATAAATGCATGACTTCGTGACTGTTAAAATCTAATTAAGTATTTCGGCAGCTAAGCCGTCATCTTCAGTAGAAGTAAAAGAAGCCTCTTGCTGATATCTTTGGCTGAATCATTATTATATATACTGTGTGATTGCGAAAGTGATGTTTCTGTTTAACCCCATAATACTTCATAATATTTTAAGGAAAAATGGCAGATTTCGCTTTTCATTTTCACTATGGTTTGAAAGTATAGGAGATCGAATTTGTAAGCAAAAATGTACGAAATCCCCATAGTGAAAAAGTGGGCCACCCTCTACAACATGAGTACCATGAGCACGCCTGCACGCCTACCGAAACCCCGGACGCTCCCCCTCTTCCAGCTGACGTCATTTATTGCGTCCGCGTCCGAAAACGCTATTTCCTCTGACACAACAGATCAAAGTTAATTATAAAATATATTTCGGTGTAAAATCCATTAAAGGTAATCTCAGCAGGTCGCTGCTCGGCGTTGGAGGGGCACAGTAATTAATTGAACAGCGCGAGAGGGTCGACCGTAGCGCCATCTCGGTCGCACTAATTGGTTTTTCGGCCGGGGTTAGGCGGTCGAAAGGCMTTACGGTTAATAKAAATAATAACGAGGGCCGTTGTGCCTCGCTTTTTTAATACTTACAGCGTGTACTCCATTATTGAAATCGTCGAAGGTAAATTTCACACCACCGTGGGGAGGTTGTGGAGTTAATTAAGGCTCAATTTTGAATGCGCGGACTTGTATTTTTTTGTTTGGCGTGAGAGAAAGATATTCGTAAATAAGATGTACGAATGGTCGGCTGTATATATACATGAAGACTCCCCTCCGACTGTTGCTTTGACGTCTCTCTTGATTGATATACTTTTCCATTGTTCAAACTAACAYTGTATATGTTTCTTCTAGCTTTGTACGTAATATTAGTGATAACAATTTTCTTTAAAAAAAAATGTGGTCAATTCTTACCTTTCCCCTAATTTATTATTTTTAAATACTCCCTGAAACTTGGAGTTTTCCATCCTTAAGGAAGCAAGCATATGTTGCTTCTGTTCATAAATATGAATCATCAGTACGTACCATTCTACCTACCGCTTCCAAATTGTTTAAGGCTGTCTTGTTTCTAAAGGTTATGTCTTATTTGTAATTCTGAGCAACTTGTTTTTTTTTTCACTGGAAAAAGGTTTAGATGTACATTTCTACAAAAACTGCCAGCTGCAATGCTTGACCAAATCCAGCAGATAAAAATCGGTAATTGTTTATCCTTTCCAGTAGTTGTTCCATCGGATATTCCCCATGGTTCTATTTTAGGACCTCTTCTTTTCCCATTCTTTATGAACGGCACATACATAAATCTCACTAGTAACTAGCGTCTGATGACGATCTAAAGATCTTTAGATAAATAATATTATTTTAACTGTCTACGTACCTGACGTGTTTAGAACGACATGTAATTAAATATTAATAAATTTGAATCAATCAACTTCAATAGAAAAATATTACCCTCAGTTAGTAAGTAGAAATTTAGATAACAATGCCATCCGTTAGCAATGAACTAACACGATGCCAAAGCCACTTATCTGCCATTATGAGAACTACTTCCTAAAGGAAGTGACCTGTGGCCTGGCAAGTTGGCATGCACCATTGTACTTGACAGCAGGCCCCACCGCAGCTTTTGCAAGCGGGCATCATACCAACCCTTTTTGGTATATAGGCAAAACTGTGCCATGCTGCCTGCACTAGACCTAAACTGCACTGATGAGCTATAATAATAGCGAAATAGATCTCTCTGCAGTTCTTGCTGTGCAGACAGCATCATAAACATACATTTTAATTTATAATTACCCTCATTTCCTTCTTATTTTTTTCTCAATGGTGATGCTGTTCCCGTGAAAGCTGTTGTTAGGGATCTAGGAACTATTCGACAATAGATTAAATTTTATTCCTCACTATGACTTTTATTGTTTATAGTCGCCAGTTAAAGATCGAAAATTAATTAAAAAAAACATTAAATGTATAATTTGACATTGTGAAACGGCAACATTCATTTGTATAATTTCAAATGATGATGTGAAGCTTGCGGGCTGGAAGGCTATGGTCGATGCCTTCTTCTATATCCAGGTGTTTCGCCTACTACTGTGGCCGGCATCTTCAGTGGTGAGCCTGTGGTCGTGAAAACATGAACTCCACGGCAAGCTCACCACTGAAGATGCTCTTGGATTATTAGTTA
Source organism: Rhyzopertha dominica (assembly GCA_025024175.1). Classification (NCBI taxonomy): domain Eukaryota; kingdom Metazoa; phylum Arthropoda; class Insecta; order Coleoptera; family Bostrichidae; genus Rhyzopertha; species Rhyzopertha dominica. The sequence continues at coordinate 29,652,247 of QCXZ01000053.1, forward strand.
TTTTCGTATGACAAGGAAAAAGTACATATGAGATATTACTAAGTTTTGATTTTAACTTCTGGAGACAACTCATAAATCCTAATAAAGCCTTCTTGAAAACTTGAAAAACGACGTTCTTAGACAAAATGTGCAGTTTCCTCCAGTTGGCCACATCGAAAATATAGGTTTTTCACAGCACTCCAACAAATGTAGCTAGGAATTTATCCATGGGAAAAGAGATCTATATTTCGGATGAAATGTGAGCCTCTTGAAGAACGCCGACATGCACGCGATCCCTCAAAGCCATTTTCAATAAGATATCGTACTTACTCTCCGAAATTCCTTCGATATTTAACTGACAAACTGGCAAATTTTGATGAAATCCCAAAAACTTCAACACATCTCCGCAAATCAACAAAACTAAATGATGACCGAGAGGATCTTGAAGATCAGGTTTGGTCGTCTAAGTGTCCGTGATTTCTGGGTAAAATCTTCCCATAACGTGCCAAAATCAGAAAGACTCAAGGTGACAAGAATGTGTCACTCTTGGAGATAGAAGAAGAAGACATCACTACACGTTTTGCTTGAAGAAGTACATTATGGATATCAAAAGTTCTGCATGAAGTAACAAAAAATGGCTACGTTGAAGTAGCTCTTTTGTTACTTAAGATCATCATATCATCATGGATGACGTATACTTTGAAGATTTACTCCAGAAGCTCTTGGACAGTTTAACAATCAACATCGTCCTGGAGAAAGCAAGCGGGTAATTGTCGACTGTTTAAAAAAAACAATTACACTTGAAGCCGGAAATACTTTTTTGTAAGAAACCGTAACATAAGGATGATGTTTCTTTGAATTCCAAAAAAATTGCTAGAGGAACTCCGTGAAGGAATGGGGAGCTATCTGGATCGCTGCATCGGAATTAACGCGGCGTAGCGGTCCGCCAGCGTTTCCCAAGCAGCTCCTCGGGGATAAGCGAAAATTAATAAGCCGAACGGTCGTCCGGTGTTAATCTTCACAGATTGAGCGTTGGTACGTTGTAATTACCCGGCGGAGCGAGGCGAGTCCGTCGATTATTAGCAGAATGCTTATTTAAATTTATTACAGGGCAGGTCCATAACACTTTAACCGCGAGCTCGTGTAAGCCGTGCTCGCAACGTACAACACGAAAACTATTAACGATCGACACACCAAACCGATACTGATGCCTTTATTAAGATAGCGAACCGGCCGGTCGTTCTCGTGAGTCGATTCATTAACAGATGCGGGAGATGATGGGCCGCGGGTATTTCACGGACAAAGCGGAACGAAATGTTCGAATTTAACGACAAATAACGCTGTCGCGAGTTTTGGAGTTACCCATGGATCAACGCGTGGGCCACGTTTGTTTTCTATTGGCTACAAGGTACGGAAACAGCAAGATATTTCTGTTCGACCGATTTTTCTAAAATTGTTTGAGGGCCTATGGGTAATTAAAATGCATTTTCTGGAATTCCGGAGATATGGGCGCAAGTTGTATTTTTTAATGGGAAGGGGGGGGGGGTCAAAAGGCACATCAGTGAAAAGGATATTTTTTCCTGATTTCAAAAATGTATCACACTTGTACAATTTGTTGCTTTTGAGTTGAGAAAAGTGTGAAAACAAACTTGGGTCTTGCAAACGCTTCGGGATAAAAAATGTTCGTTATCGCTAAGTAAGAACTAAAACTCCAGGTGTCTCCATTTTCCTCGTGACTGGTGATAATTTTCATTCAGTTTGTTATTTGCAATCGCAATGCCTCAGTTAACTGAACATGATCGCATCGAAATTTTGATGATTATTGGTTATGGAGATAGGAAGCGAAGTTATTCGGAAGTAGTTGCACTCTACAATGCAATTCATGAAAATCGTGAACCAATTGCCAGATCAACAGTTATTAAAAACATTGCAACGTTTAGACGAAACCGGCGGTGTTAAAAATCGTCAAAAACCAGGACGTCCAGAGGCTGCTTCGAGTGAGGAAAGTAGCTTGAATGTTATGCAAGAGCTCCCTCACTATATTAGCAGAAAATCTATTCAGAAAATTTTGAAAAAAGATAAGTTTCATCCATACAAAAGTCACTTATTACAAGAACTGAGCGAAGATGATTTCGATCGTAGGATGGAATTTTGCGAAACTGCTAAGAGCATGATAGATGAAGATAGAAACATTTTAAATTGAATTATGTTTTCTGATGAAGCGATTTTTTGCCTCAATGGTAATGTGAAAAGACATAATTGCAGATACTGGTCAGGCACAAATCCACATTGGATGGAACAAGTCCACATACAACACTTTCAGAAAGTGAATATCTGGTGTGGTATTATCGGTGAGCACATTATTGGGGCTTTTTTCATCGATGGAAATTTGAATGCGGTCAAGTATTTACAGCTCTTGCGCGGGCACATTATACCAGAACCTAATTGCCTGTTCCCTAATCGTGCAAATGCTGCGCGTCCTTCTGAACAGATATGGTTTCAGCAAGCTGGTGTACCGCCCCATTTTGCAGTCAACGTTAGTGGATATTTGAATGCGATATTTCCAGCGAAATGGATTAGTAGGCGCGGAGCGATAGAATGCCTAGCATGTTCCCCCGATCTTACGCCGCTTGATTTTTTCTGTGAGGGTACCTGAGAAATCGTATTTATGCTGATCGGCCAAATAATGCAGAAGATTTAAAAGGACGAATGAGGGCAAGAATTCAGAACTTACCTCCAAATATGCTTCAAAGAACATTAGAAAACTTTTACTCACGGCTGCATTACTGCCAGGAAGTAAATGGAGAACACTTTGAGCATTTTCTGTAATGTAAATCTGAAAAAATTTGCATGTTCTTCTTTTTTACTTTTTGGGGATCCGATTCGCAATAAATTTATCAAACTAGACTAAAATTATCGCCATTCAAGGAAAATGTTAATACCTGACTTTTTGTCCATTTTAGCGAAAAAGCAAATTATTTCTTTTCGTTCTTTGTCGGGCTCAATTATTGTATTTGCAGTTTTCTCAACTCAGAAGCAATAAATTGTACAAGTGCGATACGTTTTTGAAATCAGGAAAAAAATGACCTTTTTAATGATATGCCTTTTGACCCCCTTCCCATTTATAATATGCAACTTGCGCCCATATCTCAGAAACGAGAGCTGACGCGGAGCTGAAAAAATTCATGAAAATGCATTTTAATTACTCATAGGCCCATGCATAATTTCAGAAAAATCCGTTGAACAGAACCTGAAATTGATTTGGTTCTTTATTGATAATCTTCTAGAGAGTTTTTTTGTGTATTTACTGAAGACTTGACCTTGGATTCCCTTCTTTCTGTGTTTATTTGTTGTATATTAAGGTTTTCTGTTCCCGAATGCCCAATTAAAAAAAAGGCTGCGTCTAATTATGATACTCTGTAATTTTGCTAAGGTATTTGAACCTATAATTCACGGAAACATCTTCTTTCGTAAGTACCTACTTTCCACATGTCTTACATAGATGACCTAATTTTTTTGCGACGTCTGGTGTACCGCAAGGATCCTATCTTGGTCCACCCTTACCAAGTACTACATGTTGAGGCACATTCAATCACTATACTTCAAGCAGTATTCAGCTCTGCATTCTGAAAATCGTCATTTTACGAAAAAGGGCATGAACTGAAGTTCATCTTAGATGAATGAATTTGAACAAAGCAACACCGCATACACCTGGTGCTCTCAAGTAACAGTACCAATTGCCCATCTATCGTGTCGCGGTCATTCTCGTGGACGCGCGTCGCAAAGTGTAGCGTGCGTAGCGACGCCGCGGGCGCCGTCAACGAGTAAGCGGCACTCGGGTCGACTCAAAGGGAAAATCGCTCGCGATTGAGTCATTAGGTCCGCAATCGCGGTCCCAGAAATCTGATAGTAAAAAAACAACTGGGTGACACGCGATGGTGTTAACGACAAGTGACGTTAACGAAGACGTAAGTGGCAGGTAGGATCGTAACGTTCGCGGGAGAAATTCGGTTACGTCAGAAGTGGGATTTGATGCTATAAAAAAGGGCAGTGTCGAAGTTGGTGTGCAGTCTGGCAGCTTCAGAGGATTTTATTTCGTTATTTGCGGCAGATTTGCTAAATTACGTTGAAAAGGTGCAATAGCAGTTTACTGTACCAGTCGGTGTGTATAAAGTATGAATAAGATAAATGAATATGTTAAAAGTTTTCATATAGTGACAAAATATAACACTCGTTGCTTTCAGTAGGTGCCAAACTCAAAGAAGGTGCACAATGAGTTCTTAAAATAAATATTAGTTGTTAAAATGCTAAATTGTAACGCTACTTCCAGAAATGCTTCTCAATCATAGTTATATTTGAAGTATAGCTTTCTTATGTTACATTTCGTTGTTTTTTTGCTAGGGCAAAGCGAACCAAGGCTCACTATAATGCTAACTTGACCTTCATTTCTTTTCTACCCATATCTGGGGTTCCTTAAGAGTCAGATTTGGGACCATTATTGTTTCTAATAGTCATTAATGACTTACCTGGCTAGTTTGATTTTGTCGGTGCTGACAGATTCAAGAATGTTTTTCGAGGGAATCACTACTTACAGTTTCTAGAACATGATTTATCTGAAATGTTAGAAAATATGCCATTGCTATGCGATCGAACTTATGGTTCCATCATGACCTGCGCATTACTGAGGAACTGAAATGGAGTACTCGAATGCAGCATTTACAAACAAATGATTTTTTCTTCTGCTGAAACGTTAAGCAATTGGTTTATAAAGAACCACCGACTAATCTGAAGGATATAAAGAAACGAATTCGTCATGTCTTCCAAAATTAAAATGAAATTACTTTTATTAATGCTTGGTGATGGTAATGTTTGTTATCATAAAGTTGGTGGTTGTGTGGGATACTTAATCTAATTTGATCATTGTTTTTTTATTATGTCGTGCTAACTGGTTTTTACTGTTTAATTGGTCATTTGTTTTCAGTTTCGTATTTATTCCGGGATACTTATTGTATACTAAGCTGCTACCACGTCTAGTCTGAGTGCACTAGATTATCGTTCTGTTATATCCGATATACGATCAAGTGCGAGTCTCCATGAGTGCAAACTTGTGTGGACAATAATGAACTACATTTTGAATATCTTTTTTGATGAAGCTGCATTTTGTGTTTGTCCCGTACTGACCTATTCCAACGTACGTGCGCTTGAAATGGCTTTTTTACTTCGATAAGTTTTTTACCTTAATAATTGTGTGAAATCAACGACATTTCTCCGACAAGACAAAAGAAAAGTCGCCAAACGTCACTCACATACACATAACAATATGTTTCTTATTTTTTTGCAGAAGTGCATTGCGGAAATCGCGTCCTTTTCTTCGGTTTCTTTTGTGGAGACAGTTCCACAAGGGTCAAATCAAAGACCGTTGTTATTTCTCCTTTTTTTCAACGATGAAGCGGCCGTATTCTGTCGGTGTAGCGTTGGGAAAATTGTTGTGGGCGTTTGTAAAATTAAAACTGACGCTTCCGACGCCTAGAAAACAGGCGAGCAAGTTGATGCGAATCATTCCACATTTTTAACCGGAAACTCGATCCTGTCGGCCATCAATTTCACAGGCTGACGTGGAAACTTAACAAATGGATAAATAATTACGCAGGTACCGCTCCGTAAAGGTGTTAAATTACTGCAGGTGCCCGAAACGTCGTCGAGAAGACGGGATAATCATAATTACCGGATCACGCACTACATACTCCTTCGCGTCGGTGATGTCTTCATTCGGACAGCGGGTCGGTGCGTTTGCTTTCTCCCCGTTTCTTAAATATCGCGTGATGGTATACGGAGAAGCCCTTGTAAATTCGAGAACGCCGTGCATAATATTTCAATTACTGGACGGTGGAGTTTGCGTGCTGCATAAATTTGTCTAGGACGGTCAATAACGAGACAAGTTTCGAATAAATAATTGTTTATTATAGGATAGCTGATATAGGGTCGTTTCGCAGCAAGCGCAAGTCTTGCTGCGAATTCGTCGAATGGTCTCAAAACGTAAAATTTCTCGAAGAAAACAACATGCACAGTCCTAGAGCTATTAGCGAACAGATTTGAACTGTATGGTGTATTGCTAGAAACTTCGTTTCTTTAAATACATTATAGATTTGGACGTCTGTACACAGGGATCACTGTCTTATTTACAAGGAACGTACAATAAATATTATTCTGTTGAGATCTCCAACGATCTGTCGGCACTTGAAAACTTCCCATCCACTTTCTCTTCTACTTTCCTTTCTGTTTCGTTCTTTTATGCCTTGTCAATTCACTTGTTTGGAAGGGATGGACAAGAATAATCGATACTTAATCAAATCGATTCACTTTTCTTAACCAGTGTTTTTATCTACTTGAGGTTTTTCACAATAAAACTGCAGGTATCTCTGTGCTGCACACGATACTAAGAAATCGCCATTTGTTCTAATTTAACATATTACAAAACAGAATGGATTCACGCTAATCGATTCGCATTGGTAAATTAAATCGATTTTGGCCATCCCTAGTTAAAACAAGCTAGAACGAGACTAGCAGGTGTTAACTGTGAATCTTATCAGACTCTTGTATTTTTGGGTGAAAAATAGTATATTCAAAAAAGACGAACAAAGCATTTAACAGTGTTAATTTAACCATTACGTTTTTTTATTTAGTGAGTAGACGTATAATCAGATAAGCACGTTTCACAAGTGATTTTTTTAAAAACTATTTTTTTTAATTTTACGAATAGTGGATTGATATAAATGCTTAAGAAACTATTGGAATCGTTTAAAATTGGTTGAAATCGATTCTAATCGCTGTGTAAAATTCAGTCAAGTTACGGAGCACATCTGTATTAATTGTCTGGACGCAATAATTTATCAAATTAAACTAGTTAAAATAGGACAACAGAAATTAAATTTCTGGTACATTGTTGATTGCTCCTTTATGGAATAAGCAACCATAAATTTTTAAATTTTTTACTGTGACTTCCAAATATGTTTGACAATATTATGGCGAAATACGCGATTGCAGCTTTATATATTTAATTTCTGGGCAGGCTACTATATTATTTATTCTCCCAATAATCATTTTGTACTAATTTGCGGAAAATAGTAAAATATAATTTTTTTTTAATTTTTGTATGCAACTTATTGTATATTGAAAAACGAACCGTATTTGGACTCTCTTTTTGTTATACTTCGACATCAGAAAAATGTGAATTTGAACATTTTTAATATGAAAATGTGGATGTTTAGTTTTCGACTACAAACTGTTTATTTGATGTAATTTTAGTTTAGCAGGACATTCAGTTTTACCGGAAGGAGACACAAACATTGTTATTTTAAATAAAATGCACTGCATATTACTATATATTTTGTTCCTTATGAAATTGTAAGGTACCTTTATTTACAACATTACATTCCACAATCAGCGAACTAACCTAGAAGATTACCTTGGTTTTAAACAAAAAAAAGGATACTCAGCAAAATTCTTTTAACTCCTATTAGAAACGCTTAGTTAGACATGAAATAAACGAACCGTCCTAGAAAAAATAAGCTATGTTTGGAGCTAGCTAAAGAAGTAGCATTGCACCTGTATAATTAATAGAGAAAAAAAGAATCCTCGAATTATTTAATATTAATCTCTGTCTTATGCAGTGGTGATTGGTGAAATCAGTACGTATTTTTCTTAGAATTCAAGAAGAAAAGATCTAGTAATCAACAGAGCGTTTTATTTAAATTAACAAATTTGTAAAATATCGTAAACTGTATTATTAAGTTCAGCAAGACTAAAACTACATGTATCTGTATAAATATAATTTAAATGGTGTTCGTTTTTTTTCGTTCATAAAAGCGTAATTCGCTTCTTGTTAATACAGATTTCTAATAGCTTTTCACAAATTCAAAAAACCATCATAATCAAAGGTATTAAAGTTTGGACAGAAAAATGGTTTGGGGTTCAGCTAATTTGTAGAGGAAAAATTCATATCATATCCTCAATTTTATTCGGCAAAAAATTTATTCGAATCGATTAATAGATATTTTGGTCACACCTACTCTTTAACTTATACAGACAGAAAGTTTCTTATTCTTTACGTAGAACTGAAAAATTATTGGATCAATCCGGATATATGAAAATTTGCTTGAAGAATGTGTTTTCCGGAAAATAAATGCCTGATATGGATTATAAAGCAAAGGATTCCAAAACCTGCATTACTGATAGCAAGAGCGGTAATTTTTTAGATTTAATAAACTGAAGGAAACTGTTACTGAGTGATTTTTACTGTAGGTCATCAAAATTGTAACACAGAATGGTTTCAAGTGCCAACAGATCGAGGAACAGCTACATACTCAGTCCATCGAAACCTACACGGTATCACCGCCATTTCGTCTTTCGGGGAAGACAACGCGATATGCCCGATCCCACTTCTGATCACTCCCCCACCCCATCACTCGATTATTGCACACAACGACGCCATCTATCGGCCGGCCGTTCTTCAGGTGTTCAGCAGCGACTCTATACTGAACGGATTCGGCCTCCTGATGCTGCCGCCCTTATCGTCCTGCGGGCTCTGCGTCAAATCGACCCCCGCGTCGCCCACCCCCGTGTACATCCCGTCCCCACTGACGCCACTGCTGAAGTGTTCCGATTCCGCGCCGCTGTCGCCGACGACGTCGATGTCGCTGTCCGAGTCGAGGCCGTCGGTCCCCCTCTGGCTCAGGTACTCCCTCTTGAGGGCCACCAGGTCGACGGCGATGCCCTTCGCGCGCAGCTTCCTCGCCTGCCGCTCCAGCGCCTTCTGGAGCTTTTTCCTCCGGCGGGCGCGCTCCCGGGCGCGCAGCTCGGCGGGCGGGATCGGCTCCCCGGAGCAGGACTGCGGGTGGGCGTTGTGGGCCGGCCGGCCAGGACCCTTCTTCGTGTGCTCCTTTTTCCGCCACTTGGCCCGGCGGTTTTGGAACCATACCTGGAACAGACGGAATTGACGTGAGGCCTTAATTGTGACGTTATTTGAAAGTTCTTTATAAAAGTTTCGATTTTATTTGAATTTTTCTGGATTTCATGAGGGCCGACGTCAGCTCTGTAGACAGAGCCCATCGAGATATTGCGCAACTGACATCTCCAATGGACGTTACTTAGAAGACCGTATTCAGCCTACAGGCTGCTCCCGGTATATTAATATTGACCAGTCTTAGAATTCTACAGTTGAATATAGAAGGTATATCAAAGGATAAATCCGACTACCTTGCAAAAAATATAAAAGTCGTGATACTTCTTCAAGAGACTCATGCGGTCGATGTTCAAGATCTACGCAGACGAGGGACGATCTTGGGATATATCCTAATCGATTCTCTGAACTTATATGAAATATGACTTGACTAACTTCTGGTCAGTTAATAAATAAATTATAAATGGTGTTGAAATGCTCATAACTAAAGTAGGAGACCTCACCATTTACGACAATTTATAAATCTTTGAATACTGTCTAGCCAGACAACTTCCTTTGAAACCACGAACATCCTTGTACGTATATCGGTGACTTCAGTAGCAATCATAGTTTATGGAGCTACAATGATAACGACATGAGCGGACTTGTCTGATGAACTGAATAGAATAGCAAAACCTGCGGCTTGTGTACACTGAAAAATAGAAGAAGAGCTTCCATTCGGTAAGATGGAGGCGTGACTACAATCCAGACCTCTTCATCTGCTCCTGTGATGCTAATTTAATGCCTCTAAGTGCTAAATGACTGTCCATCAGTCCAACATCGCCACAACTGATAGTAATTATTAAAAATAGGTCATCACTGAAACCAAGATAGAACTTTCAGAAAGTGAACTGGTTATGATTTAGTACTTGACATGAATCTTCGATGGGTCCCAGCAACTCCTGAAAACTGCGAGAGATTTTTTTGTGTAATAAAGGCTGCTGCAAGAGACCAATTCTAAGATGTTTTCGAAAATGCTACGTCCCTTGTTGGAATAAAGAAACTGATATAGACAGTATCAAGCTCATCCCAGTTATGAATTGGCTGATAGGATTCTAGAATCACTTAATCAATTTTGGAAGAAAAAATGGAATATTCTAATGCAGAGCATGTACTCCACTCACTCAAATCGCATCAGTTGGAACCTGCTGAAAAAAATTGAACCAACCGTTAATGAAACACATAAGCAAACATCATTAATTCGCCTTATGTTTTAGCTTCTCGACTGGTTAATATTTCTAATTCTGTTCAAATATCTACGGAGGAATTGAAAAAAGATGAAGGAAAAACTTAGTTGAGAAAAAGATGCAAACTTTCAGTAGAGTTATCTCAATTATTCTCATTATAAGAACTTTGGCAAGCTATTTACCCAGAATTCTTGAAAAACTTGGGGCCGAGTGCTTTAAAATGGTTGTTATTGTTCCATAACAATATTTTAGATACAAATACTATCCCAATAAGATCTCCCAAGAACAGAAGATGCTATGACTAAGTCTTGGCTCTAACTATATATGTTGATGCTGGTTTTCAGAAGCGATTGAAAACTGGAGTAGTGTTCATAGATTTATCGGAGGCCTATGACTGTGTGGAAAGATAGATTGTTCCTCTAACTATTTGGTACTAAGAAATGTGGAAAGTCTGTAAAATTACTTACGTAAGTAACCTTCTATTAACTCAATCGAGAAATKTTGTGTATGTAGACGACATGGCATCGGCTTTGCAAATAAAAACTTTTCTGTACTTGAACAAAACCTTTCAAGAGCTATTTCAAAGCCTGACGCTTGTACCCTAATCCATTGAAGGCGGAAGTAACTTGCTTTCATCTCAACAAACAAGACAACATTAAGTTATATCAAATAGCATAATTCTCGTCAATATACCTTGGAGTGACTTAGATACGTTTCTAACGTACAAGAAACATCTAGAAAACATCATTAAAAATTACAGACTAGAAATAACATCCTGCATAGGGCTTCTTGGTATATATCGTTGTTCATGAAAATTATCGCACCATAAGAAATAAGTTGATTTTAAACAGTGCTCAGATAATCTGGCTATCGTGTCATCTACGGGACCTCTGTTAATTTTGGATTTGATATCTATTGTTTCGGGTATGGGTACTTTCGTAAATAAAGAAACCACGTTGAAACTAACTAAAATATCAGCTTCTGAAATACTTAAATCTTTCATAACGTCAATATAGTCCGAAGAATACTTGATGACACCCATGAGCGTACCTAGCTTTTGGTCTAGGGGGGGGGGGCAAAGCAGGAACGTCCTGTAGAGTATAATTCAACATAAATAGACATAATAAATGTTTGTAAGATATAAGTACTTAAGTAATTAATGAAGTATTTATTCCATGAATAATCTTAACTTAACTTAACACATCTTCTGTGAAATAAAAACCCAAATTATTTATATGTTTTCTATGTACACTGATCATACAAAGTCCCTTTATTACTAATTGCGTTATTGATGAACTCAGTTAGGTTCCTTTTTGTTTGGGAGAATAAAGATCCATGCTCCACATAATGTATAATGCTATCATACTAAGTACCAAAGGAACATAAATTAAAAGTTCTACTAATAGGACCACGATTTCTGATCCAGAAATAACACATATCAAAGACTAATGCATTAACCGATGCGCTTTTAGATCAGTTCAATTTCTCTCACCAGAAGCTTTAGAAATGTAAGCTGGGAGTTCATATGTATATGTGCTAAAGATACAATTGAAGACTCGATGGATAACTAACATTATTAAAACTCAGAATGACAAATGCCTCAGCATTTTGCGTCAAGCCAACCTTCTTAGATCGCCAGTGCATTGTTCTCAAAAATTAACCGACTACTTAATATTTTAACCAAATTAAGCTTCATTTAAGTAAACTGAAATATATTTAATTGCATTTTTTAACAACACACCGGGTTTTAATTCGTGCTGATAATGCTTTTATTGGATTCCTAAAACTTATATTAGATAAATTAACTTCATAAACGTGAGTTCGGATGGATTTTTAGTTTTTTTATTAATTGTTAGAATGTAATGTGAATTGAGAAATTTGGTACAAAAGTTAGAGTTATCACCGAATATATGACAGATTCTGATGCGATTCCATATAACAGTAGTTAGTTGAACAATCTTTATAGGAAAAGGTAGAAGAGCTGACCAAAGCAGAAATAGTGTTACGACTCATCCTGATCAAGATAGTATTTTAAAGCTGTATCCGCCCTAAGACAACTATTCGTAACAATAAGAATGTTGCAGTTACAGCTTCAAAACGCACATGGCATCGATTAAGCTTGGAAACCATTTGACAACGACTTATTAGAGAAGGTCATTTGCAAGGATCAAATATCTGTTCTGGATGAAAATTGTGAAATACACTTGCCTATAAATTTTACTCTATTTACAATTTTGTAAAACTTAGGTACCTTGTAGAGACGTTAAAAAAAGACTTGTCGCCTTTCAAAATATTTGAAGTTTTGATAAGATCATTAGTCATTATGAAACTTTTTCTGGTAGAATCTCGTCTTGTCATAGTTACGAAAAGCATTTATGTAAAAATATAACATAACTGGAAATTTGAAAAAATTATTTATTGGTTAACTTAACTATTTTTATAAATCTTAAAGAGGATATTTGTCAAGGTGAATCAATATTCGGAAGGAATATTCTCTTGCTTTTGTACAATATTAACTTTCCTGCTGCTTGTGTATCAGTAGTTTAACCCTAAATGTTGCTAGCCATTATTTTCTTATTTAATAAAGTAAATCTATGTGGTAGAAGGTATAGTGCTATAGGTCCAGGGAATGTTTAATAATGATTTCAAGTTCATGTCATCATTAAAAAAATCTTCCTCTATCTAGACTTCGATAGATTTGTAATGAAGGCATGTCAAAGGCCGGAGTGTAGATTTTGAAACAGTAGTGAACCGAACATTGAACCCTGCGGTTGCAACTGATGAGATATAAACTGCGTGTCCATTGCAGGATTCCATTTAAAATTTCGCAAATGCTTCAAGGAGGCTTCCTCTGTTGGCCGTGCCAGCTGGACAACGCGGCCCTGAGACCAACGCGATTACTCATCCCGCGAACGAAAAAAACCGAAAAATCACCACGATTATTAAAAGGCAAACGAGTCTATTTATTCCGCGTCCAATAAACTAATCATCACCTTTATACACCTCACATGATCCGGCGTATGAAGTCATCAACCTTAACACAATCAATTTATATGTATATCATGCAATTATTATAAACTACCGGCCTGCTTTGTCCGCGACGGGGCAAAATGACCCTAACGGCGCGTCGGTTTAGGGCCGGCGACGCCGCGTAACGGATACAGGCCGTATCAGGCTGGCCACTACACGCCACTAAGACAAACTGCCAACATCACGCCCCCAAATTACCATGTTAATTATAGAGTTGTGCCGTTGGGGTGCTAGGTAGCGTGATAGTCGGTAATATCGCCTCGAACTGGGGCTAATATTCATTACGCCACGGCTGCAGTTGCCGTCTCTCTCGGGCGCAGTCGTCGGAAGTGGGGAAACGTGAGATGGCACATTCAGGCTGACAGATTTTTGAAAGGATTTTTTTCTAAACGGTTGAATGCTGCTAAAGCGGGTTGAATTGCAGACGTTCTTGCAGTATGGAAATAGATGGCTGTGGAATTTTATTCATATACAACTGTTTCTTAAAGCCTGTCATTAATTTCATCTTCTTTAAGTTGAGTGATAAATTTTGCTATTTAAGCTAGCTCATCCTCTAAGATAGACAAAAGTGGCTATACTGATCTGACCAGGAAGAAATAATAGCGATAAAAAAGAACCAGAAAAATAACAAAGGACTAGTTGCCAATAAAACGTGGAAACAAGATCTGATTCAGAAGATATGGAAATAAGAAGAAATGCCAGAACAGAGGGAGAAAAGGGAACAAACCGAAGTTGAAAACTATAGGGGGATAGCTTTATCGGACTCATACACCGAGTGTTAGCAACGTATATTAGGATAGGCTAAATGGCGTAGCGGAGAAAGTAATTGATAGTATTACCAATGAGGTTTTCAAAAAACGATTCCGAGAACGGATCTCAACTTTGAGTGGCCTTAATCAATTAAATTAAAAGATACAGTCGCAAAAATCAGAAAGCATTAGAGTTAATAACAGATTGAGATAGAGGAACCCATTAATGATACTTTTCAACATAACACTTCAAAAGACTACATCGTAAGGATCATCTATTCTCGCAGGTGCAGAATACTGTAATAATGGCAATATAACAACGTGAATTAACGGAATCTATAAGTAAACTAGAAAAGACGTTAGAAAAGTTTGGTATGATATTAAATCAAGAGAAAACAAAGTACATGATAATGGTTAACACCCATAGAAATGGAAAATAGAGGTGTAAAAATTTACACGTTTGAAAGAGTAGCTACCTTCAAATATTTATGTACAAGACATGTGAAAAAGATGAAATCAAAGAGAGATTGGATCCTTAAAATCTGTACTGACATCAAAAGACATTTCTTGAAGAGCAAGGGAGAGAATATACTGAACAATAATCAATCTCACGGTACCATATACATATATAAATGAGGGTGATAAACAAAAAAGATAGAGAAGTAGTATAAATCGTCGAGATATATGTAGGTAACGTCGAGAATGCCCTATATAAGGCTCGCCCTTTGAGTCAAAATTATTTTCAATGACACTATATATTCTATTCCGATGACTTAACATTTTTCCACATGGCTAAATCGATTAACTGCTTTGAAGCGCCAAGTGATTGAAATTTCTTGGTATGGTGATAATTGTCTGAAACCAAATGTTAGCTTCTGTAAGATTATTACTTTTAGTCGCATAATTATAGTGTAAATAAACATTAATTTGGCACATGTTATTTATTAGATACACTAAACATGTATTTGATTTCAAAACTCTGAAAATAACATTACATCATACCAACTGTGGACGTAATATTATCTGTGATATAGTGATTGCGATTTACATATATGACTATGATTTTTATTAATTTTGTAATACTTTCTATTTTGGCCCGTATAGATTTGAAACTTTTATACAGCATATTATACAGCATGTATCTTGTAACATGTCTGTATAACGTGTCATTTCTAAAAAATGAAATGTCAATTGTCCCATTACTTTATCGCGATAACCGTGTAATTTGATCAAATTGTTGTCGAAACCTCTCTTAATTTCATCAGTATGCTTCGTTTCCTTAAATATTATTTTTTCTTGATGGAGGGTTAGAATCAGTTATAATAAAGTACTTAGAAGCACGAGGTTTCTATAAATGAATCATGCATCCAGGTGCATACGGAAATTATCGATTAAATCTATTTACAGCTTCGCAGGAAAGTAAACACAACCATTATTTTGACAGATACTTGTCATCTGTCGTTTGTCGAATTATTTGGTAAATTTTAACATGAGAAAAACGCGTGGTAGTGTATGTTTTCAACAAAAGCAGTAGTGTTTTGTGGGATAATGAACTCGATCGTTGTAGAAAGCTCAGATTTCGGAGCTGTGACGTGATACGGTTTCGTGTAACTTTTAGGTTATGTGTCGTAGTTGTGGGGTTGTGAGATTGAGACTACAGTAAGCCTGCTAAATTTTGAAGACGGAAGAATGATTACATCTAGGATCATTTCATCCAAGTATAATAAAGTTGAGCCACAAATGAATAATGAAGCAATAAATAAAAATATCCTTGCGCCACAGTATAAAACCTTAAAGGAGAGAATACTATCTTTGCAGAAGAGAGTTTTACGAATAAAGTTTAAAAAAAATAAAGTTCCACTAGATAAAGCCATATTTGTTAATTCATCATCCAGCGTCTAAAATATCTAACGTGTTAGTATTAAATCTTACAACTCAATCGCCTAAAATCGTTCTCTTTATAAACCAACACCCTTTCCGCTTCGCCCCCACGAACTAACTTTAAATAATCTCCGCGAAAATCGCAGTTTTCCCTCGCCCCCTTTTTCTGTTCGCCAAATCGCAGTCCATATGTTCACTTTAAGAAAGTATCGACAGTCGTGGCGGGCGTTCGACGACGGTCCGGGGTCAAACGGTGGCCAAGAGGAGCCTTCGCATTTCTCGGGGGATCGATTTTAGGAACCCCGATACGCCATTGGCGGAGAACCCGGTTTTTTACTTGCCCAGGAAGCGAGTCTACGGGCTAAAAGGGACGTTATTCTTTACACTTCGGTGCTGTTCGTCGGGCGTATTGCTCGAAATTACGATAAACGCTTTGTTTATATCCCACTTCTGATGTTGTTTTCGTCTTGGACGCTTATTTGTTATTTTACTCGATATTGCGGGTAAATGGATAACTTTTTTATTAAGATTCCACGTCTTCACTTCATTTACAAAGCCCAGAAGTAACTTGTTCTGTGTTTGCTTCGGTTCCATGGCTCGAATATGACACTTCCGTGCATGCCGCTCTTAAAAATTCTCTCCCGTGTATATTAAATCGAGTAATCTTGCCCGCACGTTCCTAATTCGAAAATAATTGTGGTTTCAAGCTCACTGTTAATTTTAAAACATGACACCTGGTAGAAAAAGGAAAGATAGTGGTTAATCGCGGTTTAATCGCTATGAACGGGCATGAAGAAGTTGTTTACATCGAGTAGGCGAAGAAATCCAGTTGCCTAATGAAATATCGTTTGTAGATGGTACCGATGAACCAAAAGTTAAAGGAATGCCAGTTTTTATAAAGGTGCATGACGACATGATGGCTAAAATTGTAGCTAGCTAAAATATACACTCCCTTAAATCTACAGTTTTGTTCAAGTTATGTAAAAATGTTGAAACAGGTGTATTTTATTAATACTGCAACCGGGTGACACATAATTTTTAATTTTCAAGCTTTTGAAGTGATTTCTACTTGATTCCATAAATTATTATAGTTCAATAACTAAGTCAGGACTTTATAAGGTGCAGAAATAACTGAAAACGAGATAATAAATTGGTATCCCTTCAAGTTAAAAAAGATCTGTTTCAGCATTTTTATCAGATTGTATCTAAACAGACGACAATATTTTTTAAATCTCTCCGTTTCACTGTATGTCAACTATAGAAACTAATTCTACCACCCTTCTCGTTTGCTATTTAACTTACAGCCACTCTGCTCTCCTTCAAATCGAGCCTCATCGCCAGCGCCTCTCTCATGAAAACGTCGGGGTAGTGGCTGGCCAAAAAGGCCCTTTCTAACTCCTCCAGTTGCCAGCTATTGAAATTCGTCCTACTTCTTCTTCGTTTGGATGCGGCACTCTCGGAATCACCTCCTTCACCGCTGCTACCAGCGCCACCTGTAGATATAAGCAAAAGTTAACACTCGCAACAGTAATATTGCTAAATACATATATACTAGAGTCATGGTATAACCTAATCTAGAATTTGTATTAATAAAAAAAACAAAATCTTTATAAACACGTCAATACGTGGCACCCAAAATTTTTCTAAATCTGAATATAATCAGTTTGAATGTACTGAACGTGCGTTTTATAGACACGCCTCAATTTCTTACTGAAGATTTTTGATGCTATATTTTAATAGATTTTTTTGTGTCTCTAGTGTAACGTACCTATAATCTTAGCAGTTTCACATTTGAGGGTTTATATGATCGCGATATATGTTTAAAACCAACCTAATTCTTGATTCCTTTTATGTTATTTCTTATTATTATTTAACAAGCATACAACTAATAAATCAAAAAAGATTTGGACTACGAATTCAAAATCTGCAACGAATTTAAAGGACATCGAGAGAAGCATCAAACTGCTGGATAAGTGTATCAAACAGATGCTGCAATACAAACTTCAAAGGATAATACCTTCGCAGCTGCTTTATAAAAGGTACTATAAATTAAGTTGTGCTATTTACATTACATTATTTTTTTTGTCTTTTCAGATAATAATAATGGTGCGTTGCGACACAAATTATAATTATGCCTAGACTTTGTTCCTGATAGGAAGTATGAGTACCACTAACGACGGTTTTGAGGCGCGATGACATTTAATCTTTCAGTTCTAGACGTGAAGTACGTAACATTGTGGCTTAACAACTGTTCTGTACAAATAAATATTGGTGCTGACAAGGAGGTGACCCCTCCAACCAAGTGTTGACATGGCCGGCCCGGTGGTATATCCAGGAGCGTCAGAAATGCCCTAAACCAAAACAGTGGGTAGGCAAGACTTCAAAAAATTATTATTTTGAACTTTGCCATATATTTATGGGTGCCGTACTGTCTACCATCAAACTGAACATTCTTTGAAAGGAAAGGTAGGATTTATGATTTTTGCGTTTATATATAGAAACAGTTAAGAAATCAGCAAAGCGCAGAATATTATCGAAATGAATATATGAAAGATTTGTTAGCTAAAAATCATTCTTCTTAGTTTAAATTATGCCGCAGTTAGCAAACATGGTGGAAATAATATTTGAGACAGATACTAAAACGACCTGACATATTAATTAAACTTTTTAGATACTAAGCCTCAGAAGTAAGGTGAGTTGTGCTGGAAATAAAAAACAGATTTATTTTTTAATTTTTTGTGCCTTTTAGAATTTGGAGAAGGAAAACTTACAAACAAGGATTTCTTTGGCAAAATATACCAGAGACAAACGATAAAAAGGAATCAGTAATAAATGATGACGACAATTGAGTGTATTAAATGTATACATCGATAAAAGTTTAATTCATAGTTGTTTACATACCGTATACTAAAAGTAGCACTTTACGGAGCGAATCCGGAAGTTCTAGAACGGACCCGCAGCTACTGTTAAATCAATATTTTCCAATTTTGAATCAAAATTGGTCATCTCTTTTATTGAAAGTTATTGAAAAGTTAAACTTTTGTTAATACAAAAATAGAAGAAAGCCCGACGCTTATGGGCAAACGAATTGTGGGAGACAGCAAAAGCAATTTGTTGGAGACTGCAAAAAAAGACTTATTCCTCGGCAGAATGAAGAATATGACTGATTGTGTAGCAAGAAAAGTCAAATATCCGGAATCCATCATAGTTTGGGGTGTATGTTCGCACAAGGGGTAGGGCGCTTTGGAGTAATAAATGGGACTGTAAATGCCCAAAGGTATAAAGCAATTGTGAAAGAAGAATTATTGCCATCCATTGAAAAGTTGCAGTTGCCAGGAGGAGAGTATTGTTTTCAATAGGATGGCGMCTCCTGTCACACATCAAGAACTGTTACAGCTTAGCTTCAAGAAAATCACATTCTTATGATAAAATGCCCACCTAGCAGTCTAGATTTTTCTCCAATCGAGACACTCTGATATGAAATGAAAAAAAAATGCAAACTACCCCAGTTCAGCAAGCTAATGAGTTAGAAATTAATCTTAACGAAATTTGGAATAGTTTTGGGCCAAAATATTGCAGTACCTTGGTACAAACCATGCCACAACGAATTAGGCAGTTTTGAAGCGAAAGGGAGATTGCACCCAATAGTAAATACTCACAGAGAGAACAATTTGTTTGGAAGAAAAAAATATATTTACGACAAACAAATTATTTATTTGTATATGGCGAAGTAAATTAGTTGTTTGTTTCAAAACCTCAAAATGCTTGAAGCGGCTAATATAACATTTATTTAACATAATATATACAAAGCTTTAAATTAACTTTTGAAACTATTGAATCAAGAATAATCATTTCCTTTGTAGAACAAACTATTTGTTTCACTAAACCATGAAGATGTATGGAATAAACATATGATTAAATTTGACTAAAAAAATATTTGTTTGGAATCAGAGAAGAGGTAAGTGATTGTCTGCATACCAAATAAGTATTTCTTTGCAGTAAAGATATCACTGATTTAGTCCAATGAAACAGCTATTTCCTGGAATCAAACAAGTGTTTGATTGAAATAATTCATATGCTCAATTCATTATCTCTGTTATTGCAGCAAACTGCATGTGAATTTTTTAATGAAATATATATTTTTTAATTAGATTGTATAAATATTGCATTCAAACAAGCCCTTTAAACATATAAATAAATTGTTCTTAGCTTAAAGAAATAAATTTTGATTAACCCACTTCTATATGTCTATGTATTTTATGCAAGTGTATTCCTGTGGCTTCCTGTTTTTTATAGAGCGTATAAAAGTTGTTTCTTGTAATTAAAAATGCAATATGTCACTCAATTCAGTTCCGCAAAACTGTAATTGATTTAGTAAAAAAACATCCGATTTAAATCAGCCTAACCCTGACAAGTCCATTGACAAGAAAAATTTTGCTACTTATATGTACGAATATAATGCAGACGGAAAGTATGATATTTATTTTAATTTAAAGGACAATCACAAATCTACTGGTTTCTATAGCGTGATAAATGTGTTCCATTTTAGTATTACAAATATACTGAATAAATAACGCATTACTTGTAATAGTAGTTTGGTATAAATAGGGCACTTCATTGAGTAGACTTTACTAACATATACCTACTTCAAGATGTAGAGAAACAACGCCGTAATTAACATCCTTACGAAACATAGATGGTCATTTTGTAACAGAGCTTGCGTTAACGATCATGTGCTTGTTTGAATGCCTTATTTTGCACATCATATTAAGCAAATACTTTATTTAGGCTTCATACTTTTAAAATCTTCCTCTTTTGTTTCACAATTTAGTGAAATCAACTGACAATAATAAGAAACAAATAACGGCGGCTTTTCCCGATTTACCTTGATACATTCTGTCCAGTGTCCAACCATAGCTAAAAAACTTCCACTTTGCTAGTGGCACACGCAAATTCAAACAATTATTTCTTTGTATTCAAAAACAGATTTTTGCATTAAAGCATCATTTATTCTGTTTAAATACATGTTGTTTGCTGTAACAACAGGTGTGTTTGAGTTGAACATTTAAATAGTTGAATAACAAAAAGAAACACTGATTTAACGAAAGATATATTTATTAGAAAGAATAATATAATAAATTGTTTGACCGTGAATAATTATTAGGTTACTTGAACTCGCAAGTTCTGTTCGATCTCAAATAAATGGTAATATAGTTGCAAACAAACTGATATTCTTCTTATAAATAAAATTTGTTTGTTTGAAGATAAATTTGTTGGGCCTAAAGTCAAACAAATTGATTTTATAAATCCAAACAAATAGTTTTAACTGTGTAAGGAACTTCATGGGCCAATTCTAATGCGCCAAATATCCAATAAAATTCATCAAAATTTCTTAGTCCACTTCATTAAAAAAATTGTGTTCAAAGGACGATTGTGTATTTCACTTACGCTGGGGTCAATACATATGCGACCGGGCTTATATTAAATAATCAAAGACATGAACAATAATTGTTATCCTTTTTTATTGAACATCTTTTGGAAAAATTGTACATGATCAAATTGTTGCAATCGGGAAAAATGCGTATTTCGCGAGCTTTCCTCCTGCTGCCGAGGTGCAGCTTTCAAAGCGCGCCGTTCCTCTCGCAGGGCGATAAATCCCCAATCACTGGAGAGCAGATCATCATTCCTTAACAAAAACAAGCCCCCCAAGCTTTGTCGAAAATCCCAAGTTACATTTTTATTCGGCGATGATTTATTAAGGTATTAGGCCACTCTGTTCTAACCTCCTGATTTGTTCTATACAATAATAATAGAGTCTGGCTGGTAAATGTGGCCCGAGGGGGTGATATCTCAAAGCCGTGGGGGTGCGTCCCTCCACTCAATTTACCGCCACATTATAGCGCGCGCCGCTGCCTCGGCCGACCCCTCCACAACGGCGACTTTCAACGGGTATAAAAGAATATTACGTTTGGATTACTGTTAATCCTGTATTTTCGACAAACATCCGATTTTTACCCTCGCCGGCGTCGGGGGTGGTTGTCACGGTGGCAACCGCAAAGTGCAACCGGGGGGCAGGGACGCAATCTCCATGGAAATTGGCCTTCGGTGGTAAATACCCTCGATGCGCGTGTCGTAATTTTATTTATTGTGTTCGAGGACCACTGCTATTAATATAAATTAGCTTGGGTTGACTTACTTGAGATTTGCATAAGGGATCGTTTGACACTCGGTTAATAATAAAAGATTACCTGTATAATTAATTTTTACCAATCGGATTCGCGCATTTTTAAGGGAGAGGAACAATCAGGTTGATTTTTCTCCCCAGTGAAAGTTGATGCTGAAAAATTGCCATCTTAAAGTTAAAGGATGACGCTGGAACTGTATAAAAAATAAGAGTATAAAATTTCTTCCGTTTTTTTGAACCTCCGGAAAACGAAATGCAGCTTTTCTACGCAAATAATAGAAATTCCAGGAGAGCAAGTAAGATTTACTATGAAAATGACCCAGAAAATTTGTCAGATTGGATAGGTCAAATTTCATATTAATAAAGAACGAGAAGTGTTACAAATAGTAGAAAGTATACTGCTATAAACTGCTATAAAACCTATTCTTATTCTATCAGATCAGAAGACCGCCAAAAAATATGTTTTAGATGGTTATAGTCATTGAAATATGACCAATTTACAGAGGCAATGAGATTTTTTGCTGGCTGGTATCATGGTATCAGTACGAATGTGAGAACAGCCATCAACAAATGAATAATGCATTTTATTTACTCCCGAATTTGCAAACAAAATTAATTCACTTTAGATATTTCTGAATGATGAATAAGAGTAGTAGTTAAAAAAAACCTATTTTCTCTGATGCTAGGATATTAAACACATATCTATATCCTACTTGATACGAACAAGAATATTTCTATACTGTGGCCTGACTTTTTTGGATACGAAGTCGTTACCTCCAACTGATGAGCTGGAAAAACAGTGAAACAGGTAACGGGCTCCTTGCCAATCAAAGCAGGCGAGCGTTTATTATTGACATTAGAAAGAAACACAACCATTCCAATAATTAAGAAACCTTGTACTTCTAAACTAAGTGTGAACAAAAACAAAGCAAGGACTTGTTTCTAATCCTATTCAGAGGAAACGTAGTTCTCAAATATTATTTTCAGTTTCTTATTAATATAGTCTAAGTTTTGAGTTTTTGATAATTTTCCAGTACCCTTTTAGTACAGCAATCGTATTTCATATTTGATTTAATAAGATTTTGTGTATACATATACTTATTTGAAGTCAATTGTTTAAATTTAGCTTTTTTGACTTGCAAAGCTCGTTTCCACAATAAAAAATTTTACGCACGTATTTCGGCAGTTAAGCTGTCATCTTCAGTAGTACCAAAGTAAGCTACTTGCTGAAACTTATGGCAGAACTTAGTCAAATGATATTTTCCTGGAAAATTCTGAGTCTACTTCTATAATTCTCTAAATCTTAATAAAACCACACTCAGTTCGTATTTTATTTAGGAAC
Organism: Rhyzopertha dominica; assembly: GCA_025024175.1. Lineage (NCBI taxonomy): Eukaryota > Metazoa > Arthropoda > Insecta > Coleoptera > Bostrichidae > Rhyzopertha > Rhyzopertha dominica. Next base: position 29,675,597 of record QCXZ01000053.1, read on the forward strand.
TGTGCTTGCACTGTCAATATGAGGTAATGTTTAAACCCGTGAGCGGGTTTAGATATAGAAACTGCTTTACTGTTTTTGGAAAAAAACATGGTGGCTTACAGAACAATCTTATTTCGGTGTCTGATCGAATTCATTTTCTTAGTTATGGTAACTTAGTATCGAGCATTCCAGCGACTATTACTATTATTATTTTATTAAAATATAGCTTATTTCATAGACATGACCGTTGAAAAATTTGCATTTTTACTCACTCCCACCAAACTTTAAAAACTTATTCATGCTAGTAGATGCAACAGCAATGTATCACCTCTTATTTTAGGACAGCTGGTTTCGTGTCAGTTCGCTGTTAGAGAATGTGCCCATGTCTTCCATCACAAAAAAAAGAAAAACAGGCGTTCGCCGAATCAGAATCTCCTGGAAACGGGTTTCTTCCTCGTCAACCCGTCGAAAATAATTACAGTATCAACAACACGAAATTAAATCCAATCGCCGGTAAAAGTGAACATCCGTTACGGCAGTCTCCCATTGTACACCACGAAATCGGATAGAGATAGCACGGCATTGTTGTGAAACAGCCTTTTGAAATTAAATTCTCCGGCCAGTGTCGGCTAACAAGCGGACTAAATTGCTTCGGAGGTTTTTCTCGCCATTCCCGTCTTTTATAATTCAATTCGAGTTAATTCCGTCCGCGGTTTTTGTTGATTTAACCCGTGGAAATTACACCATCGTAAATAAGGGCGAGCATAAGCGTTATGGGGGCGTCGTAAAGGATATTGCGCGGTTTTTTATTCGCTACTCCGCCGGATTGAATAAATGAAGTGTAATCCGGCCCTAAACGAAATTGGTCCCTCGTCGATCTGGCGGGCGGTGGAAAATTAAATTTTCGAAAGAGTTATGGCTTAGACATTTTTGTTTGCTAGAAAAATACACCAAATACGCGAATAAACCACCTCGACGTTTGAAATTCGCGCCAAGATCACCTGACGTCACTCCGCTGTTTGGAAAGCGGTCGAATTTGCAAGACGTCGACTTAACTGGTTGTTAATTCGATTAACCACGGCGGTATATTAATGCCTCGACCAACGAGCATAACTTCGACATCCTGAAATTGAGTCATACGGATTTACGAGCCCGCAACGGCAACCGCGGCCGCTTTTTTCTTCCATAAAAGATAACGACTGCGGGAAAAATAAAAAGCGCCTCGCGCTTTTATGTGTATTCATTAAAGTAAGCGCACTTTAAAATAATTACGGAATTATAGGCGTGTGTCATAAGTCAAGTATGGGGCCGCGTATGGACGTCTTGCGAAATTGCTCATGTGTGCCAGGACCGGACTAGGCTCGAATTGAGCTCGAGTGCAGTTTAAAATTGGCGCCAAAATCGATGACGAGGGAAATTATGGACTAGCGCTTTAGATCACGAAAGATTATTAACGTCTGACATAATAAACCAAAGTTGACACCGATCGCCATCTAGGGTACCTACTCCACTGGAAGCATGTTATAAATTGAATTCTATTACTTATTGTAGTATCATTTCAATTTTTACATGTATAAGCTTCAGAGACAATCATAATATTGCAGACTATATATAATCCAGCAAGAAATGTCAGAAATTTTTTTATTAAATCTTTGTGGCCATATTACAAGATGCTCTTGCCCCACTCATTAGCTTCTTGCCACTGTACTTGTGGTTCATTGCACATTTTTGCGTGCCATATAATACTTTTTACCATTCTCGCATCGCTCAGTCTTTACATGTAATCCCCACAATCAAGCAGTTTATTTTCAATTATTATTTCAGTCCTTTATCGCCTTATTTCAAACTTATTGTTCTTTGTTTTCATCCATTCAGCTTGGACATTACTTTTCATTACAATATAGAMTTCCAAACAGACACATGTTTTACTGGACTTTATCGTGCATGCCTTGTCTATCAATTTTTGGATTATATTTTACGATCATTGTGTAGGCTTTGAGCTGTATTTACTATATATTATATTAAAATCCATGTCAGTCTAAGCTGTCTTCACCGCAATCAACTGCAGGTTACAGATCTGTTTCACCATTATTGTAGCTCACCAGTACAGTTTATGTCTAATGCATACTTGCATATCGCATGACATAGAACTGGTTTTGCCTATATAACCAAAGGAATCGTATGATGTTAGTAGAAATGTAGATGGCAGTGCCATCTATCAGCAGTAAGTTGACATGATTACTAAGCCACCTAGTTGCCTTATCGGAACCACTTTAACTTGATAAACTAAGCTAAAGAAATAATCCTTAGAGTTCATCTGAATTTTTATTATAAAAAGTGCTCATTTTCAAAGGGAACGAGAAGTTTCATTTTGTGTATGCATTTCACCTGAATCCGGTTCTGTGAGTAATGGCGATATAATAGAGATGTTACCATAATGATAGACTACGATGGGAAAAATGCAGAACCGTCGAGAAAAATGCACAGTTATCGCCCGCAAGACTCCACAAATTGATATGCGAGCCGCGTTTAAATTAATGATAGTTGTTTAGGTAAATGGCGCCTGATTGATTTGTGCTGGTTAGGGTACAAACACTTGCGAGAGGATGGCGCGATTCGTACCAAATCTTCGTTCGCAATTTGGCAGGACCGGTGACGTTAAACTTGCTCGGAATAATTTCAATCTTCCTTATCCACATATTACATCGACCAACATCCGCAGTTACTTCCCCCAAAATGAAATATCCTTCTTATCTGGCCGATGCATCACCGTTCTGGCGGCGTACCAATTCGAAAAATTGAATAAATCAGGACGATTCGGTTCGCAGGCGTCCACAGAGCAGGGCACATACTCCTTCGCCACTTATCTACGAGATTTCTATTTTCCGAGACGATTGAATCCATATATCATATTTGCTTGGGTCGGCAACAGTCGACAAACACGCTGATAAAACTGGGAACTGCTTATCTGAGGGAAAATTAATAGCGTTTTTGGAAACTGTCCGTCGTAGGCGGTTGTCTGCAGAACAATGAGTTGAAAACAAGGAATAATAAGAGAAATGGTGGTTAAAAAAATCCACCGTCTTCACTCGTCGAGGATTGGACGGTTGAAGATAATAAAAGCTAATCCTAATACAAACTTAACTGCATTATACAAAAGGTAATAATATTAATCATCACTATTGTTTGTATTAAAAACGAAGAGGAAAAATTATTTATTTAGATTGAAAACAAAGGGAATCCCAGTGTGTAAACTTGAGGCACTCCACACCTGATTAGTAAACAGCCTTGGATGAACAGTGTATAATACCAGTTTACACTACAAGATACTCAAGAAAAGTCTAAGACCGTCTAAAAAAAAAAGATCTAAAAAGCTTCTCGTTCACGTAGTCTGTTTTAAATACTTTTACTTTCAAACCAAACTAACATCAAATTATTACATTTTGCAGCAAGAATTGAGAAGAAAAAACGTCTTTTCTCTCTTGTAGGAAATAATATTTTTCCTACGAAATTGCTGTTTATAAAATGCCCCAATCTGACACATACACAGAAAATAACACAGGCCCCAGATGTGAACCCTGTAGCATCCATACCTAGTGTTCTGTTGTAAATCTATCTGCCATAGGAATTCACGGCTTGACTTGATTTTCAAGCTGCTTGACTTGAATTGACTTGAAATCAAGTCAAGTGATTTGAACTATAATCCGTTTCAGAAGAAAATAATAACCAGTGGTGATGCCGCCTTGTTTATTGACATAGCAGTGTCATTTTGCTTGTATGTTTTGTCGGGGGAGCTTGCTAGCATCGTACTAGCTAGTGGCCACTAATATCCTCCTAAAAGTACAGTATTAATAGTTCTTACTCTAGTAGCTACTAACTAGTGGCGTGTTAGTGGCAAAAAAACACGTTTGACAGCACTACATAACCTCACTTTGTCACTTTAGCGTGTTTTTCTTGCATTAGGTTCATTGAACCGAATTCTTTTCTCTGCGAGAATGGCGAAATGCTTTGCATATAGTTCAATGTTCAATGATTGCGTTGTAATTATTAATTTTGACAAATCCAAGGGAATTAAAGAATAACACACAAATACCTTGCGCATTCTAATAACTTAAGTAGTTCTGTATATCAATTTTTGGTAAATTTTAGGTCCAAGACTGGGTATTATTAAATCAATAGGTACATTTTACGAAGCACGTGGAAAATTTTAATCTTTATAGCAGAGGTGTTACCCGTTAAAGGTTAAAAGGCACTTCTAGGGTTTCTAGTAAATAGAGGGTAGGTACAGATTTATTAATAATGAAAAGGTTTATAATAAATGTTGCAGAATACGGGGCCTTTGCAAGATTCGCAGTAGTATTTTTGATTTTTCGTTTTGGTTGCAGTTTTTTTGTCTGGCGTCAAAAAACTTCCTCGTTCATCATCTTCAATTACTTTCATTTCCTTAACGACATCCTGCACACTCCTCAGTCTAACACCAGAGGCAAGGGAAGCACGCTCCCGAACATTTTTAGGGTCCTTTAAGGGTTGATTTTACTTTGCTTCTCGCCGCATAAATGTATCACGTTTGAGATAACTTTTCGGGTTTGGCTGCACAACTCCTCATTTTTCAAAATGCCTTTAACACTCACTCGAAATTTTGGAGAGATTTCTGTCTCTATCTTCTGAGAAAAATCCCTTAATTTTAATCTGCACACTACGATTTAGTGTTTGACGTTCTAAAAGCATTAGATGCAACTAACTCATTGCATGTGCTTGCCCAAGCTTAGGACAGCGCCCCCGATAAAGTAAGGGAAAACTGAATACAACCCTTGCACTTTAGGTAATAAAGAATATACAGAGTGTAATCGAAGGACATTCATCAAGGAAAAGTTAAAATTTGTCAGCCAGGATTACGATTCATCGGAACAAAAGATCCATAATGCTGGTTTCCTAATTTTCGTTAATGTTCGTTCCCATCTAATAAAACCGATTTCCGACAGTCCTTTGTTTACCAATCCCAACGTTTGTTTACGATGTTCTTGCAGTGAAACGAATCAATAAAAAGAATCGGAACCCGGCACTTTATTATCGGAATTTATGTACATTAAACTATTATCTCCAATAAAATGCCTCATATTTACCATGACACCGACAATTAAAAAAATCTTAACGGCCCGAATAACGACCGGCCTCCTTAGTTGTAATAGAAATTTCGCGCCAGGGTGGTCCCTGACGAGAACAAGGACGTCACTGTGACGTTTATCGCTTGGACAGGAAATTGTCGCCTGATTTATCGMACTGGACAGGTAAATCGGCCGTTTGCGCGGACGATATTCACTTGCGCTCGCTGTTAATGCCGTTATCAATTTGTATCTATTACCGGATGCTTGAATGTCGATAGAATGAAATACCTGGCGGTTGAGTTTAGCAGCAATCATGCTGCAAAACCAATTCTGCATGTGTATTAAATAAATGAATTTAGATGAGCTGTTTCGCCAGCAAAGTTTACGGTAGGAACGGGAACTCTCATTTTTTGGTGGACTCTAGAAAAAACTATGTTCTGAGTAAAAAATAAAGATCATTAAATTATTGTTTTCATACATATTTGTCTAATATTTAACGGTTTTCGAGATATGAGTTGTTGAAAATCAAAATCATTTTTGCCCAATTCTTTTTGTCAAATGTTTGCTTCTAGTGACTCCCACGATCGTTTCTCAAAAAATAGTCAGGAATGAAGTATACCATTAAATTTCCTTCCTTGCTAGTTTATCTCCAACCACTCAAAAGAAAAAAAACATACGCTCATTTGAAAAAAAAATAAAACACCATAAATTTCCTATACAATTATATCAATACATATTTGTGGAATTCCCAAGTATAGGTACATCAACTATAATCGATAATTTTAGAAAACGTAAGTTATTTAATATTAAAATAATATTATTAAAACATCATCATTCCTCATAACTTAATAAATTCCTACTCTACAAAGTTGTTTGGCAAAAAGCGACAACTACATCAACCATTTGTGATGGTTAAGTAAAATTTCTGCAGACTTTTTATAATGAGAGTGGTTTTACAGAGCTAGGGAGATAAGTGGACATCAATGCCAGTTTAGAAAGTAAAAAGAAATTATAACAAGTGGATTTCCTTTTCAACTTTCGCAATAAATGTTAGCTGAGAACCCTATTGGTGATTCAGCAGCACAAAAGTGGGATACATACACTCTAAGCATCCATTTTGACCAAGCACCAGTCATATTCCTTGGTTAAAAAAAAAGATGAAGCTATGGGAAATTTCGTAGAAAATTTATTTTCAAGTACAAGAAACACTAAAGTACATTAAACGGTGCAAAAAAATTCAGAATAGTAATCTAACGGTACTAATGACAATGACTGCTAACAGTGCTGTCTAATGTACATAATGGAATATCATCCTGGTCACTGAAAACATCCTCGCCATTATCGTGTTCTTCAGTTTAGTGCTGGTTCCTCCGAATTTCCACATTTATTATCTCCACTTCCATCCACTCAATAGTTGTACTTTATATAAACCATGAATTTGTTGCGAAGCTTATATGTACAGTGCCCCCTATACGGGACAATTTATCTCGCAAGGGACTACAGAAGATGGCATACTGAACATAACATGCAGCAACATCCTTTAAGGACAAATTCGGAAGCCAATTCTTCCAGGAAGAGACGGGCATGACATCAGATGGAGTTTTGTATACAGAAGTTATAGTCATCTACTGATGAAAGGTTCACTATGAGAGCAAAAGCGCAACCTTTTAGTACTATCGTGCTCATTCATGTTCAGTGATCGCCGTGCATATTGTAGCTTGGCAGTAGTTTTAAAAAGGCGGCACAAAGAATCAACGCCGCCCGCGTTGCATGAATCATTTATAGAAACCCTGTACTAGTTCCTCTATAACAGCATATTATACAAATACTTGAAGAACCTTCGTATTTTCTGGTTCTTCTTCTGCATTGTGAGTGACTATACAGAACATTTCAATCCGATTTTCAAAATTGTTCATAGCAGATGTTACTTCGATAGTGCTGGTCAACAAGATTTTTGTTACACAAAAAGTATAGTGTGTTTTAATCATAGTTATCTGTTGTCATCATAAAACTCCATTCAGTTTTGTTCTGTCACCTAGTTTTTTTTTGTCACAGATACATTTTAGAAAATCACGTTTCGGCTTTTTTCGTGTTTATAGAAGTTAATTAATAGTTGTTTAATTGTTCTTTGTTCTAAAAATATGTATATAAAGTTGTGTAAATATGCTAAGAAGCTGTTTGAGCCATCCTGTTTTTATTATGTTTGTGGAGAAGTTACCTTCTAGAATCAGCGAAAAAATTTACACCGTTCATAAGTAATTGTTATAATGAATATCTTGGCTTCCTAGTCCTACGACAATATGAGACTGCGGACATAAAAGTTTTATTTTAACAAACATTCATAGAAAATATGTGCAGACCTAAAGGTAACTGCAATTTTACTTGGACTACAACTGGGCTATGCAAAGTATTGCTGTTTTCTCTGCGAATGGGATAGCAGAGCTAAGGAATATCGTTATATTAAGAAAAATGGTCCAAGCGCAGTTTGCTTATTCCAGGACAAATGAAAATGTTTTAAATGCACCTTTAATTAAATCTGAAGATGTTGTTTTTCACCGTGGCATATAAAAATGAAAAACTTAATAAAATCACTTGACAGAAATAGCAAATGATTTACACATATAAAAGAAAAGTTTCCTAAGGGTAATGAAGCAAAAATATAAGAAGAAATATTTGTGGGCACTCAAATAAGGGAGTTAACAAAAGACGATAACGAAAAACATGCATGGACAGTGGACATCTTTCAAAAATGTGTCCAAGGGATTTTTGGGGAAACCCATAGTTAAACACTACGGAAATCTAGTAAAAAAAAACTTTAAATGTCATATGAAATACATAAACCTCAGGCAAGCAATATGTCATTTAGAATACACTTTCTTCATTCTCATTTGGATTTCTTTCCAGAAGACATATCAAAAATGGAGAAGCGGTATCAAGGCCAGATGATTACTGTTGGACACTTAAAATGACATTCCAGATGCAAAATACTCGGTAACAATATCTTACAAAAGATCCGAATGCATCATTTTTAGTGGCTACGTAACTAGCATTTGAACAAAAAAAAATAAGTAACAATTTTTTGTGGAAACCCTACAAAGAGGTAACGTGCTGATGAAACTCCAGCATACATTACAAATTAATTTCAGAAGCGGGATGCACGTTGATAAACATCAAAACGAAAACGACAAGAGTCGACCATTGTCTCCTGGAGTGGATGGCATCCAATTTACATGTAGGCACAATCAATCAAAATTATCTAGCGGCCATCCGTTTCGAAGCATCCATCTTCGATGTACCGTGAGCATCTTTACGCTCCATTGTGTCTGGGTGAAGCGCCGGCTCTATTAATAAAGCGTTTTGTTGAAAATCTCGCCCCGGCATTATGGAATTACAATGCCCACCACATTAATAAATTGTCCGGTGTTAACTACATAACCGATTGAGGCCCGTATTGTTATGTCCTTGATGTCATATTAATCTACGCGGTAAATCTAACTAATTATATTACAAACTATAATGCCTCGACGGTGTTATTTATTACGCGGCGTATAGTTTGACGTCTCGCTTATTAATTCCGAGATTAGATCTCTCTATTTTCAGGATATCGGCGTGCCAGCCAGCGAACCTGATTAACTCGGCGGGTAATTTAAAAACTCGCGTTAGACATGGGAGATAAACGGACCGATGCGATTGGACGAAGCGGCTGTTACGTCACTGGAGAGCAGCGCAATCCAAATACTCGAGCCTAATTCGACGTACCAAGGTTTTGTGCAGGGCGGGCAGCTTAAAAAGAGTCACATCCCAATATGATTATTATCAAATAAGGGTTGAATTATTCGTAATTTGTTATAATTATAACATGGGTTGTATGGTTTTTCTAAACCTGTGTTTGCTTTGTGATATGTCAACAAAACTATTATAGTCCACTTGTATTTTAAGTATCTGAGCTAAATTTAAACCGTTTCATTTTCAGACAACCACCGTATCTCAGATGTTTTATGATTTTTTTTACGGAATAACCCTTATATTTGGCAAGAAATTGTTTGTTAATTACCTTTCCAAAAATAAATAATAGTATTTATTAATAGATAAATATACCAGGTGATTTTTTGAAAACTTCACACCTTAATAACTTTAAATAGAGGAAAAATTTAAAATTTTGCAAAAACAGGTAAACTTTTGTTTGCAGGGGGACAACTTTTGAGATAAGTTTTTAATGGATAGCGCTTACCCTCTAAGCGGGGTAGATACCCCTTCAAAAATTTTAAATGAAACTACCCATCTTACGATACATCATTTAAAAGCTTATTACACAAGGAGTCTTGCCATGTAATTAGTTTTACTATTTTTTACCCATTGATGGGGTAGCGGGTCAAAAAGTGCATTGAAGCAAGTGGCTTATAAAATGGAATATTTTGGACTTCTTAACAAAATTTATTGTCTTGCAGTTACAATAAAAATTGTCCTTACTTAAGCCTAAAAAAACTTGTTAAAAATAATTGTTACATCTAAGCAAGATGCTAAAAATACTTAAAATTTTCTTTCGACATTACTTGGTATTGCAACTCGACAGTTTATACTGAATTGGCTAAATAATTATCTACTTTGTGTTTCCAATTTTTTGTTTCCACATTTTAAATACTTCTTTGGCACGACCATCTTTTTGTTCACATTCCTTTTTATAAATCGCGTGAAATTTTAAAGTGATAGTCCAAGTGATAATGGTTTATTCAACTGCCGAAAGGGTAGAAATAATTTTTATTTACGGTGCTGAGCATAGCTGTGCTCGTGCGTCAGCAAGGGTGTTTAACGAACGGCACCCCGATAAMAATGTTGACGCTAGGTACATTCTCGATCTCGTGCAGAAATTTCAAGACACTGGATCTGTAGTAAACAAAAAAAGGGCAGGGAATAGAGTCGTTGATGAAATGGCCCAACTTGAAGTACTTGGTCATTTTGCAATGGATCCAACTAGCTCTTTGCGTAACATTTCTACAGCCACTGGACTTTCTTATTCATCTGTAAGGAAAGTTACAAAACTGCACAAATTCCATCCCTATAAGATGAAAACTCTCCAGGAACACGGCGAAGATGACTTCGATAGAAGACTGCAATTTTGCGAAATATGACAGAAAAGATTATAGTAAATCCAAATCTAATAAAAAATATCTGGTTCAGTGATGAATGCAATTTTTTTAACGGCTCTGTAAATAAACATAACGTCAGGTACTGGAGTGATGAAAATCCTTATATTTTTCGAGAAAGTCATACACAAGTTCATCAGAAGCTGAACGTCTGGGCTGGAATACTTGGCAACGCAATTGTAGGTCCAATTTTCATTGATGGGACGCTAAATGGGGAATGTATTTAGAATTACTTGATAACGTTATTGATCCTTTAATCACAGAGCAATTAGAAAACCAACGTGACCCTGAAGGAAATCCAATGTTGGATGAATACGAATTGTTTTACCAACATGATGGAGCCCCACCGCATTACGCCATTAATGTGCGAAATTGGTTAAATCACAGATTTCCTCTTCACTGGATTGGTAGGCGTGGAACAATTGAATGGTCGCCACGATCACCCGATTTGACTGCTTTAGATTTCTTTCTATGGGGTCATTTAAAATCTGTGGTTTACAAAACACAACCTACTGGTCTGGACGATCTGCGAGAAAGAATTATTAACGAGTGCAGGAGGATTCCACCTGAAACTTTCCGAAAAGTGCAGCAGGAGTTCGAGAACCGTCTGTATTATTGTATGGAAAGAGGTGGTGCACATTTTGAGAATCTATTGTAAGGTTTGAATTTCTATGGTTGTTTGTTTAAATTTTGGGTTCTCGTAAGGACAAATTTTATTTCCGCTCTAAAATAAAATACATTTTGTTGAAAAGAGTCCAAAATATTCAATTTAATAAGCAACCTGTTTCGTAGGCACTATTAATCTATTACCCCGTCAATAAGTTAAACGTGGTAAAACTAATTACATGGCCAGACTCTTTGTGAAATAAGCTTTCAAATGATGTATCACAAGATGGATAGTTCCATTTAAAATTTTTAAAGGGGTGTCTACCCTGCTCAGAGAGTAAGCGCTATCCATTAAAAACTTATCTCAAAAGTTGTCCCCCTGCAAACAAAGGTTTACCTGTTTTTGCAAAATTTTAAATTTTTGCTATATTTAAAGTTATTTAAGGTGTGAAGTTTTCAAAAAATCACCTGGTATAATGATATATATTGGTCATGATATTCTGCTTCTCCAAACGCCAAGTTCTTTTATATCTCGAAAGTGTCTATTTATCATTTTAACTTTTAAGCTCTATGAATATAAGTAAGCTAGTCGTTCATTCAAAGTCGTGTTGAGAAAAAATATATTCATTGCCTTGGCTGCTTATACTATTTGACATAAAAAGGTTTTGGTCGTATACTCTTAACAGAGCTCTTCTAAACTACACAGGCTTTCTTTATTGCTTGTACTCAATATTTCAGGCAACAATGCGACAAGTTTGCACACGCCGAAGTACTTTAATAATTGCTTATTTTTTTCTTATACAGATTAGGGCTGGCATTTAAAGGAATAATGCATTGTAAATGTGTGGAAGATGGATTTCAATATCGTTTTGACCATTGAGTGAAAACGGCGCTTTATTTATAAAGATGTGTTAAATTTTACTCGTATTGCAGATTATGACGTACTTGCTGTTTTAAAGAACCCTTAAATCTCATAAGTTTACCAGCGGTCTGCATAAAATTCTTTAATTCATCATTAGTGATCGTGCGTAGTTTCTAATTAATTTTGGCTTGTGTCCAGCACAAGCAAAGCTTGAAAGCCTTCTATATAAAGCACGATGAATGACGTGCGAAGCTGTAAAGCAAACGAACAAAGAGACCAAGTGTTATAAAGTATTTTCTCGTAACTATAGTGAAGACTAGTATTAGTTAACTGAATTGGTAGTGTATTGAACTAGTGGTCTTCGTTTTTAGTGTATTTCGGTACTATTTAAGTCATCTACATAATTATTAATGAGCATATTGAGATGTTAGACCTCAGATATGGCAAAAGTCAAGCATAGTTAAAAATTACCAGAAGCTGTATAATCATCCCAAAATCCTAATGGGTCTAGAAGCTACCTGCATATAAATACGTTTATTGCCACAAATTATAGCCTTGCAACCAGMACAAAMATGAAATAACCACCACCTGCCTGGCATTAACAGTAATTTGTKGAGTTTTCTAATAGWCAGAATCGTTAAAAAAATCTTCAGCCGCGACAGTTTTTGCAAGTTATCMCCTTAAATAAATCATCGCGCACGACGTATCTACTGCGTTTTTGCCCATTACCATAGCGTTTAACGCCGATAACAATGCAGCTATTCCAAGCGCTATATGTATTTTAAACAACATGCATATGCATCTTTCATAAATAACACGAACGCATTATCACTTCACGTTGTGTAATTTATGTTTGACTTGGTTAATAAGAGCGCTTCGATTTTTTTCCGCGTAATGAATAACCATTATACATTCGTCGCTATATTAAACACTTGTCAAAGTGCAGTTTACATATGAATACAATTATTAATTACTGGCTAATTACGATGCTAGATACTGCCGCCGATATTAATGCACATTCGCTGCAACAGCCGCGAGTTTGTTGGATTCCGAACGGCGCTGCGATCTTTGGAATTAATGGGGGCAATAATTGAAAAGGAGTAGAATTCAGATCGGCAACGGGTAAGGCCGAATTTACACCTGTCGCTTTAATGGTCTTACTGATGAGAAACAAGAAGTTATGGCCACTTTGTAATTTATATTAATGATGGCTGAAGAGGAAACGATCAAAATTGCTTTCTCAATTTTCACTTTTTCCATTACCTATCTCCTTAAAATTATCCTTAGACCAAAATTGAAGTATTTTGTATATGATAATGCTACCCATGAATTGTAGAAAGACATGTTGTTAAGGAAATTATAAAGCCGATCCTTAGTTGACAGGCTACTAGATGACGCGATTGTACAGACACCTACACAGTCACTGGGTATATTCTGGGACAAAATAGTGGCGGGAAATTTAAATGTTTACTGTCAAACCTAACCTTAAAGATTAGAGAACTGTCAGTTATCAGGCTGTGATGCATAAAGTACGTTGCCAGTTACCTGGGGAGAAGCCAAACAATACTCTGTATCAAAACCTGATATCTGACAGTTCCTCTAATGTTTAAGGTCAGGTTTCATAGTTTGGTTTCCTCTCCCACCTCCTTTATAAATATTTAAATTTCCCGCCTCTATTTTGCTCAAAAATGGGGGACTGTTGCGGTACTGTAATATATTTAGTGACTGTAGGCACTTATAGTTAAATATACGCCATGTGGAGTAAATCGAAGAGCAAAGAGTTTACATTAGCATTTGTTGTAAACTAAACAAAAGAACGATTGAAACTTGTCAAATGTTGTTCGAGCATTATATGGCGAAGCTTCAAGCAAATTAGAGACTTCCTAGTGGTCCAAAAGTTTTAAGGAGAGTAAAAATCATGTCGTATAGTACACACCAACACATTTTGTCTAATGATTTCAGCAAGACAACAATTATTGTAGTTAACTTTATCTCCTGTTGACATTCAATGTATGACTAGCGTAACGAAAGGGTGCAAGTATGCACTGGGCTTCATCGGAAGGTTGCAAAGCATTCAACCCTCTCATCTAAGTCATCACAGGTGACGAAACATTAATGTTACGAACTCGAAGCCAAGCAGCAGTCATCACAGTAGGACAACATTCTCACTCTGATCAGAAAGTCTTTTGACAACAAAGGCTGTTTCTTGTACTAGACAACACATCAGTACACACAGTTAGTTTTTGGCTCAAAATCACCAGATTTAGTACCATGCGAGTTTCTTCAGCTAAAAACACGTGGATTCGATATAACAGAGAAAATTGAGGAGGGATTGCAAGAGGTCTTCAATGAGTTTGCTATATTCGACTTTGAGAAGTGGAAGGTATGCTAGCAACATTGCATTCATGTAGCAATGATTCTTTCAATATTATACTAACATGGTCAGTTAATTACTATGAAAATAAGGAAAAAAGACCAGAAATGGTGGTGGTTCTAAGAAAAGGTCTGTCAATGAATGTGTTCTTTACTTTTTCAATAATAAGGTATCTGTGCCAGCCAACCTGTAGGAACATGTCTTCTGGAAGAAAATATTGTATGTACTTGCCGAGTTTAAAAATTTTTTGCCAGGCCTTTTGAAGTATTTTTGTCAGGAATAATAATTGTAAATTCAACAATAGCTCTAATAGTCTTCTCAACATGGCTTTATATAAGGCTGGTCCACAGTAACTTGGCTTGCATTTCCAAATTGTTTATGCATTTTGGAAAGTAATGACTCCGAAAGGTATTCGATTGAACGGAATATTTCCACATTGTCTAAATTGTTTACTTTCTCATGTCACCAATTTTTTAATGATTGCATCTTTACTTTCTTGGGTCATTATAATTGTTTGCAACTTATTTTCGCTCTCTTGTTATCGAACGCAAACCAATCAATTGTCAACATAACATTAACAGTGTATATCTTTGGAAACAGCTATTATAGATTCAGGAATCTTGGTGTTTATATTACCCCAGAACTTTACATATTGATGACCATGTTAAAAAGTAGTAGATATATTATGTCTACATCTTTGCTAAAGTGTTTTTATCCCAAAAGGATGTAGTTAATTGTGGTATCATGACATGACAGAACATTGTTATTTAAAAACCATGAGCAACCGAAGAAATGGCAGATCGCAGTGCTTGTCGAACATTTTTAGAAACAAAACTAGATCAAATAGTTATTGGACATTGTATTGACGGTTCAAGTAAAAGTGTTGTAATAAATAAATGGTTAGTCGTTCTACATGTGGGAATAAAAATAGCTCCGTTGAACGAGCTGGAAGAATTTCTTTATTCATAGCATGTGTTGTGAAAATTGGAAGAGTGCTTCCAGGAATTTTGGTATAATTTATACAAACCAAGTGTTATTATCTTAACAATGCATTTCAACCAAAATAGTTTTGGAAAAGGACTGGTTCAATAATAATGCGATTTTATTTGAAGGTGGAAGATTCAAGAATGAATTTAGTTTATTTTTTGCTGCAATCTGCCTTTCTCACACGTTAATATATTTTGGGAGCTCCTAAAGTATGGAATTTCAGCCATTAAAAGGGGATACCGAGTTATGATAACGAAGTTTTCCTTTGCGAAAGACTAAATTTAGTGAAAATTTAGAGATGTTGTTCGAAGAATTGATATGGGATATACCATCGGCTATTGAAAGAGTTCTTGTCATAGAGACAAGTTCTAGATTATAGTCAAAAAAACTTTAAAAGTCATTACAGAATTCTTCAAAATAAATGTATGTTCCTCCTTTTTGTGCAAGCGTAACTTGTTCAGGGATTCCAAGAGATCGTACATATGGTTTTGTTAACTACTGGTGATCGGAAGAGTCTTAGACAGTCATTCACAAGGTGTGACCTAGGTATTAGTTTGATAACTAGATAATTTGCTTGAACTGAAAATTGTCATCCGTCGGATGGCAACAAAACCCATCCACCCCCATTTCCGCATCAACAATCATCTCCAGGACACCCTAAACCCATCCTTAACTTAATTTACCTTTACCATGTTGTGTCTCGCTCCCGCTGTCTTCGGAAGGGGGTCCAGGTGGTGCCCGCATCCCATGACCGATCCCGGGTGGATACCTCGGTCTCCCCAGGGGCGCGAAGGCGCCGGGCATCCCCAACAGGCTGGCCGCCCCAGGAAACTGGAGAAGCGGCGCCCACGGAGGCCTGGGCGCTAGGTGGGCGGCCGCCGCGGCKTACAGCTGCAACGGCGGCGGCAAAACTCCCGACTCGAGCACCATGCTGTTCTGGGKGTTCACTCTGAACACCGGGAAATTCAGTTTAACACCGGGAACATCGCGGAAGCGCACCGTGGAGCCGTGTGGTGTTCGATTGTTGGCGGTTTCAATGTTCGGGGCGGAGGAATCTCGAAGGCATCTTGATGATTTGGTCGGTCTTCCTCAGTCCAGAGTGGATTTTTGATGAGCGGTGGTGTCTGGATGGTGAGGATCCATCGTGGTTGGTTCTGGATCTTCAGAAATCGTTGTTAAAATCGTTCACATGCACTTCTCTTGTAGGCGCACCGGACTATATCGCCTTGGCGTGTTATCCTTCCGAACGTTTGGGATTTACTAACTGAATGCAAGCGTGAAGCGGAGGCGTACACTCGGCGAACGTTCGGTGCGTGCTCGCGGCGCCATTGGTCGACGGCAGCGCCGCCCATCATGTCGAGGAGGTCCTTTTTCCGGTGTAATGTCATTATAAGGATTTTAGTGCCGTACCAATATGTTTCGCGTTATTTATTTGTATCCCGCGATATGCCTCCTGCGCTCTAGTTGATTTTTCGTGTTTTATTATTTTTTGATGGATTGATAGCGGCCGCGGCGGCTTTTTGTGATTTATCATTAATTACATTCGGGATTGTAATTACTTTGATAATCGGTGCCGTTTGTGGGAGATAAAATGATGGGGCAATTAGGGATTTTTCTGTATTGGCGCAATCCAGATTAAATAAACAATATCGTAATCTGAATGTTTTATTTGCATCCCAGAAAGCTGATAATTTACTCGCATAAAGGTTTCGTTCTGGGGGGTGTGAGATCTGGTTATCTTCTACCTGGGCATAAAAATCGCAGTAGATAAGTATTGTACATAGAGAAAATGATCCTGTAAATTCAGTTTCGCATACCTACTTAAGCAATAAACTGTTGAAAAAAACCATGCTATGGAAAATATTTTTAGTAAGACGAAAAAAGTTAAAAATTTGGTCAATCAGCTTCAGATTAATTTCTATAATAATAAATCCAGATAAGTGTTCATACACAGTAAAAACTTTTATCTTAAACTAAGAAATTTTATAGTTATAACTATATAGTTTTAAATCACTTGTATATTTTCTTGAAACAAGTTATTACGATCAATAGGAATAAACGTTAATTCTTAAAATCAGAATTGCAATTTTAGCTAGACGATAACTGTACGGTACGTACGTACTTTGTTCTGTTGTTATAGTTAACATATAAAAGGTAGGTAATGTGATAAAATTGTATCTCGATTTTGAACCAAATACTTTTTCCACCGAATACGTAGGTCTACATATAACAAAAGGCATAAAATATATTAGTTGTATGCAGAAACATTAATTGAAAAATAAAAAAATAAAAATAGGAGTTTCTGATAAGTTCGAAACCCAGTCAACAACTGTTTTTTTTATGAAAATAGAAATGAGTGCAGTAGTGCTTTTGGCTAAAAATAATATTTTGTTTTTGGGCTACACACGCGTTAATATTAAATTATTTAGAGTAATCAGATATTTTAATGTACATGTTTCTTATGTTACATTAGAGAAGCGGCGCTTACTTGAACTAAATAAATTTTAGCAAGGATACAGTTTTCCGTTTATGACAATGTAAAGAAATGAATGCTTTGCTTAAAGAATTTTATCTTATACCAAAGAAACTTTTTAGGGTCGTAARTAGGAATATAAGTTACTGATGTGCTGTTTGTTTCAAGAAAAACAATGGGAGCTGGAGGTCTAGTATCTTTAAATGTAAAGACTCGAATGTTATTTTGTGTTTTCCTATTATCTGTTTTTAATAGTATTTTTAAGTTGATGGTTGAAGCTTGCTAACTTAAATTAATATTAATAGTTATTTTATGCACTTTCTTGTAGACATAAAGTAAAAATTTATTCTCTCACATTAATAGAGTTACCTTTACTACTATCGTTATTTGCTAACATCACCCAGTATAGTTAATTTAAGAAAAGCGGAGTTGCGCAGTTCAGAAGAAGTTGACAATTGTTGAATTAGCAACTGCGCATTTTACTGTGACTCTATGCTTTTTTGTGGCAATTCAGATTTGTTGTAAAAATAACCGCTTCACTCTTTATTTCAATATCGGTCGAGAAATCAAAAACACTAGTTATTACGCTCAAGAAAGTGAGAAATCTTCAACAAATATTATTTATTTGAACGAAGGCAAAGAGAGGTGACTCATTTATTTGGTATTCAAAGTGCTATACGATTGTTTAGCTTGACATTTTTGTTTAAAATTCAAATGAACTAGCAACTTTAACGAACTGTTCAGTAGAAAATGCTAAACTTGTTTTAAACAATTACTAAGAATTTCGACTACTAAACTCTAGTGTACATGTAAAACAGTTCCGGATTATGTTATCATGTGGCAGTTTCATTTCATAAATAATATGTTAATTTTTAGTGCTAACATTAGTAAGTAGGCAAAACTGAAGATTATATATTCTAGTTTCTTCAAGCTATTGCTTAATAAATTAAACATATCTTCGGAATGTAATCGACTTATTGTGGTATCATCAGAGCCTCAACATTTTGTATTTTGGCTATGTCAGAAAATTTTTGAAGTTATTAGTGAATCTAAACGAATTAATATAATATTTATTAGAACTTAACAAAGTACCTAATAAATTTTGCATTTTTCTGTTACTGCATATTATGTTTGGTTCACAGTTAGCGTTAAAACTAAACACGTAGACTTTTCTTTTATTGGGTTTTCTTTTCTATTTGAACATATGAACCTTCCCTTTGAGCTGTTAGAATACAGACGTACATCCTGTAGCCAAAAACGACAGTAACGATATCAGTTAATCCAAAATGTAGACTTACCCATTGTCCCCTGTCCATTAAACAATTTTTCCCACAACGTCGACAATCTGTTTGAATCTCCCATCACGTGCTGTAATCCCTGGTTATCTCCGCAGTCGACAGATAGCGTAAATCTCGAAGCATTAACATATCATTACGGCTATATGATGCGAATTTTTTCCCACTGCCTGCTCGCGTCCTTTTTGTTGAGTTAGGCAATTTCATGGTCCTTTAGTCTCGGTGTGCAGAGTCTGCCTCTTGTTTGAGCTAAATTTCGTCATGGTGGTGCTTTGTGATGGTGAGGGGACGCATTGTTTTAAAACCGACTTTAGAGTGGCAGATGGGGAGGAAGAATTGCTTTTGGAGGCGAGGGCCGTTGATTCATATTTACTTTAATAGATTTTATGACCGGTTTGAAAAGTCTTCTACTTGCATATGGACACACGGTATTTTTTTTACAGATTTTTATTTTTAACGTTTTTATTCTTTAAAAGCAATTAAATGCTAATGGAATTTTGGCCCGATACATAGTAGTAGCAGTAATTTGTTACTCATCAAATATTACATCATTTGTCATTAAACAATTGGAAAAGAAGAGTCTACAGTACAGGACAAAAATACCACTGCAAATTGAATCAATACTTCCACATCCAATTGTCAAAGTGACATTTACGTTTTTATTTCTTATACTATACGATTACTAATCAGATTTTGAGCATTTTTTCTCTCTACACATTTTTTATAAGACAAATGGTCCCCGTGATATTAACAAAAATACATAAATTTTTAAAATCTGTTTTTTTCCAAATAATTCGAAGTTTTAACTTAACAAAAAAAGAGTGCTTTCCGATCAGAAATTTGATTTCCTATATAATACCAAAATTTAAAAAAATTGTACGAACATGGACCAAAATCCGTTCTTTGGAAATATTTCGAAAATGTCAAAATTTTGGATAAATTTTCTAAGTAACTTTTTGTGAGAAATTTTATTTCCTATCTGATGGTATTTTCACTTTTTGAATATATTAAATGTATTCGGAGATATGTAAGAAAAATCGTTTTCTTTAAGTGACGCTTTTTTGCTAATGTCTTCTAAACAATTTGCTGCCACAAAAATCTATAAGGGCGAATAATACTCGCAGTTATAGTCACATATATAATCACATATTAAAACGAAAAAAAATAATAAAATAAAAATTTGCAAAAAGGGTAAATACCTCCAATTTTGCCCTTACCGATGCCCTACTTACCCCATAAACAATAGGTCGCTTTGGGTAGTTGAGATTTATACCTTTGCCAAATTTCAAGTTCATATATTAAGTTTTTCGAAAGTTATCATGTCCACAAACAAAACCACAGACACACAGACAAGACATTTTTTACTCAAATTTTATTTTTTTTTTACGTTTTTGACCATTTTAATTTTTTTCGCGATGCAATACTTCCCATCCGTTGGATGTGGAAGTAATTAATTACAATTAGCACATAACATAGTAAAAAGATTATAACTTATTATTATTTAGATTGAAGTTTGTCAAGAAATATATCCAGATTCAAACTATTACTACTATTACATAACCTAAAGCATTTAAAACGAGATGATGCAAGGTATTTGAGGAAGAATAGTAAAATGTAGAAGGACTTCTGTCTCTTAGGTCACTTTGGGTAGTTGAGATCTATACGTTTACCAAATTTTAAGTTCATATATCAAGTCTTTCGAAAGTTATCGCGTATACAAACAAAACTACAGACACACAGACAAGAAATTTTTTTGCTCAAATTTTGTTTACGTTTTCTACCATTTTAAAGCGAATGAGAAAATAAAATTTTTTTTCGCGAATCCGTTGGATGTGGAAGTAATCAATGTTTTTTACTGTAAGGCAACAGGAAACTAGCCTCCATATAGGAGGCTGTTTTTACTGTGGTAATCCCGAGGAATTTTAAACTTTCATTTGCTTGATTTAGCCAAGTAGTAGTGACCAGTAGTGATCTTTCCGTAAACCAAATTTTMTTTGTTTTCCTTTGGCTTTTAGATTTTCATTATTTGGGACTCGCAAAATATGTGGTGCCATCTACATACAAGCATATATAAACACCTTCTGCGTTTGTTTTTTAATAGTGATATAGGTGTAATAAACAACATCGAGCCTAATAATGATATCTGAGGGGCTCCGTAGGGAATTTTAAATTTAATCTGACAATTCGTTGCTCAGTAACACTCGTTGCCTTTTCCCTGATACATAGTTTTTGGCTCACATTCCAGCTCATTTATGAAGAAAAGGCGCTATTTTCGACACTTTGTCCGATGTCTGTCACAGTCATTGCTTAAGAACGGCTCAAGGGATCGTGTCTTGGCCTATCGGTGATTGAAAATAAGTGTTTATTATTTCAAAAGGTAAACCTCTGATTCCGTAGAGATCTAGAAGATTAACTTCATCAATTCGTTATCGTCTTGTACTTCTATGAATTTGTTTTCTTCAGTGGTGATGGATCCATTAGTATTATGAGTTTTGTTGACTTTTATGTAACCAACTTTGTGTTCGTCCACTAATATTATTATGGAAGAAGCATAAGTATCTGAAAATATAGAAAATATGTGTGCCAAATTTGAAGATAATCGTAACACAGAGAAAAAAAACCTGTGGCATTTTTTACTAGTTATTTCCGAACAACCTTGTATTTTTTGTTTCAGATTGCTCTTGTATTTTCCGTATCCTGCTGAGTTATTTCGTATTCCGTTCATTAATGTTTAACATATCCTCGTTTGCGTTTGTTTTTTTATTATGATTCGTATTGTTTTTACCTTTTATCAGCCTTATTTAAACATTTCCGTTATATTTTTATCTTTGGTTGAAGTATTCGTTGAAGGACTTCATCAAATTAAATATAAATTGATATCGAAAGTAATCGGTTCACCAATATGTCGCAGAGTGAGATATTAGAATGTGTTTACTTAAGTCTTAAACTTAAATAAAGACGAAAGGTTAGATTTGGATTTAAAAAGTATTTTTGTTACTAAGCTCTATTCGTGTATGCGTCCGTAGATAAACCAATATACATTTTTAATAACTAAAGCTGCAGTATAATTTTTCCAAGAAATATTAAATGAGCAGGGCAAAAAATTTGTGACTTCTCACGACTAGATCGTTCGGTGTCCCTGTACCTTCACACAAAGAACCAAAAGTCCCGGCCGCCATCTTCAAACGGCGCTAAACACCTTCATAAATAACGAGATTTCGCCCGACACAAAATTAAATTCCCGAGACCGAACGGCCGACTCGATGGAATCTTAACGCGACAGGGATAAATATTTTAACAGTTAATTTTATATTCAATTCAGATTAAAGGGACGGTAGTTGACAAGTTAATATAACCGGTAGTTAGCGGGCTTGTACCCGGCGTATCATTGATATTTATGGAAAACGACTGCCATAAATTTGTTTTTAATTGTGGAAGAGTCGCTTACCACGCTGACAGGGGACAAAGAACGGATTATTAGCACCTCTGGAAGATGCACTTGCCGTTCACACTTCGATTCGCACGGAAATGAGCAGAGAAGTTAGTTTATAGACTTTAGTGACCTACAGACTGCGCCAAATCATTCATCTTTTCGTTTATTGTTTATTGTAATCAATGAAAATATATATCGTGTCTGTAGATTGTATTAAATGACAGCAGTCTGACATTAATTTTTTATCAAATTCTATCAAGTCTTCGGTTCTTGAGAAAATCAAGCAAACAAACAAATCTCCGATGTTGTCAAAATTTGAGGAAAAGATGCTGAAAGCAGTTAAAATATTTTAACCTATTCCTATTAAAAAGCTTCATAAATATCATGGTGCAAAGAAATATGTGTTAGATTTTGAAGTAGGTAATTGCAGCTATACAAACAGCTGTTTTGAAGAGTTAGAGAAATCCGCTTGCAGGGATTTGATAGAGTCTGAATCATCGGTGTACCAAGAGCACTCAACTAATGAGAAATTATGTTGAATAGTAGAGAATAATTTCTTTTTTTAATAATTTTTTCTTGTTAGGCCCCAAATTAATAAACCTACTCTCGTCCCTGAGTTAGTCATGTCTACCTCATCTTTACAAAGTCATTCTAAACACTTTCATTTGACTAAATCAGAATTGACCACCCCTTAACCTACACAAGCCAAAACGCGCACCCCATCTCATCGCAGTCCACCCTCGTTTACGCGTTACCGACAACAGAATGCGACACATATGGGCGCCGATCGTATTTGAGTCGTAATCACAGATAATCTCCATTCAGCGAATTAGATTATTATTGCTGTCCTTCTTTGTTGCGGTTGGGGGATCCCTAGGGACTTCGGGGTCCCGGGAGGTTGGTCTGCGCTAAAAATCACGTAATGAATTGCGGTGTCGTGTTCTGATAGGTATCTGGACCGAGGTTCTGTTGACACGACTAGAGCAACTTGATTTTTTGATAAGGGTATAGTGTTGCAATAGTTTTGGAAGTGTACGACAATGGTTCAAAGTATTTAAAGACAATTTTGCAAAGGTGAAATGGGACAATACTAAAATAGTTATGAGAGGATGTAACAGAATAATCTTTTTAATTATTATAGAATCCAATTTATTAAAATTTTGTATAACTTAGTTAGGTATGGCTTGTTTTTGGTATAAGAATAATGAACTTCAACTTCAACCGCAAGGAGAAAACATTGAAAATGAACAGAGCATGAAGTGTCCAGCGGCAGTTTGTGTTCGCTCGGAGACAATTACGTCCACGATTGACTTCGCTCTGAAGATGCTTACCGCAGCAATGGGCGAAACGTCAGCGAAGAGGAAATCACCACGACAGGAAGTAGACGTTTACATTACCTAAATTTAGGGATAATAAATCGTCCTTGAAACGGGAAATATTTATTCAGAAATTCTTTAAGAACATATAATGTTTTAACGGACATCTTTTTAAGTTACTTTTCACTTGCCAATTGGGATTTGTTAAATTGACAGACCAGATTAGGATTACGAAACACTTTTAACTGTAAAATAACTAATCGTCTTTCATTGTTCCGATTTTTGAGGGCATGCACGGCTCTGAGTAAACCCAGTGGGCTTTGCAGATAACGTGCGAATCAACCGAACATTAGCAGTACGAAGCCGTCGTCCTAAAAGGGACTACACAGACAGTGACAGGTCACTTACCGGGTGATTGATGTTGCATCGCTGTCCTGAATATATCACATCGTTAAGTGGCGGTCTTACTGCTTTATCAAGCCAAATCGACAGCAGGATACAACCTAGGATAAGACGTGTTAGTATAAATTCAAGACTGGTCGGGGTTGTTTTGCTTTTACTCTGGTATAAAGCTTGTAGAAGTACGTACAGTTGCAAGTAAATATATTATTAGTGATCCAAAATGAAACCCATGGCAGCTCATCTCGATGACAACCTATACCAAGATATTTTCCGTCCAATTTGAATGAAAGAAACTTTGAAAATCGCAGTTGAATTTTATCCAGTTAAATAGGGCACCAGTACAAAGAAGCATATTCAATTTTACTGAGGACAAAATATTTGTATGTCATCAGCGTAGGCAAGAAATGGAATATAGTAGATGATTTATAAATAATCTAAATAACAAAGGTCCAAGATTGGACCCTTGAGGAACACCAGAACTTCCAGATTTGGAAGAGAAACCAAAATAACTTAGTTTATGTAAGAGGATATCACCCTGAACTGTATCGAAAGCTTTGGTGAAGTCCGTAAAGATTACATTTACCTGACCTCTAAAATCAATGGTTTCAGAATAGAATGGGCAAACGAAGCAAGGTGGGTGACCATAGAACGACCCGAAACAAACCGCCTATGCTGGTTAGAAGAAATACACTATACTTACGTTGTTATGAATTTTGGGGTATAAAGTCTGGCAAAATTTGATAAAATTGAGATTTCTAGCAGCTTCCATTTTGAAGGAAATGTTGAAGTCGTAATTGCTAGATTGAACAAAGTTGACAAAGGTTGAGCAAATGTATACCAGCAGTCACGAATAATAAAACTGGGAACGAGGTCATCGCCAGCAGTGAACTTATTAGGAAGCTTTGTCATCAATTGTGTAACTTCTCCAACATCAACTGGTGAGAATACAAAGGTCAATGAGTTGCTATTTATGCCAGAGAAACTCTCGCTACTAATAATAGGCGAGTTTTATATCAGACGTGAACTGTACAGGATATCTCGATTTGCGAAAACGATTTTTGGGTACACATAGACCGAAGATCTCATAAGCAACAGCATAAAAAGATTCAATGGCATCATCAATGCTAGTTAGAATGTTAATTCCAAGAAAATCCAATCAGAACTAAGGATTTTTTCATAAACGAGAGGAAAATCAGTTCTCCGAAAGTTATACCTACACAAAACGATCAGTACATTCCTTGTAGGTTGCTAAAGCTAATGGATGATAATAATCTTCTTCTTTCAAATTTCAGAGTTGACATTTTAAGAATTTTTTTGGAAATTTCTGCCTCAAGCATCAGATGAAGAATGTTAAAAGAACATTGATGTTTGCTCCTTCCAAAACGTATGAGAATTTAGAACCGGTGATGAATTCTAATTTTTAACATTTATTTGGTTAAATACGAGCTTCAATTTCCTCCAAAAATATGCTTGAACAGATAAATCGAAGAGTTTTAGAAAGGAGGTAGCAAAAAGAAGATACCATCCCAAATAAACAAAAAAATCTTACTAAAAATGGGTCTGCAATATAGGGGTAGCTTCACCATAAAGCTCTCAAGCTTCGATGACAATGCCATTATCACGACAATACATGAACTGCATGTCATCACTTCTTTAAATATTTTGCACTCCCTCTACATGGATGTCCTATGAAGAATTTGCTTTTGATGAGCGTTAGCATTATGGAACATAGGCAAACGATTCTCACCAGATAATTTCGAATTATTACGAATTTCGAGGATCCCTTGATTGGCCTCAGTGGCCCTTTAAGGTGCCCCCACGATCGCCTGATTTAACTTACCTAGACTATTACTTTTAGGGTTATCTCAAAGGTAAAATGTACAAGAGGTATACAAAGAACAATTGAAATGTGCTTTCGAACGAAATGCACAACATTTATTGCAATTATTTTATTTTAGAGATTAATACGGAAATTTTAAGTTTATTAGATTATACAAAGTTTCTTCCATAACTGCCTTGTAACAATGATTTATTATTTCGGCAGCTAATCTGTCATCTTCAGTAGCAGTAAGGTACGCGAAATTATTGTAAGTAATTATTCAAGGAATCGTAAAGATGGTTCGCCTTTTAATTGAATAAACGACTTTTTTGTTTGGGTCATTGCAGATCGTGTCCTCAACATCTGACAAGTAATTCTTCTATGCAAAACTAATAAGTTTTTTTTTTATTTTGAAACAACATTCATTGAACAGTTCAAAATATGTTATGTTATTAGGAAAACACTAATCGAAATCCAATAGGGGTTAGATAGTTTTTTTGAAGTTCAGCTTATAAGACGATATTGCTATACTCGTACATGAGACAGTTATATCCAGGGCAGGATGAAGTTTTTAGTAACCAACGGCGAGAGTAACTTTCCAGTAGTAAGGGAGCTACGTTTTAATTAGCAAGGATTTTCTCTCCCTCAAAATAGCATTGTCGTTGTAGATACCTTCAATGTTAGCCAGTAGATCAAGGAAATGTTCCAAATCAGCGTATACTGTCCATGGAAGGGAATATACAACAAATACATTGATAGTGTATGCATTTTGCAACTTAACTACGATACCAATATGCGATACATACATACATCTTAGCCGCTAAGAGAGGGAATAGTGCGATCCACTTTATAATCTTGAAATTTGTACCTGCTTAAGTTGAAACTTCAAGTTTTTATAATTAGTTGCGCGGTTTTCGATGCCGATGTAAGCGTAATACTATATTTTTTTTGGTTCCTTCGAATCCTATAAATATCATACATATCTTTCTATAAAAATCATTTACTCCAAGGGACCAAAACATTTCCCAACCATCGTAAAACTTCGCCCACATCGCGTACAAATCGTTTCGTTTAATAATATCCAAGTGGCCTGTCGTTTAGTCAATAATCCCGATTAAATTTTAATGGAATCTCAATGCTGTTTATCACAGCTCATTAACTTGATTCGCACTGTGACCAGCGTTTGCGACATGTGGCGGCAGTGATTTGTGGGACGCCCCCCGGGGATGGCCCGGCTCGCCGCAAACAACGCCACCTGGACGGCTGCTCCGCGGCGTACCCCGGGGACCGGCCAGCGCCAAATGCGAAGCCGTCCTGCAATATTGCGAAGGGATTCAATCACCCGCACTGATTGGATGATAACCGATCGGCTGTTTAGACGGGCATACATGCCGCGAATTGATTGGGAAGTTAATTGGCTCAGTGTGTAGGATGGATGGTCATTTCTGCGTTGTGGAAACACGCGAAGGGGAGCGGGGGTTTTGGAAGAAAGGTTCGGGAAGTGGATAAGTGGTGACGAAGGGTGTAGAATCTGCATGCCAAACAAAAAGCAGCACCACCGCTACTACAGGGATTTGGCTGAAGTATGACCTAATAAGTGGGTAAATCAGACAAATTTATTGGAAAATGTTTTTGCTCTTGTTGGGATTCGAACACAGATCTCTTGGTTTACGCCCTCCTCGACATTGTAATGCTATCGCCGTGAATTTGTGCCAGTGTCTTTCATGGCTCAGCGGTTAGCGCGTTTGGGCGTAAACCAGAAGACCCGGGTTGGAAAGTTCTCAATCTGTTCGATGGCAGAAAGATCACAATCCACACCTTTACTTTGTTATAAAGGATTATTAGGATGAAGCTTTGCCAATAGAACGTACTATTATGAATGACTTTTCACGCAGTCAACATAAACCTTCAATGTACAGGGTGCGGTAAAAGTCAGTTTACCGATTTGCAAATTAACAAAAACAACGATGGGATACAAAATAAAGTGTATACCCTACATTTTGTGTTCAAACTGTAAACCACCTTCATCAATGCATTTTTGGGGTGGCAAACGCTTTGGACCAGTTTCTCTTCTCTTTGTTAAAGTTGACGTCAGCTAAAATCAACTTGGTAACCACGGCAGTACCTTAAATTGAGGTATGTGATTGGTTTAGATTCTAAATACAGAATTGATTTTAGCTTAAAATGGAGAAGAGAAACCGGCCGTTTATCTTTAAGTACCGCCCGCAAGGCGAAGTCACACGGCGTTAAGTCCGGTGACTGCGTAGGGCATACGATTCTGCTAACTGACTATCGCCGGCGGAAGGTCGCGCGCTTCTATCTGTTTTGCTAGCGTAAACTGACTTTTGCCGCACCTTGTATAGTGTTGGTATCTAGAGCCTATTTGTTGATACATTACAAAAATCTCGAAGAAATTTTAAATTGGCTGGAGTTTAGTAAACAAGTTGCTTATCTTCGATGAATCCCTCATACGTATAATAATTACAATAGTTTATTGAAGTTGTTAAAGCAACAGCGGGGTTTTCGTACAAACTACATCCCATGCTGATAAGAAGAATCTAATGCAACGTACAAGATTTATAAACGTTCTCGCGAACCTGATGCTATTGCTGATGAACGTTTGCACTAACTAAACGTTTCAAGAGAAGAAAAATGAAATAAGCGCATGGGAAATATGAATTTCACACATTCCGTTCGAAGTATTTGGAATTTGCTTAGGAAACTTGATACTACAACACAACCTTCATATCAGACACCAAAAATTTCTTCAAATGTTACTGCTTCTCGACTTGTCAATATGTTAAATATAGTTAAGTTGAGTACTCCACCTTCAGAAACCATTTCGAAGCCTTTTAGTATGCCGGAATTAAAAACGGTCCTTTCTTCCGTGAAGGATTGAAAAGCTGCTGGTTTTTGATGATATATATATATCCAGAATTCATAAAAAAACTGGGGAGTTTGGCATTGAACTGGTTATTATTATTTTTTAATGACATTCTAATTTCAGGTCAGGTTCCATCCGAAGAAAAAGCTAATTCATCGCTGTTTTGAAGCCTGTAAAACCTGTGAATTAAGTTTCGTGTCTTATTCGCCCTATTTCTTGGCTCCCTGTTCAAGCTTCTCGAGAAATTGATGTCACTGCTCATTGAAGATATCCTTCCTATTGAACAAGTTGGCTTTCGTTCAAATAGGAGCTGTTGTGATCAAGTTCTTGCCCTAACAACACACGTTGAAGCAGGATCCAGCGCCGATTGAAAACTGATGTTGCTTCCGATGAGCTTACTGCAGCCTTATGATACAGTTTGGAGGAACGGATTATAAATTATATAGTCTAGTACGCCTCATTGGAAATATGCTTTCTAACCAAAGATTTAGAGTATATGTGGGTGAACAGAGCAGCAAATGAAAATATTCAATAAACAGATTTGCCACTAACTACAAGCAGAAAATTTATCTTGTCGACGATTTGGCTCTCGCATGTCATTTAATTTTTTTGAAATAATAGAACAGAAATTAACTGAAGATCTGTCAACCAAGAAAACTATTTTGAAAAGTGGCGGTTGCGAATAAATTCTTGGAAGACCGAAGTATGTTACTTTCATTTGGCCAGTAGTCATAAAAATTTGGAATTAAATGTGATTCTCAGTAATATAAAACTTAAACATAATTTCTATTCAAAATACCTTGGTGTTACTTTGCACACGTCTTTAAATTTCAAGACACATATCGAAAAGGTAACACGAAAATTGAAGGCAAGGAATAACATCTTGCATAAATTAGACGTTGTTATAATGAAAATCTGATTTAGTGTTTCGTTTATCAGTATCTGTTTTAACTAAGCACTGCATTCAACCATACTGACACTTTCTTTTTAGGTGCTGCCCCCTGGATGAAAGGCACAAAAGAAGAAAGCAAAAGGATCAGTGGTATCAGATGCGTTCATGGGATGAAAGCGCGGAGCACGATAGTTTTATTGGAAACGCTGATTGCCTTCTGCTTGTCCCATTAGCAATAATAACTTCTGAGAATGCCTTCCACGACAGCTAGCGAAACTACTTTAAAAGAAGTGCTGACTGACCGCAAGCTCAGATTTCGGAAACAACCGAATCACTTGAAAGTGAGATTCACTTCCTGCCATTAATATCAGTTCCTTCTCTAGTGTTTATTATATCGAGTATCTCCTGGCTAGTCGCATGTTACTTAAATTCATTTAACATGCTTGGCAGCTACTGGATTCCGCATTTATGACGAAAATGGGACAAATACAATACTCCTCAGATATTACGATGCCTAATTATTTCTATGATTGCCTGTCTGACTTCTAAACCTTTTCATACACCCGTCCAATCATAAACCGTTGGGAAATTTGAAAGTCGCGACTGGAAATGTCATTGTCGTTCGCTGCGCGAATTAGTCGTGGTAATGCCTCCTCCGTCCGCCTAATTTCATCAATATCAACACGAAATTGCCGGCGTCACTGCACAATGGAAGCTTTTAGATGCAATTTCCTGTGTTACGGCACTTCCAGTTGGTAAATTTGCCGAATGTATCCAACCGAGATGACACGGCAAACACTCGACTACAACCGTGTGTACAATAATACTCGATGATAAATGGGGTTATATCGAATTACCACGGGCCAAGACGGGGCTTTTGTTGTGGACCAGTGGCGTGCTCGAACACAGGAAGTTGTAGTTGTGTAAAATTGTTGGACTTTATCTTACACCGGGTGTGACACTAGCAAAATTTATAAAGTTATTAATAATGGTCAAATTACGAAACGATGTAAGGTCATATAACAAACAATCGCCTATGAATAAATCAGGAAAGCTAAGGAAGCGAAGATTTATCTTAGCAAGTGTTCATGAAGTTGTGTATTAGCCCTTTCTGCATTACCCTTTAAAAATGAATAGTTTTTTTACCTTACACGGTTGTCTCATTTTTGTAATAACTTTAAACTCGAGGAAACAATAAGATGTACCACTAGATTTTTTCATACCCAATAATGTCATGTAATTAATTATTTGTTTCTTTTGCGAGCTGTGGTTCCCTTTTTCCAAATAAAAAACTCTATTTTTGACTACGTTTCGGCTCAGTGTAGAATAATTAATAATAATACATTAAAAACTGTACATTTCTTAAAATATATAAAAATTTTATCCCTTATCAAAGCTTTTTCCTTTCAAAATTAATTTATGTAAGTGTCATTATTATCATTTATTTGTGGTGATTTTACTATCTTTACTTATTATGGTGTTTACTCTTATATTATATTGTGGTATACATTTCTCAAACTTTATACATCTGTTCTGTCATCAACACATAACACTACATTAAAGATTCGTTTGATTTAAAAGAAAAGATAAATAATATACATATAAATGAGGAATGTATGATGATTCCACTTGATGTAACATCACTTTATACTAATATT
Organism: Rhyzopertha dominica; assembly: GCA_025024175.1. NCBI lineage: Eukaryota > Metazoa > Arthropoda > Insecta > Coleoptera > Bostrichidae > Rhyzopertha > Rhyzopertha dominica. Next base: position 29,706,826 of record QCXZ01000053.1, read on the forward strand.
CCTATAGATATACATAAAAGAACCAATTATCATAAAAAACTGGAACAAAATAAAACAATAGGTGACCATTCCGAATGAAGAAATAACAGAAGCTATCAGTTTTTTAACAAAATAAAATTATTTTTTAAATTTAAAAATTATTTGTACAAACAGATCAACGGCGTTGCAATGGGAAATTCATTATCTAGTATAATAGCTTAAATGGTCACGGAAGACTTAGAAAATACAATAGTAACACAAATAGACTTTATGGCAGATACTTAGACGATCTTTTTGTAGTAATTCCAAGCACGAAAACAAACGAAATACTAACAAAATTTATAGCTACCACAGAAAGATTAATTTTACCCTAAGACATGAACAAAACAACCAACATCCACAGGAAGACACCTAAATTACAGGTCAAACCATCCATTCTCACACAAAATCAATGTAGCTAACACAGTTATAGAAAAAGCCATTAAATTGACTGACCTATCATACAGACCAGAAACCATTACAAAAGCAAAAACCATACTAATAAACAATAACTATCCCAAATATATTATACAAAACACAATAAAAACAATAACTGATACAGTATATAACAATCTAATACAAACAGATATACAAGACCAAACAACTTATATATACATATACCTAACACTACCATATATGCCACCACTGACACAAAAATTAAACACATAGTACAACCATATAATACAAAAATTAGACACAAACCCATCAATTCCAATAAACAGTTTTATACAGAACTAAAAACTAAAATACCTAAAACGATATTACACATACGATGTATAAGATACCATGCAAAAACTGCTCCAAAATTTACATAGGAGAATCAGGCCAGTACATAAAAAAACCGAATTAAAAAAACACAAAAATTATAGCAACATAACAGCACTCAAAGAACATGAAAATGAGACAAATAATTTTTTTATTTTGATAACACCAAAATATTAGAAATCGAACAATATATACGGGTAAGAGACAAATACTAGAAATGATTTGTATACAAGAAAGACATTAATTACAGTGTTAATGGCAAAACAGATGTATAATGTTCGAGTAATGTATACCACATTATAATATAAATATAATATGTAAAAATAGTAAAATCGCCATAAACAAAGGGTTATAATGACACTGACATAAATCATTTTTGATGGAAAAAGCTCTGATAAGGCATAAAAATTTTTATATATTTTAAGAAATGTACAATTTTAAATATATTATTACCAATGATTCTAGACTGTTTAATGTTTATGTTTAACACCTGAGGAATGCAAAAAAGGCCGAAACGTAGTTAAAAATACAAGTTTTTTATTTACAAAAAGGACCACATCCCGCAAAATAAATTACAAAAGCAAATGCCTTGTAATATTTTCTTGAAGTTTCTTTGTATATATTTTCTACTTGTTTTTGTATGTGAATTTCTCTTCCATCGTAGATTTGTCCATTGTAGACTTCGGGCTACTTTAACAAAGATTCATTATTATTATTATTATTATTTATAATACATTTATATCTTTTAACCTCTTTACAAGAAAGTTACGAAATGTATGAATAAATGTATAAATATAAATTAGAATTACAAAAAGTTAGCTTTTTATAAAATTTTATTTTCTGAATTTATCTTGAACATATATCCAGGGATCGTTTTTGTAGACATCCTGATTGGTTTCTATATGATGGAATTCTTTCTGATTAAGTTGTTTTCCATCAAATTGAGATTTGAGGAGTTCAGAATCTGTACTTTTTTTTTGTTTCTAATTTACTGATATTAGTTTACTTTATCCTGGAGAGAGAGGAAAGATAGGAGTATATTGGAGATATCGATAGAAAGAGACCAATCTATTTTAAATGAAAACTGCTCCACTAAGAAACTACTGAATATTTACAGATAAATGAACGATATCTGAAAGATATACTTAATATTTTGCCTAAAATATTAAATTTGCTAATTATGGGGTCAGCCTTTTAGATTATATTAAGCCTACAAAATACCGTGCGATATAAAAAAGGGGTGAGAATTTTAAGTTTTATTATCACATAACGTCATGGTCTAAGACAATTGTCGGAGAGACACATTAATGTAAAAGTTATTTATTACCTGTAATAAGTATCTGATGATTATAACAAAAATGTACTCGAGTTTCCGCAGGTAAATATATTGCTGAAAAGCTTTTTGACTGGGAATCGAACCCGGAGCCTTTTTTCTAGCTAGTTTAAATGTGCTATCACTGCAACCCTATTCAAATTCCATATCAAAATGGCATATATATTATATATGTCAAAATTAATATGTAATGCTACTGAACTCCATCTGGCGCTTTTGCAGTTGAGTTGCTCGTTTGCGAGCTTCAGAGCGGACAATACTTTTTTATCTGCAAAAATCCAATTAAATCTTCCTATCATCATTATTAATCATCCAGGTATTGAATAACTAATAATATAATATTATATATTATAATAACTTGGGTTATCATTAGTTACTGGTCTCATTTTCCGTGACTAACCAAATATTAAAATTAGAATAAAACATAAAAACGCCCATGATGCTCACATTTTTATGGAAGGTTAATGAAATTGACGATTTTTGAAATCATAGACAACTGTAGTTTCAAATTGAATGACATTATCTGACTGGAGCCATCATTTTCCGAAATCTCCATGCTGAACATCGAAAAACCTCATCCTACATAAATAATAAGAAACAATAAACCCAGAGGGCGCAAATCTGATGCAATTTTGAGAATCCTCGACGTCTCTAATTACTCTAAAGCCATCCATGTTATATAGTTAAGATTCGAAACACGCGAATCCCGTTTTTAAAAAGTTTATTGATCTAACTACAATATTTGGTAATTGAATTTGGTAATTAAAAATTATACAAAAATACGAAAATACAATGAATGAGCGTATCAGTTGCAAGGTGCGATACCATAGAGAACTGAATAACGACTGCCTTGTTTTCCTCATCCAGGGAAGGTGGAAGTCTCCCGTTGCATTTTATCAAAATGCGGAGCTTGCTGTATTACGTGTATAACTATATGTATTATCACAGCGGCATTGCATCACGTGAATGAAAAGGTCCGGACCCATTGCACCCGACCTGATTGAATTATAACTGTCTACCCGGCGCAATTATAATATCATTACAACATTTCGAAATAGCCCCGTCTCTCTCATTCTATTAATCCAGGTCGAAATATAGACGTAAGCCGCGGCTCTGACGTCGATTCGTCGCGGTTATTGTTAAAGAATTTTTAATTTTGTGCCGCACCCGTAATGACACGCATCGGACTTTTTCTTATTCTGTTTTGTAGTTTCGAGGTGAAAAAGTCCATCTAGGTACGCTGCAGGGGCTACACGATTATATTTTTATGTGGAATTCTCCCGATTTGACACACAGTCAAACGACGGAGTGTACAAGTGGTCTAACGAGTTGTTAAATTCAAAACTGGCTTGGGTTCGTTACTTGCAGTAAAGCAAGAATCATAGACACAAAGCGTTCTTTGACAAACACATAAAAACTATGCTTATGTTTTATTTGAATCTATATTTCTTTATCTTCACAAAAATGCCAAGACCGTAACACTTCCAGATCGGTACGTTACTATTCTAATACTGCTAATTCAATTAACCACTATGCGTAAAACACTGCAGTCACTCTAAAACGGTTTAGAATACTTGGGTCGCTTTGTTGGCTTGCTTCGCCGTGAATAGTTTGAATGAAGCAAGAACAAGAAGTGGAACGAACTAATGGAGAACATGAACTTTACTCATTCTAGTCGAAGTGCATGGAATGTTCTTCATAATTTTGGGGTTGCTAACGTATTATATACAAAAAATCATTACATATATCGCCCGATTCAATCGCTAACAGATTGATTCTAGTCTCCAATTCTGTAAAGCTGGAAAAAATGATGAGAAGAAAATGAAAAAATTACTTAAACAACAAAGAAGAGGTACTTGCGACGGAGCAAGCGCGTTTTAGACAAAATAAGAACTGTTGCGATCAAGTATTAGCTCTTACTACCTTTATTGAAGATGGTTTTCTAAAGCGGTTGCAAACTGTAGTAGCTTTCATTGATTTAATGCCACCTTATGGCACTGTATGGTGTGAGGATTGATGCACAAACTGTTTAAAGTCATTAGATGACAGGGAATTAAAGTATTTGTTGACAAAAGGAGTAATAGATTAAGAAGATTAGATAATGGTTTTCCTCAAGGTTCTGTTCTGCCTCCTGTGTTATTTAATATTTATAAGAGCGATCCTCCAAGTATTTCATTTATGCAGACAATGTGGCAATTTCTTTTCAAAATAATGTGTTTACGAATATTGAAAAAACTACTAAATGAGGATTTGAATATCCATGGCTAGTTATTTTAGAAAATGGCGTCTTTGCCCTAATCCAAAGAAAACAGAAACATGCTGCTTTTATTTAAACAATCAGGAAAAGAATAGAATGCTAAATGTCAAGCTGCACATCGACAGATTGAGATAAAAGCTTAGATCAAGAAATAACATCATCCGCAAACTGGCTGGTGTTAACTGGGGAGCTAACGTTAAACTGCAAGTTTAGCACTTGTTTTTTCAACAGCCAAATATTGCTGTCTGGTTTGGCTATACAGTGAACATGTTTATAAAATTGATGTACATCTCATTAGTACAATGAGAATTATATCAGGAACCGTTAAATCTACTCCAGTTCAATCAGAAGAAAAGCAGCCTTGAAACAAATGTGGGATAAATATCAAGCAGATATACAGAATTTTTCAATATCTGAAGTTTTGAATAACACCCACATCAAAAGATTGAAGTCACGAGTTCAGAATTATGGCGTACAGTTTGGCAGAATACAGTAGTGTTTGATAAGGAACTGAGTGAAAACCCTACTGAAATGGTTTCTGGTTTTGAATGTGAACGAAAAATTTGGTGTCAATTAAATCGCGTTAGAACTGGCTATGGTAGATGTAATGACGTTTTTTTTTTTAAATAGTAGGCAACACCGGTCAATACGAAATTTGACATTGATGTGAGAGCATACAATTTTGATAGATTAGATCATAGATGAACGAAAAAAAAATATATGCGATGAAAAAGATTCCTTTTGCGTCCAGGAGAACGTTAAAGCGATATTTTTTGCAATCTGTAACTTTAATTTTTTTATGATAAAACAATACAAATATCTATTATTCTCATTAATTTTTATAATCAAAGTGGAAATTAATTATAAGTGCGCAGTGCTACTTTTTCTTGTATGTTCCTAAGCATTTTTTCTGAATAAACCTCAAATGTAGTCTCCCATCATATTCGAAGTTCTCCTTGTTCTTCTGAACACCCATATTATTTTTGAATTTATCTAAATGAGCATGCAGCATATGCACTTTTTTTCACATATTTTCAATATGTTTTTGGTAGTTTTCATCTTTGTTATTTCCTAAATAAAAATCCAGATACTACTTCTTTATTATAACTGTCCCCACTTGCTTTTTTTGGAAATTCTTCATCGGAAGAATGTGCTTTAACAAAATTGGAAGGTGTTTGAATTGCTTCTAAACATAAAAACGTTATAAACTATTAAACAACTGTACTTTTTGAATCAAATATATATAGTAGGTTTTAACTTTGATATTTGAGCAGTTTGTAATATTACACCGGTATCATAGGGAAACTTTCTTATTCATTTTTTAAATTACTGAAAGCTTCATCGGGTACAAAAAAACACCTATTTTTACAAATTTAACAAGATTAATATATAAAATAAAATCACCTGTAAGAGAGTTTTAAGGCTGGGATCCTCGAGAGATAGAGAAAAGATTTATCCAAAAGAACGACAGTTTTTTTACAAAACACCACCACTCAACAACAATATTTATCATTTTTGCATTAATTGATTACTTAGGTAAATAATCGATGGTTGAATGAACTAAATCCGAACCTGTACGAGTATCTGTTTATAGTTATTAAAAAAAAATCCCATCGAGCAGTGCACTTTCTTCCTAATCTGGATGTGTTCTTGTCTTTGAAAGAGCAGCACCCAAACGAGGTTCCTTATCTCCTGTCTGCCAGCTTGTTCGAATTAATTTGTTTACAAGAGCTTAACAAGTATTAATAACTTTTCCTTCTTTTTATGCCATCGAATATTAATTATTTAGTCTCAACGTTCAATCAACAGATAAAAATCATCTCGAGCATAACGACGTCTGAAGAAAACATTGTCAGCTTATCGCCAGTAGGTAACATTCGCCGAAGAAGACATCTGTTCGTCCTCAATCGCTATCAGTGCTATAATTAACGGAAACAAAACAACGCCTATTCATTCACGACTAAAATTAAAAACTTACAAGACAGTTCTTTTAATAACCGGACCGGAATCTTTGACTTTATCAATGAGAAAAATACAAATTACATCATTAGCTGCTGCGTTATTAATTTATGCCTCCATCCGGACGAAATGGCCGCCCTGCTTGCCAGACAGAGATGACACTCTCGTTAGTACGTTATTATTGTTATTTGTGCGTGTTTGCGATAGCTGTGATGGGTCGGCACGTTTGTTGTCGGTTTTATAAGTTGAACCGGCGACCCTGGATTATGAGGTTTTTTCTTGTAAATCTGGAGCAATCGTTTGGATGTGCAGTGACCTTACATCCTCTCTGACCCCAAGCTTTATGTGCTCCTCTCGGCATTACAATTTCATCATTGTCTGTGGAAGATACATCGCGAATGTTGTCATAGTCTTCTTTATTCCTAGAAAAATTAACAAGATTTCACAATAATAATAATAATGATTTATTTCCAACAAACTCTATTATAGACAGCAAAAAGACGTGTGCAAGCTAACACCAACAATACAAGTAAAAAGATTATAACAGATACACAAAGCAAAAAAACCGCTGCAAATTGAATCAATACTTCCACATGCAATTGTCAAAATGACATTTACGTTTTTATTTCTTATACTATACAATTAGTAATCAGATTTTGAGCATTTTTCTCTCTACACATTTTTTCTAAAACGGTCCTCGTGATATTAGCGAAAATACATACATTTTAAAATTTAAAAATTACAAGAGTGTTGTCCAATCAGAAATTTGATTTTCTATATAATACCAAAATTTAAAAAAAATATCGTACAAACAGGGTCCAAAATACGTTTTTGGAAATATTTGGAAAATGTCAAAATTTTGGATAAAAACACCTTTTGTGAGAAATTTTATTTACTATCTTATAGTATTTTCATTTTTTGAATATATTACATATATTCTGAGATATTATTTAGGAAAAACAGTTTTCTTAAAGTGACACTTTTTTGCTAATATCTCATAAACAATTTGCTGCACCGAAAATTTATAAGGGCGAATAATACTCGCAGTTATACTACTAATCACATACTAAAACGAAAAAAATAAAAATTTGAAAAAAGGGTAGTTACTCCCCCAGTTTCGCCCCCTTTCCGATACCCTATTTACCCTAAAATCGAACAGTCCTGCAGCTTTCTAAATGCAGCTGTTTTGTGTTAGATTTTCTTCCAAGCCTTCAGTAGGTAAGCAGATTTCTCAGGTGAACTATCAATTATAATTGATTCTTCTTGACAACTTGACTGGAAAACAGCATTTGAAGATCTGCATCTGCATGAATTATTTCAAGACTAAAATTCTTTAAAATTCTCCACATAGTTTTGAAGGTACATAATGCAAATGGAAAGAATGAAATAATTAATTATATTATAATGTCTAATAATTTATAATCTTGTAATTTAAATGCACTAAGATAACTATTGTGACAAAAATATAACACATGTTGATACTTTTTGTGCTACACGTCATCGCAATCTTCACATTCTACCTCCCTGTTGGTTAAAATTTTTCACTGATCTTTGTAAAACAACGAAATTGTCTGGGGGAATAATCTTCGCGAACGGAAGATCCGTTCACCGCTCTCGCACGTTGGTAACACCTCTCCATTTTTATTTTTAATTTTCGAGCAGTTCAACTTTTCAAATTAAAATGTCTACTCGGTAACAATTGAAGGCGCATTCCGACACATTTCCAATTAACACCTGGTTTGTAGCTGTGTTCACCGTCAGCATATAGCGGTACCTACTTTGGTAAACGAAGTGGCGAAATATTTACTTCCATATCTATATTCGTCAAAATAAAGGTATTTTTTTCAATAAATTCAAAACAAACGAATAGTATTTGCGAAGCTACCCGTAATGAGGCTTCTTTATTTGGTGACTGCAATAGATATAATGTTCATATTACATGCGCCCTTTTAATAAACTGTTAAACATATTTCGTAATTTCATCTTTTACTAACTTTCGAATGAGAACAACAATCCGAAATCAAAACATGCAAACGGAAGAAGACAAAAGAATATCAACGAGAAGATACATCAGCTTATGTATTAGATATATTCAGTGCTGAGAGCTGAATTCACTGTGCAAAAATGTTAATATTAACTAGTTGGCAAAAGCATTCCAGTGGATATTATAAGAAGAAATCAGAGATACTGACAAAACAAATACTGGCAACAAATAGATTAATAAAAGTACCTTTAAATTACACTAAATTTAATAACAAACTAAATATAATAAAACAAATAGCAGAAATTAATGGTATAAAAACCAAAACAGTTGATAAAGTATTAAGTAAGAGTTTATATAATAAATTAATATATAAAAATTTTCCAAAATGAGTGTTTTGCAATCTGATAAAAAATATTTTTCAATTTCTTGTGTCGGTAACATTAGCAACAAAGTTAAAAATATTTAAGTAAAGAAAATATATTAATTACTTTTAAGCCTACCTTAACTTTGGCAAAAGCTCTATTTAATAATAAAGGTATAGTACCAATAATGGATAAATGTGGGGTGTACAAATTACGATGCAATAACTGTGTGTATATAGGCAGAACCTTTAGAAATTTTAAAACAAGGATAAAAGAACATTTAAAATCTTGGCGATTAGCACAAAATTATTCGCTGTTTACAAACCATTTTTTAGATACTGATCACACTTTCGAAATTAATAACATTGTTCATACTTTACATATTGAGCAAAAGGGCCAATTACTAAATTCATTAGAAATTTTAGWAATAATAAATGTCTTGACGAAATAACACTAAATTCTCAAGTACATTTTGAACCTGCATCACTGATTAACAGAAAAAGTTTAGCGTTCAGGTGGCAATGATATTAATGTCAAATTAATAGCGTCAGAAGGACAATAACTTATTGTAAGCTAAATTGATTGTAAAATTTAAATGTATGTAGACTTGTGCTTCTTTTGTAGCCAAGGGTCCGATGATGAGGTTGCATTAATTGCCTCGAAACTGGTCACCATATTAAGATTAAAGGAATTTGAAGAAAAATGCATTATTATCGTCACATAAATAAGTACGAACATCATTGTTAATGAAAGTACGTCACCAGCATATCCATTTACTAACATCAAGTATGCATCTAATGTATATCCACTTGAGATATAGATATTATGTGGATAATAGTGATATGAGTGGATACTTATCAGATATCACCTGATGTATGGAATTTGAATTGTAATCAATTTAACAAAAAAAAATCGTATGTATTACATACTGAAAATATCATTACAGGACTTACATTATTGTCTATTTGTCTGGTGAAGTATTACTTTCAGTATCTTCAGTAACTATAATAAAACATTTGTTTTTATCCTACTTCCAATTTTTATTTTTGGCAAAGCTGGCATTTGGCTTTGCCAAAAATAAAAATTGGAAGTAGGATAAAAACAAGTATTTTATTATTATTATTTAATAACTTCAAAAAACTCTACTATTCATTACCTGCTATGTAAATAATTATTATTTTAAATTGCCACTTATATAATATTTTTACCCACTTAAACTCTTTTCATAACTTATAACAATAGAGTTTTGATAAAAGGTGACTTTACCCACCTAATGGTACAAATAACGTAGTCTGTCACTTTTATTAAGGAAATTAAATAAAATTACTTTTGTTTTAAGTACAACGCGCCTTTCTAAAAGTTAAGAATCACTTGTTGCTAATAGCACATCTAGTAAATGATATAAAATTTTCTGAAATTACATTCTGCCACAAATAAATCTCTCGTCTCTTAAGACTCCTATACGTAAAAACATGCGAATTCGTGCAAATAGTGGCAAGCCCAAAAGACCGCGATTAAACCGGGTGAACAAGACGACCTCTGGCAAAAATGAACATCATGTCAATGCGCAAGTTGCCAGCAAACATAAAGCCATCAGCCGCGGTCGGTGTAGGGACAAAGAGGCGTTGGATGATGACCGGGAATGTGAATATATTAAATAATCTAGAGGGCAGGTGTGACCCCCCGTTGCCACCCGTCCGGGGGTCCACACCTCTGATCGTGAGCGGCAAAAAAAGAGACCGAGACACGAATTAAAAAGCTGGTTGACCCACAAAAGGCATCGACGATAGCCAGAGCGACTTATTAGACGATATTTAGACGTCAAATTAGGACGCAGATGCAATAGTGAACCTCCAGTTCGTAAGAAATACACTCAAAAGAACAGTAGCATCAGCATTGCTGCTATTCAGTCATACCCCAATACTACTAGCTAATAATAATAGTCTTACTGAAATTCTTAATAACTTTATTGCAATCCAGATTAGATGCTACATCTGCTTCAATATACAACTTTGTTAAAGCTAAACGTCTTTGCTGGTCCATTGAACTTCTTAAATTAAATTAAATTGGCAGTCCATGTTACAGATTGGCAAAAATTTGTGCTAACTATTTAAAACCTTATGTAGGAAAAACCAGTAGTTTCATGAAAAAATCTTCAGACTTTATTGATATTATAAAAGGTTTCAGTATTTCGGAAGTTAGATTTGACGTGGTTTCTTTATTTACGAAAGTACCCATCCCTGAAACGATAGATATCGTCAAATCCAATAGAGATCCCCTAGGTGACACGATAGCCAGATTATCTGAACTTTGTTGAAAATTTACTTATTTCTTATGGAACGATAGTTTTTATGAACAAAAATCAGGTTGTGCAATGGTTTCACCTCTAGGTCTTGTAGTATGAAAAAATTTGAACAGGTAGCGATAAACAGTTTTCAGTTTAAGCCAAAATGTTGGTATAGGTACGTGGATGACACTTGTGTTATTTGGCCCCACGGTATAGAAGAGTTAGTTAGGTTGCTAAATCATTTGACCAGTCAAAATCCTGACATAAAATTTACTATGGAATTAGAAAGCAATGGTAGTTTACCTTTCTTGGATGTCCAAATTTGCAGAATAAACACTGGACAGTTAGGCCACAGGGTATACAGAAAACCACTACACAGACAGATATTTACATGCTACATTTCACCACCCTCCCTCTCAAAAGAATAGTCTTATAAGGACGTTATTTGTTAGAGCACAAAGGATATCAGACGAAAGTTCTTTACAAAAAGAAATATATCATCTTAAATTAGCGCTAGTGAGAAATGGTTATAGCAATACGGATATTTGGTCAGTTTTTAATAAAAGTGCTCATCAAAATCAAGTAAATTCTCAGCCTGCACAAAGTAAATTGAAGTTGAGTTTGCCTTATGTACAAGGCCTTTCGGAAAAATTAAAGAGGATGCTTAGAAAACACGATATTTTAGTTGTTGATAGTACATATAATTATTTAGATAAAATTTTAAGTTCTACTAAATATAAGGTACATTTAGAGAGTGAAGGTGTTTACAAAATTACTTGTTCTTGCGCAAGTGTTACATAGGTCAATCTAAGAGAAAAGTAGGTACGCATTTGAAAGAACACATATGTGCTACTAGGTTGCAACAGATAGATAAATCTTCCGTAGCTGAACACTCATATTTGACTAAACACATGATTGATTTTGATAAAACTAAAATTTTATATAGAGAAAAATATTACCACAAACGTCTAATAAAAGAAGCTATAGAAATTTGTAGGAATACTAATAATTTTAATAGGGATTGTGGAAATTATGAGTTAGGTGACATTTGGAAGGCTATTTTGTAGTTATCTTTTATCAAGTAGTTCATGTGTGGTCTGGTAGGTAGGTAGTTCCTTTTTCGTCGTTAGGTTTTTTCATCAGATTGGCACGTTGTTTCTATGACGTTTCGCTTCTTTGGCGATTTGTTTATTTACTTTAAAAATTTTGTTTGAACTTATGTCAGGCAAATTTTGAGGTTGTTCGTCTGTAACAAAGATTACAGATGTAATCGAAACGTCAGACTAATAACTTTTTGTCAGTACCTTCAAGAGACAGCGATCTTTCCGAGAAAATATTATCTTTCCTAAATAATTCTTTATTAGTTTTAATTTGAAAATCTCTTTTTAGTGGACACTGTATTAGCTGTCACTTTTAACAGAATTACTATACAAATATATACTATACTTTACAAACCATTGCATACAATCGAAAATGAACCATGTGTTCCTTGGAGCCTGTTATTTTWTTAAAGTTGCTGCAAAAATAATCTAAATCTCTATAAAGAACTTTATATCTTTTGATAGTTATTAGCAGCTGTGTTTTCGCTGTGACAGCAGTTGCCACCCAAAAAATCATAGAAATTAACTAAAGAAATATCGGGAGGCGGTGAATTTATTTTCGATTGTTTATCGATTCGATTTGCAAAAATTTGTGATATTGGTGAGAAATGGAAAAAAGAGATCCTGGGATAATCCTGAAGGAAGCTGCAGAAGCAATTCTACAATGGGTTGTTTTCATGATTTTTTTATTGCATTATCTGAAAGAGCGTATCAAAAACTATAAATAAAACACGTTGTTTTTTCGTTTCGATTCGTAACTGGATCTAGTATCACCCCAACGTCCTTCAGAAGGGGAAGAACCATTTACTACGTGTCGCTTTACAACTCCTTGTACACAATGTCTCGGAACGAAAAGGATACCTAGGAAAGTGTTTCTACAAACTGAAATTTTGGCGTGAGTGTTATATTTTCTCACAAAATACTTCCTGGAAATCATTCTGCTCTCCTGGGTGGTACGTGGTGCACCTCATATAATGATTGTCTTTATGCCAGTTTTATAGTCGCCAAATCGACTGTTTCACGTTCGCCAACCCTAATGGCACCGATAAAATCGAGCGTTAACAAAAGACCATCGATTCGGGACGCCCGTCCACGTGCGAATCCATTGAAATGATATTTTGGTGTCACCGCTGACGTAGAGTAATGAAGCCCCGGGGCAGGCTCCAACTCTGGCTACAATTTCCTGCTAATTCAATGTCTTTCAATCCGAAGATACGTAACGTGATTGATTACGGCAGGCGACGCCCCCGTGTCGCACCCCTGCGGCGTTGCCAAGCCAACACCGCGGCGAAAACTCAAAAAACTACCGGCGATTCGAAATCCACTCGGAAAGACGTGAACTGGATGGCACCGGCTTGTATTTTTGTATATTCTGTTTTGGCGCCCAACGTGGGGCCGAAATGAACCGCCGGTATTTGCAATAGTTCCGATTCGACAACGCTGGCGGAGAGACCTTTTCATAGTCCGCTAATGGGCGAATATATTTAAATATCAGACGGTGGCGCTGGTGGCTACTTATAACCCAACCTACCATTATCCGATCGATACGTCGTTTGTAATGATACCTGATTGATTGACGTTTAAGTTTTGTAACAATTAGGCTTTAAAAAAGGCGTACCAATGGTTTATTTTGACGCCAACGCGAGTCACGTGCCTTTGTAATAATTGTGCTCCAGAAGTTCAAGACTATGATAAGTTTATTCTTTGTACAATTTTTGATGTGTTAGATAAAATACAGATGTTTTAATATTACATACAGAGTGTGTTACTATGACCTCATAGAATGACTTCGCTCTTCACATTTGATGAATTAGAAAAAAAATATTTTGCACACCCAGATAAAATAGGACCTATGATAGTACTCTGTGGTACCCCAGGTGTTACAGAATAATACAAAGACTGAAAACCTTTTATAAAAGCTATTTGAGTGCGATTATTGATATAACTACACAACTATTAATGTAAAGGACCTCTGATACCATACAAGTGCACTTTCGTATCAATAGCTTTTTGAAAATCAGTAAATACATCATTAAGATCCAAGCGGTCTTCAAAAGTACCAATAATGTCTTCAGTGAAAGTAACAAAATTTGTAAGTGTGCTGCATTGAGCTTAATTGAACTTAATGTTGAGCTAGACAGATAAAGTTTTTAAACCTTGTTCTAATTATAGACGTGGCTAAACTTTAAAAAATCTTCGAGGGAACACACAATATTGCACTGAAAGCATCACTCACGTTAAAGGCTACCTTATTCAGATTCACAACTGAGTTGTGGCATCATAAACACAATAAATTAATAGAATTACTGCTGAAAACAAACGAGATATATTTATATATTATAGTTTTTGGCTATATTTTCGGTCCCATACATTGAAACATCATTTAATATCATACAAAGAGGTGTTTCATTGGCTTGTTTTTTCGTGTACAAATTACCAAAAATTTTTGGAATTAGAACATATTGAGCTTTCAGTTAAATGAATGTATTCAAGATGCAAATCATAAACAGCAGATTTATACAGCTCTTGTACTTCGGTAAATTTATCATAATCAGACATATTACCAGAAATTTTAAAACATTTACGCAACATCTTTTTGTCTGAATTAATTTGCAAAGTTCAGACGAAAACCAAAGAGGAAAGCGATTCTTACACTTATTTTTCATAGGTATGTAAAGATCACAGGCAAGATACATATAGTTGTAAATCAATTGAACACCATCGTAATACCAGTATCAACAAAATTCCACAACACGTTGTCGCGAAAATTTGCCCATATTGACAACGCGATGCAGCTCAAAAAAATGTAAACAAATATTACTTGCAATGCCGCTAGAGCACTCGCTATTATTGGTGTTTCTCGCATGCGAACCTTTTACGTCATCTCCGTGGCGGAATATCGAGACGTTTGAAACCTATATTGAAAAATCCATACTTTCACATTTTTTTTCTCGGTAAAGAAGAATCGGTAAAAATCGCAAAAAAATGTCTTTGTGCTTCAATTTTTATGTACATTTTAAATGTAAAATGTGGGCCGACCCCATTTTAGCCTTAACTGTGAAGCATGTTTTTTTTTGCTACCAAACAAGAGGATACCAAAACCACCCGTTCCCTCCGACCGATGGGTTCTCCAAACAAGAAAAAAGGCCCACTATTCTATTAGCCGTTATGTTATTATACTTAGTTATCCAAAGCAAACCCTCCTAGTTGATTTTAAATGCCCCGTTGTGCCTTTATAACCTGTGATTTCGCGGCCGAAAGTTTACGGACACCGTCCCCAAGGTCCGTAATTATTACCTGATTGATACGTTATTATATACCTCCAAGTAATTACCCCGAACCACCGGGAGATGTCAGCGCTCCGAACCCTGGTGCCGCGCTGGATCGAGTCGGCCGTGCTGTCTTCATCGGCTGGTACGGGCGAGATAAAAATTGTTTTTTAATGCCCGGTTCATTCTTAAATAATAATCGGTGGACCCGGGGATCTTTTTTTTAATTCCCCGCCAACAAAAAGCCCCCTTGATTGAGCTGTCAGCCCACGGCAACAATGGCGCTTTAATCACCTAATTATATGTCTCGCGGTCTTTAGATTTAGCCGGCGTAGCCCGATTGTTTTTATGTAGGGACTGACGCGATCGCTCACGGGAGATACTGTTTTAATTTATGGCTGCGTAGCATGTTCGAACGTACATAAATCATGGTTTAATTAGAATTAATTACGTTAGGTGAAATAATATTATGACTCGGATATCGAAAAAAACGTTGCTGGTATAATGACGTTACGCAAATTGCGTCGTAATCCATCAAGAAGTTCCTTAATTATTGAGCTAGGAGCACACGCAGATAATTTAGCTCGGCTCAAATAATATGCTTTGGATCTAGGAATCCAAAACTTCTGTGTACAGATCTCAAGACCTTTGCTTTTATAAGATGCACTCATGTAATGCAACTGTCTCCAAGGCAGATTCATGCGGATCTCCAGAATTTGAAACATTTTACAAAATTGCGAAGGTCATGTCAAAACTCCTTCACATAAAAGCAGAGCTCACAAACGAATCATACAGAGTCGCTACAAAGTATGGAACCAGCAGGATATTTCGGGTTCTGTTCAACCGCTTTTTCTAAAATTATGCATGGGCCTATGGGTAATCAAAATGCATTGTTTGGAATTTTTTTAACTACGTCTCAGCTCTCGTTTCCGAGATATTGGTACAAGTTGCATTAATGGGAGGGGGGTCAAAAGGCACATCATTGAAAAGGAGTTTTACCTGATTTCAAAAATGTATTGCTTCTGAGCTGAGAAAACTGTGATAACAAACTTGAGTCTTGCAAAAAACTTCGGGATAAAAACCTAAGTAAGAATAAAAACTCGTGACTGGTGATAATTTTCATTCACTTTGTTATTTGCTATCGCAATGCCTCAGTTAACTGAACATGATCGCATCGAAATTTCGATGATGATTGGTTATGGAGATAGAAGGCCACGTTATTCGGAAGTAGTTGCACTCTACAACGCAGATCATGAAGTTCGTGAACCAATTGCCAGATCAATAGCTATTAAAACATTGCAACGTTTTGACGAAACCGGCGGTGTTAAAAATCGTCAAAAACCAGGACGTCCAAAGGTTGCTATGAGTGCGGAAAGTAACTTGAATGGTTTTTTAGATGTGCAAGAGAATCCCAAGTGTTCTGTACAACAGGGTGCTCTCACTCACCAGAAGATCTGTTCAGAAAATTATGAAAAAAAAGAGGAGTTTCGTCCATACAAAATTCATTTCATACAAGAACCTAGCGAAGATGGTTTCGATCGTAGGATAAAATTTTGCGAAACTGCTATGAACATAATAGATAGAAACATTTTAAATTGGAGTATGTTTTCTGATGAATCGACTTTTTGCCTCAATGGTAATCTGAATAGACAGATATTGGTCGGACACAAATCCACATTTAATGGGACAAGTCCACACACAACACCCTCAGAAAGCGAACGTCTGGTGTGTTATTATCAGTGAGCACATTAATGGGCCTTTTTTCATCGTTGGAAATTTGAATGCGGTCAAGTATTTACAGCTCTTGCGCGAACACATTATACCAGAACTTATTCGTCTGTTCCCTAATCGTGAAAATGCTGCGCGTCCTTCTGACAAAAATGGTTTCAGCAAGATGGTGCACCGCCCCATTTTGCAGTCAACGTTCGTGGATATTTGAATGCGATATTTCCATACAGACGGATTGGTAGGCGCGGAACGATAGAATGCCCAGCACGATCCCCTGATCTGACGCCGCTTGATCTTTCCTGTGGGGTTATCTGAAAAATCGTACTCGTATTTTTACTGATCGGTCACATAATGTAGAAGATTGAAAATGGACGAAGTACAGCAGAAATTGAGAACTTACCTCCAACCATGCTACAAGGAACATTAGAAAACTTTTACTCAAGGCTGCATTACTGTCAGGAAGTAAATGGGGAACATATTGAGCATCTCCTGTAATTCTTTAAATTGATCGAACTAGACGAAAATTATCTCCAATCAACTAAAAATGGTAATATCTAGCTTTTTTGTCCATTTTAGCGACCAAGAAAATTGTTTTCGTTCTATTTTTCCTTTGCTAGGCTCGCGGTTATTGTATTTACAACTTTCTCAGCTCGGAAACAATAAATTGTACAAGTGAGATACATTTTTGAAATCAGGAAAATATCCTTTTTCATGATGTGCCTTTTACCTCCCATCCCATTTAAAAAAATGCAACTTGCTCCCATATTTCGGAAACGAGAGCTAACACGGAGTTGAAAAAATTCCAGAAAATGCATTTTAATTACCCATAGGCCCATGCACAATTTCAGAAAAATTGGTCCAACAGAACCTGTGAAATATCCTGCTGGTTTCATACTTTGTATAAAGTTTCGAAAATGTCAACGGTCAACAAAAGATGTCTGCAAACTGTATATGACGTCCTACATCGAAGTCACCACGGAACCACCCTAAACATCTTCCATTTCCCCAAACCGATCCTGCACTCCCTATAATAAACACGTTGTCTCGCCCCCCATTCGATTTATTTCGGCTGACGCAGCCGCTCCTGAATCGCTAAAAATTTACATCCTCCGCTTTCCACCTCATATTTACAGGACGGGACGATCTGTTTTGCGAGTTGCTTCACGTTGCAACTTCATTGCCATTTATCAGCCGCGCTCGAAGGGAAAACGGCAGAATAAAGCGACGTACTTTAGTTTGAACGCCGTATAAATCCGCGATACGCTCCTCTGGGGGAGCTGGAGTTTAACACTTTTGAGGTGCGACGCTTAAACGGGTCCATTCGGAAATGGAATTGCGTCTGTTTGTTGATTKTCCGGGCGCCGCCGATTCGTTTCCGGCGAATTTTTGGAGCACGGTGCTGGTATATACGAGGGTTGGTCTCTTTCTGTTGAGCCTAATAAAGAATCTATATATTTCTGCATGTGTTTGAACCATTCATCCAAACATTTTTTACAGTCTTCTGGAGTTAGGTTATTTACTTCAGTTTTAAACGCGTCGATAGCTTCTTCTGCTGTTGTAAAACGGAAACCACGCAATTTATCCTTCACCTTAGGGACCAGAAAAAAAAACATTAGTTGCCAGATCAGGACTATACGGCAAGTGGCCCAGTAATTCAATATTTTGGGCAGTTAAATATTCGTTTGTCTAACCGCTGCATGAGCTCGACGATTGTCATGATGAAGGATGGTTCTTCCTTTTGGTCGCTTTTCTCTAACTGCTGGAAACACTTGTGGCAAGCAAACTGTACTATACCATTCGGAATTAACCGTGCTACGATCCTCAAAAAAAATATAGCAACCATCTTCGACTTTTCGACTCTTTTCACGAACCACTTTTGTGGGATCCTTCTCGTTCTCGAACACCCAAACTGCCGATTGTTGTTTCTTTTCGGGATCATAGCAGTAGATGCAGCTTTCGCCACCTGTAATGATGTTGTACACTAAATGGGATCCACCATTGTTGAAGCGATCCAGGGTAGATCTGCACCAATTTACACGCGCTTCTTTTTGAGCTGCAGTCAAATTGTGTGATATCCAACGAGCAAAAAGTTTCCTTACTTTTATAATGTTCGTGCAGAATTGTGTCAGTTGCTTTCACATCAGTCTCAATAAGAGCTGCCTGAATTGTTTCTGTTTCTTCAGGAAAAGCATTTTAGGCTTGGGTGTTCCAAATTCGTCATTTAGATGAAGCCTACCTAGCTGAAATTCGTTGTAGTGACGTTTTATTGTAGCCAACGCGATAGTGCTCTTTATTGAATTTCATAATTTTTGCTGCAGTCAGTTGATTAAACTTCGGTATTATTAAAACGATGCAAGATATTCTTAGTTCTTACTGGCACTTAGCTTTTGAAACACAATGTTAAAATGTCACATTAAAATATATTTCAAGATATCACAGCCTGCTAGTGAGGCCTTCACTGAAAGGGATCAGCACTCGTAGTTTAAATATGCGTTTCGGCCGCTAAGTTGCAATCTTCAGTAGAGGTTAAACGAGCGCCTTCTTGAAATTCTGGTTAGATTTACCCGGAGTATGTTCTGTTTACCATATTTTCAGCGGAAGAAACAGCGTGGTAGAAGTGTGGTGTAAAATTCTTGATGGTTATTTATAGTTCTTAAAACTGAAAATGAGAAAACGACTATAAGTCAAAGAAGTTCTACAAAGGACCCATTCTGCGAGGGGTGGCCGTTTATGGCAGTCTTTTTCTGGGATTCATTTTTCATTATGGACAATCTCTTGTTAACTCTGTTATATTTGAACCCAATTTTTTAAATATTTTTGCCAAAGTTACGATGCTATACTTACATTCAAGTCCCTTTTTATTAAGCTCAGCTTTGATCGATTTCAAAGTTGGTACTTCGTTTCTATCATACATTTCGTATATGTTGTTTTGGCTTTTGTTGTTGGGCCGACTAAGATCTTCCYCAACAGCTGTTGAATACGACAGTCTTGCAGCCTCTGATGTCAATTTTAGAGGACCTTTAATCTCTTTTTCAAGGAAAAAGTTGAATACATTTCGTATAACAACTTTTGTATCCCCTGACACATGGATTTTTTGCTGGCCGCTGGCTCACCTAAAATTAAACTAAATTTAGATAAATTATTTAAATTTGAACTAATTCTTTAAGCATTTGATTTTATTTGAATTTAGAAGAAAAACATAATTATGAGAAGAGTATTGGTAAAATTATAGATACCGTCGGCATCTTCTAAAATTAGTTCTTCATCCAAGATTTCATCAGGTTTTTCATTTCTGACTTCATAGTTGCCTTCTTCACATTAATATTCCCACGGACGCCACATTTTGCCAATTTCTTTCAAAATTTTTATGAATGCTAAAGGGTCTTGATATCCTTTTTAATTTGTATAGGTGTTTTTATCAACCCTATCCCCTACACTCTGGTGAACGCCGCGCCGCTTAATTATATCCACAGACAGACGAGAACACCAAAAACAAATTCTCTAATCCAAAAACTCATGCAACGACTGAATATTGCAATAAACGGGCATGCGTTGGTTTTCCAGCAAAGTATTCGATGCCTTGGTGTAGTACTAGACCATAAGTTGCGTTTTCGAGAACATGTAAATATTCTTATACGTAGGTTCTATGCACGGTTGAAGTTACTTTATGCTAATAAACATGTTTTAAATAAAAATCTTAAAATAGATCTGTGTGAGGGTTTGGCACTGTCAGTGTTTTCCTACAGTAATGTTCTGTATTACTCTTGTATAGACCATGCCTCCAGGAGCAGAATACAAAAAGCTCAGAATTCATGTTGTAGATTAGTTAATAACCTCCGTAAATACGATCATGTCACAAGTCATTTAAAGGAGATCGGTTGGTTAAATATGGATGCTAGAATGAAATATAATCTGCTTGCTTTAGTGTACAGGATCATAATTACTGGTGCACCTGCGTACTTACGTCGGAAGTTGGTTTTTCGAGATGAAATCCACAACAGAGTAATTCGAGAGAATGACCGGCTAACGGTGCCAAATCACAGTACGGCATTATTTTGTAGAAGCTTTACTTTTCAGTGCGCACAATTATATAATTCCTGTAAAAGCATATTCTCTTGTAATTCTCTGATGTCTTTTAAACGTTCCCTTAAGAAGCATTTTTTGGATCAACAATAATTGTTTGATTTGAGTGTTTCCTGTTTCTTAGACTTATTTATATCATTACTTGTATTGTTTTATATATTCTGTACTGTGGTACCAATAGGTTAAATGTAAGAATAGCCTTAGGCTAAATTTCGCCTAATGTGTACCATTTCTAATAAAGACGATTATTATTATTATTATTATTATTATTATTATTTACTACAGTATAACGATTTATTCTACCATTTCGAAAATGCAGTTATTCTTGCCTGTTTTCCTCTATTCTGCTAGCGGGCAAATTTTTTGGTAAATTAAATTTCAACGGTTTTGTCATGCACAATTCAGAAGCGACCGCAAAAAGCTACTAGGCGTTTAGTTGTAGTTTATCGTACAGTTGAACTACTAGAGTTTACATATTTTATTGAAAAAATAATGGGGTGTAAAGCTAGTTCGCCTCCACGTGGTGCACCCTGGGTAACGCTAAATGAACTAGCACAATTGGCAGTATATCTGCCAAAAAACTTGCGCGTTATCACAGCTACAACATCTATCTTATGTTGCTTTTATTGTTGTAAACGATTCGGTTAACAAATAAAGAAATAGTAAAAACGTATGGTGGTTTTTATTATTTCCAAAACTGTTGAGTTTCTTTTCATTGCTCTTAATTTTTATACAAACAGTTCTGTACTTATGTTTAATTCTATCTTATCTTTTCCTGCGTTTCCATTATTCAGTACGCTAAAATTGCATTTAAGAGAGATAAAATAACATGAATTAACAAAAATGCCCTTAAGGTATTCAAAAATGTTCGTTCTCTTTCATGTACATAAAGATGTATTTTTCTCTCGCGATCATATTTATAGTTTTTATATAAACTCAGACTGAAATTGAAGCAGTATCTCTGAAGTATCTCTGCGATTAGTATCAACCGACTACTTTTTCCCATAACGAAACATTCCCTTTTCGCGGATTCCATCAACCGTGTCGAACTCTTGGAAAGAAAGCCATTTAGAACTTTCCTGGAAACCGAGAAACGTAATTAACGGTAACGTAATTAATTTGTCAAAACGTTAACGAGAATTTAAAAGCGCCGCGTCGGAAAAAACGGGATTATTTCATTAACCTGTATAATCCCGATTTCATGTTCCGACAAAAAACCCAGCTCGCGTACAATTTCAATTAAAATTGCTCGGTGTTTGGCCGGAAACAAACAAAACAATCGCTTTTTTAGAGAGACGAGAAAATCGAATTCAAACACAGTATGTGATGTTCATAGAATTAAGGTTATCTTTGTACTAAATAAATAAATCAGCTACATGTCATTATTACAGTATTCTGCAACAGAAAAGTTTCCTTCTTTCTCAACTGCCTTGTCCAAAATACGCTAGTACCTTCTACCTTAGCATGGCACTCTTGACCTAAAAATCAATCGACGGTGTCCAACAAATGGTCTTTCCTACTTCGTACACACGACTTGTACTTATATCTTTCTTTTTTACCATGCCCCATTATTGAAATCGACAAAACAAAACGCCACTTTTCCATCAAGACGACGCCAACGCCGCAATTTCCCTTTTCGGAAGTGGACGACCAAAGCAGCGGTTCCATATTTATATCGAACAGCCCCCTATGGAGTTACGGCTTTCCGGTTAAATAAAATTAGCTGTCGCCGAACTAAATTCGAGGATATTCAATCGAATAAGTATTCATGATAACGCGGTACATAAAAATGGCCGGCGGTAGGGGTCCTATTTCCTGAAATGCTGACGCCATGTATAATGCAGAGCACGTAGGGGCTTCTGCCGTTATACGTGATTTTTAGGTGTCCGTAAAAACGGACGGTGGGAACGCGGGGAGGTTTTTCGTTTTGTGCACCAGGTGGCGTCAAATCGGGAAAAGAAAAGCTGCTGGCTTCCTGGGGTTTAGTCGGTTTTATTATTGCCAAATACGTAACTTGCATAATTTTGTTTGTGGCCCGCCCTTCCGTGACTTTGGAAACTGATAAAGGTCTCTAGGGGCTATGTCAGGCGAATGAGAGGGATATACACAGCTTCAAATACTGATCGCAACTACCGCTGGGTGGAGGTAGATTGTAAAGGAACAGCTTGTCATGAAAACCAACTTGGAACGCCATTGAGTCATTTCATTGCGCACTTTTTTAGTTGAAAACATTATTAGACGGTTTACATTTAGTTACCGGGTTAATATTAACATTATGTTGATAATAGGAGAAACAGCCCATTGCTATTAGGAGTAGTTAATTCACTCAGTATTCCTGTCCGAGCAGTCTTAATAAGGACGAAACTAGTAGTCGTAGGATCCGAATGAATTCACCAGAGCACATGATATTCATGTCAGATCGTATAATAAACCTAGCACGCAAAATTTCTATTTCGGTGGCGCTGAATGCTTTTACCCTCACTGATGTTGAAAAGTACCTGTTCCTTTAATTAAATGAACAGGACCTTTCAAACTAAAAAGGTCACCTCTCCGGAATATCGAGAAAACGATATAAATTTTAGATCAGTGTTCAATTTCGAAAAGCTAGTAGTTTCTATTGGTTTTTGTTTGTATCCAATCATCTGGAGCTTACAAGAGGCCCAGTAATAACATCGCGTCATCCCTGACGCCCGTAAATCCAAAGGTCATATCGAGAAGAAGCGACAAACGCTAAATCTTATTCCCCCTTGATTCCCTGCCCGCAGACCGCCATCATTCCGCAAACAATATAAACCGTGTCAGTTTTACTGTTACAAAATTATAAGTTATGTCTTTTATAAGGGAATTTCCCGGCTTTATTTTATCGTCGAGCGATCCGTTCTCGTTACGCGTTCGCCCTATTCCAACTCTCTTTTACGTTCGTCCCAGGGGAGAACATGCTGGTGGATGCCTCCAAATTTTATGGTTGACTAATTTGATCGATAAGTCAAAATTTGAAGGGGCTCTTTGAATAAAGAATATTCAATAAATAAACACCATATAACCACAACAAAAAACTGCAGCTTCTACGGGAAAATCATGGTGTGTATAATATAAGCATAGTGTGAATATAGAAAGGAAGAAGCTTTAGTGAAGTATTCTGTTCACCTCTTTAAGAACTCTAGCAATCTACAAAACTATATATGTACTACATCTCTATTGATGATGTGAAGTTTCCGAGTTGGATAGTTGTTGCTGTCTTCTTCTTCTTCTTCTTCTTCTTCTGTTTCAAGACGTTTCGCGTGCTACTGCTGCAGGCATCTTCAGTAGTGAGCTTGTGATCGTTAAAGTAGACGCCGCGGTGAATACATTAACTGTTGCTAACTACTGAAGATGCCTGCCAAAGTAATACGCTAAACGTCTGGAGAAGAAAACGAAGAAAACGTGGATCACCGACATCCAGCCTAAAAGCGTTTGAACGCCAGCCGTGAAAGCTTTACCATTACATCGTCTTCAATTAAAACACTATAATGAATAAACGTTGCCTGGTGTGATAATTATACCAGATCCCTTTGCATTCCGTCGCAACGATTTAAAACACGATTTGATATCGTCAGTGTACATAACAAATAGTAAAGGGCTCAATATGGAACTCTGAGGTACTCCAGAAACTTTGATGTGCAACCTTAAGGTTTTGGAATGTCATCAGTTGCTTTCTAATTTTTGTTTTCTGGGTTTTTTTGTGATATCTCGGAATTACTTGCTTAAATATCATTCCTAAACATAAATTTCATATATCGTTTCCTAAAAATCTCTAATCCTGAGAGTGTAATCTTATTAAAATGTGGGTATCTGTTTCTGGTTACGATTTTAGGGCTTTGTTTTTTTTTTGTATTAAGAAAAGTAAGAGAACACCGTTATACAACCTAAAATAGACGGATTTTCTCATAGCTAACTAGAATATATGTTTGTACTACGATCAGGATTTTTTTGCCTTTATTGAAAATGAAGTGTAACGTCAGGTCAGGTTAAAAATATTTGGGGTACCTCAAAAATTGTGCAAAAATGACGAATGATACCCCTCATAGTTTGTTAGCACATGTTTGTTGAGGTTTCGCTACAATTAGGCTGTGTGTTGAGTTTGACAAACTTATAAGTTGTGTCAGTACTAATAAAAGTTAAGTGTCAGGAAAATCGAACTTAAAAAAGTCACAAAAAATATTTGAAGCACCCCTAGATTTTTCAAATATTACCAGAGATAGAAAGATACTCTACATAGTTAACTATCATACGTTGTAGTTTTACTACAATTAGACGGTTTGTTCAGTCTAGACAAATTTATCAAATTGTGTTTTTAGTAAAATCTTGGTATCATGTAGACCGAATTTGATAAATTTGCAAAAAAATGTTTAAGCACCCCAAAATATTAGGAATGTTGCCAAAAGTAACACATATATTTGACTAGCATATGTTTTGGTTCTACTGCAATTAAACTGTTTCTTTGGTCTGAACAAATTCAAATTTTGTCTTTAGTAAAAGTGAGGTATCAGGTAATTCGTAAAATATATTTGTAGCTAAAGTTACCAAATATATGGTTAACTAGTATAAGTTGTAGGCTTACGACAATCAGACCGCGTATTGAAGCTGGAGAGATTTTCAAATCGTGACTTTTCAATTTTCTTGGGCTGCTTTTTTAATGTATCTAATGGAAACTATGCAAAATTTTTGGAGCTCTCCAAATATGTTTCCTTTTTCTTAAAGTTCGAACCACCACACAGCAGATAATAAAAAGCGTTAAAATATACGCTTATATAGAACAGTACAATAACACAAAAGCATTCTAACAACAGTTAACAAACCATGTAAGGAGAAATCAGTGAATATAAGCATCATCAAGTTAAAGTAATCAGTCTGTATTTTTTGTATATCTTGCCGATAAATTGCGTTAATTTATCAGTTTTAAACTGAAACATGATACTAAACGTTTGCTACCGACAACGAGAAAACTTGAAGTGTAGACAAAAAACAATTATTAAAGAACCTAGATGAGAACATTGGGGTACTCTAATGAAATAATGGTTAATAACCCGACAGAATCCACACTATCAAATTGAGAAAATACTTTTATTTCATGCGTAAATAAATTTTGATTTTAGGCTTTGACAGCCTGCGTTAAATCTGTAAAATTTTCTTCTTCCGGGTTTCTTCTAATATTGAAGATGCTGCCAGCGAGCGGCAACGAAACGTTTGGGCAAAGTGTAATCTTTACACCACGACATAAATAACAGTCTGAAAGAAAACCTGGATATAAAAATAGAATAGAAAAGGTGATTATGCACGTTGTACATATAAAAACACTAAAGATTATTTCCAAAATCCGTTTCATTTTCGATACACCATTAAAGTTCCTTTTTTAGATGACACCGGATTAAAAAAACATCTATTTATATGCGACATTGTCGCACTTCCGTCGCCTTCAAAGCCCCGAGATCTGATAACAGTGATCCCCTTGAAGGATTAACAAGACTATTAGGATAATACGGACGGTGTCAACGCACGTGTCGGTCACGCGACTACTACGATTCGGTTTTGAGCCCTTGATGGATGGATTGTTTGACTTATCGAATAGCATGGCGATTAAAATGTTTTTGGGGCGTCCAGTTCCCAGCCGGTCCTGGAGGGGTTTGTTAAGTAGCCCTATACAAAACGCCGCGATAACATCTTTTAGCAGTTAAAGTGGTTAGACTGTCGCTTGTTTTGCTTTTGAATCATGTACCACAACAGAAGCTTATTGGGCGATCATGTTGTTGAGAAATTAGGTATAGAATTTCGATTTATTGCGCTTAAATATTAAATTACAGTCGATTTTTGTAGTCCTTAGACTTAGCGAGTACTGCAAAGTTCGCCATTTTCGGTCCAAAGAGAGTAAGAAATTTTAATTTGCGTCGTGAAAGTTGAGACGTAAAAATTACACTCTGCTGTTTTATTTAATTATCGTGGTAAAAACCATAGATGGCGGCGAAATTTACATGTTCTGGATCCAGGAAATTAACGAAACAACCTCACAAGATGTCAGGTCAGGTCAGGTCAGGTCACGATACGGTTTTGTGCATGCTAACAAATCGGTTCCAGACATAGTTTGACTCCTTGGAAGACTTCACAGTACCTTACAATAATTCCACAAATATTGTGAACTGGTCTTCCATAAATAAGGCCGCCATCAATCTTGCGAGAAATTTCTTTTATAGAATATCCGATCGCACTGTCGCGAATAGYAAACAGTCTCGTTTAATCAGAGCTGATCGTTCAAAAAGACGGCAGTTGCAGCCTGCCAAAAGCTTTTTTCTGTCGAGTACTAAACGTTTCTCAGTGACAGTTTCAACGCAAAGGAAAGTGTGATGGGGATCGCCTTGAATAAAATTTTTGGAACATTGGAAGCTGTATAACTTTAGAGAGTTTTCGGAATATTAAAAAGTTTGATAGAATCAGATGCGCTAATAGATTTTTGTGGGAAAATACCCTTGACAAAGTCACAGTAAGGATGGAGCCTTTTTATAGAAATGATTTGGAAAGTCCAAGCGCTATGCAAAAAATCCAATAATCATTTCAGAACATGCGGTTAAAACTAAAGAAAAGCTTAAAGACGTTGATGGTTTGAAGAAATCTGCGAAATCAGCTGGAGAGCGAACAATGATTTAGTATGGTACCTACCTTTAGGTAAGGTGACCAACTTTCCAAACCAGAAAGTCTGGACGCCTCCATGGTGCTATTTGTAATATAGGATAAACTAAAGAGTAAAGAGGAATGGTCAGGCATTAGGTTATGCCGCTGACACTACAGAACTAAAAACCTAGAAGTTTAATATAATACTAATAAGATTTTGTGATAAATGATCCTCGGACAGATAGGGTCAGACGCATGTGCGGTAAAGATTATAATACGGAAAAGCCATGACGTCACAACAAACAGCAGGACCTGCCGCACATCTCACCAATCGCCATTCACTTAGTCAAACCAGGGAGTTACTGCGCAGACTCGCTGTMCTACGAACGAGCAATATGACGACTTAGGGGTCGTTATAATATTTTCTCGCGCATGCCCTAACAATTAGCCATCTACATAATAGATGAGATGTCTGTGGCTGACATTAATGTGACAGATGAAACTATAAAATTGGCAACACCTGACTCCATGAAGCTTGAAGTATGAGAAGACTGATAACAATGAAAAAGTAAAATACCATGTTGTTCACAAATTATGCACACTTTTTAGCCAAACCCTAAAAAAACCGGACAAATCTAAACAAAATTTTGAAAATCCGGACAAATCCGGATGCCGTATTAAATACGGACTCACAAACAAAAATACAAACCTGTCCGGGCTAAATCCGGATGGTTGGTCACCTTACCTTTAGGACGGTACCTCATTGCCCAATGTTTATACATTGGCGAATATGAATATACCAAAGATTCAGAGGGACGCGACTGTACTGAAGACGCGACTGTTTACGATGGTAGCGAACACGATTTTTCATTTAGTTTCTGTTTGCTTTGCTACTCGGTGTAAAAATGCCTGCACAAAAACTGCCTTTGCTGTTATATCATTAAGAAATAGTAGCTCCACAGTTTCGGTACTATACATATCCAAGGACCTCTGCGAACATGACACTTGTTCTTCAAACTTCTATTAAACATCAATTGTCGTTGAATATTTTTAATACAGCGTCATGTGCATGCAGCCACAAGTATTTTTTTTGAGTTGAGCATTCAAATAACGCGACTTTCGAAACAGCGCCATCTACTTTCAAACTGTAAATTTTAATAGCTTCCTTAATGAAAGCTCGATGTTTGGTAAAACTTTTGATCAAACCTTATTGCACCCTCTCAGCTGAGGTGTGTAATCATCGATTATCTCAAGAGTTTATAATCGAAATATTGTATTAATCTGCTTATTCTCTTGCGGAAAAAAATCTAAACAGAACGTTTTCTAAATTTGAAACGCAATTTCACTGCTTTAAATCTATTTTTGAGTAATATGATCAATGAATAAATTCAAATTTCTGAGCAAACTCCCTGGATTTAATTTCCTCTTCGTCCAAACAAAAACGACATTTCCCGGCAATTTTCCCTCATTCGCCCCATTCCAGACCCTTTCCCTTTATTTATGCACCTGGACCTCGTCACCCTGGCAAACCACGTGGAATGAGGCGGTTTTTAGGACGGCCTGGCCGCGTTTAAGGGGGCGAAAGACGTACAGCACGGGGGTGCGAGGACGAAGTAGCCTGTGAAACTGCCGTGTCGCCTGTAGAATACAAATCAGGCACGTCCTTAAGTCAGGCCGGGAGATTTTATTGCGAACGCTTTGTACGTACTTTGCAACACGGCAACKKGGGGGTGGGGAGAACATCAGGGGTGGGATGCCTTTTTCGATTGTTCGCTACACCGAGCTTGTTTTAAGAGGGTATTATTATTATATGCGGAATGAGAATATCAAAATGTTATGTAACCATATTATCTTTCCTAGGAAAATAAAACGTACACTCTTCCATTTTCGTTCATTTAATGAAATTGTTTACATAGGTAGTAATCGTGCGCAGGTGAATGTATATACAGTTTATACTAGGTGACTGCTAAAGTGATGTCTCTACTTAAACCCATAAAACCTACCTCATAATATTTTAAGAAAAATGGCAGCTTCCATTTTTTTTAATTTTCATGATGGCGATGGTTTATATGTTACAAGAGACTTGTACGTCTATGGAGTAATGAAAAATTTATCAGTCATTTAAAAGGAACCCACTTTTTATCACTATTTATAGGTGCTAACAGGTTGCGTTAAATAAATAAATGGTCAAGTGCGCGTAGTCTCCATGATGTGTTGTTTTCAAATGCTGCTTGAGATGCTGCAGTTTAATTTAGAACATCACTTTCAAAATCACGTCGTATGTTTATTTAAAGTCTTGTTACCTTTTTTCAGATTGACCTTGTTGGTTTTCTTCACAATTTCTTAGTTTTTGACAATAGCTGCGAAGTATAAATACAACGATCTAACATAAGAATGCTAGATAATAGGTGCTTATTAAAAAAAGCGAAGTCTTTTCTACATTTGTAATCAGGGTATTCCACTTCTGACCAAAAGACTTTTATGTTGATAAGGTACTTTCGAAATGAACAAAAGCTAAATAGAACTTGGGGATATTTCGTACCACCCTACTTGAGAAAGTTTCAAAAATTAATTCTTGTAAAATATCTTCACTAAGTCAAATCCACAATACATCGTCAGTACCATATTACAAATTATAGGAAAAAATTATGACATTGTCAAAATTATAAAATGAAACTAAAAATCTAAACAAGCAATTTATGTGATTCAACCACTTGTTACTTTTTCCTTCAATTACACATTAAAAATCTAATTTTTATTAGACCTGTATCAAACGCAGATGATTTAAGAAAATGTATGCAAAAGAAAGTTGATGAGTTAACGTGATAAGCAGTTTGCAAAATAAACTTTTAAGTTTATTCAGCAGGAAGGAAGCTATATACGACAATTTTTATAGTAAATAATCTTAATTCAGAAAATGTAAGTTGTTGTTATGATCAAACACTGTGGTCTTGAAAAAAACCTTCTGTATTGAAGTAAGAATTTTGCGGTTATTATTGATGAGGAGGAATTCAAGTGATTAAGAATTGTTTGCTTTAATGAGTCCAAAAAGTTCAGGTAATATTGGATAGACTTTAGCGCGGTTTGGCATGTGTTATGAACATGGTAGCCGATCGCAGTTTTGACTTTCTGGTTTCCCTCAACGTAATCAAATCAAAGACAAGTAAAACAATTGTTTGATTCGTTATTTTGCCAGTTCTCTATCATCTGCATTCGTAACAATAGATTTCAATTAAATATTAAATTAAAGACGGAATTTGAATAATGCTGTCAAGAAATGTAGAAAGGAAACCTATCAAATACCATTTATACTGATCGTTGGCAAGTGACAATCGCAATGCACTCAGAGTACAGTCGCTAAATAACTTGCAAGACAGCTATTCATAATCCCATTGAGTTGGACAAAGATAACATTATGCCCCCAAATGACGGAAGCAACAAAAAAAATTTACTTTTACCTAGGTAATTGGCAATGTGTTCCCTGCATCAGAGTCTGATATCTGATAGTTCTCTAATGTTTAAGGTTAGGTTTAATGGTTTCCTTTATAGACTTTTAAATATCCCGCCGCTATTTTGCCCCAAAATGGCGGTCTCTTTCGATTCGGTATTATACTCGTATTTCATGACTGTAATTCAGTTTTTAAGAAATTGTACGATTGTCACTTTTGACGACATTATTCATTGGTGACGACACTACAGTTCTAATTGCAAGGGAACTGATGGAAGATACCTATGTCTTCATGTCTTTAATAATATTAATCATTCGCCTATAATTTCGCGAAATCCCAGTTCCGCCATAACTCGGATCCCGCCAGCGAGAAAAACGCCGCCGTTTGCGGGGTTGCTAAGGGTCCTTTTATTCAATGCGATGTTCATTTGTTCGGGGCGTTCCGCTACACCGAGCTCGCTTCCCGGATCTGATAAGGGACCCCGAAATAATGACTCCGCGATCGTATCTGGGCCGCGGGCCTTCTTCCAGCCCGTCCGCGATCCCGTAACAGAAATTCCTTTTTAATCCGCAATTTCAGGAGTGGGATGCGCCATTAGCGGCCAGCGCCAACTCGATTACGCGGGGGTTTTTGTCGGGGACGGGACGACGTTGTCGGTATTCCCCCGTGGTAAGGTCATGTTTTAGGGATTTGTTGTTTGAAATTGAGGATTTAAGCAAATGAAAAGCTTAAAAACGTTCTTAGATAAAATTTATTAAGGCAATATTAACAATAAATATGTCACTTTTCGACATCATGACGCTCCACGGTTTTGGAAATCTTTGAATACCTGAAGCAAAAGTTGGAGGTGTGCAGAGCCAGTCATGTACTGTCCGAATCACTTCATCATTACTTTCAAATTTTTTCCCACCTAATCTCTTTTAAGTTAATCAAAGGCATAATAATTGCTTAGGGCGCGGTCAGGGGATTAGGAAGGATGTGACGGACATTTAAGCTTCAGATCTTGAATGCTTGCCGCAGTTGCAAGCATAGTATACGACCGTGCATTATAGTCTTACAGAAAATACACTAGGGATCCTCGTCTTTTATTGGTTGTGATAGTTATTCAAGAGACCGAACGTTCTCAGTAAATGTTAGCCCTCTGACTAGATGTTTATGCAATTTTGTCCACGACAGACAAGTGAAAAAAACAAGTGTGAAAAAGGGTTTGTATTGCCCCCAAAAATGCACATTCTTTCAAAATGTGTTTGCGCGCGCGCGCTAGGGAGAGAGAGGATCATTTGTATCTATTTTTTCCTATCTATTCTTTTTAAAACAAAACTTTTTATACTAATTAGGCTCAAACATACTCCCCGCCTTGAAAGGTTACTACCTTCAATAAGAAATATGTTGGTTCTTCGAGCCGGATTTTGTCGCCGCTATTCGTTTCTTGATTTACTTTTTATACAACACAATTGCTAACATCTTTTATTTCGCCACTTTTTAAATACTTGCTTGTGAAAATGAACCTAAATGAGTTAAGAGTATTAAACGGAAAGAAGAAAACGTTGTTTGCTTACATACAAAACTTTGAAATACGATACGAAACTTTGGAAGAAACGAAAACATTGTTTCATATTTTTTTCCATCATGTGAAGCGTTAATAATTTATGCGGTCAATAACGTAATAAAACGACCCTCGCCTTTTGGTTCTAATGGCTGGCTTGGGACAGGTCTGGGGATGTGGCATTTGTACTAGTGACCACAGTCCTCCAAAATTTGCCCATTTGCCCAACAAGAAAGAGTTAGCGTTAGTTTGATACCGAGAGCTGTGTACAAAGTTTTTTGGGTTTCCGCGAAGGGGGTGGTGATGCCTTTTTTGTTTATTCGCATGGCTTCATGTTGATGATAGTGCACCCACGTCTAATTTCCAGTCACCATCTTTGTCATAAAAGCGTCTCCTTCTGCTTCATACCCGCACATGCATCAGCGCGTCGTTGTTTCAGTTCACTGGGGTCAATTCTTTTGGCACATTGGAATTTAAGGCATCGTGTGGTTCACATAACTAAGATTCATTTTGAAAACTAAACTGAAATAGACACAGCACGATTTGCTTGACCGGGTCGATGAAAATCTGCTACGGAATTTAGGTCATTTTTAAATTTGTTGCTCCATTCTACATTTGCTCGAATTACAAACATGAATTTCCATTGTAATCTATAAGGGTATTGGTAAAAAAAACAAGCTAAATTATAATGAAAAAGTAACTCACTGCGGTGGAGACTCGAGATTCGAACACTCCGATGGTGTAATAGAACATACCAGAGTACCGATCTGGCGATTTGGGTTCTAGTCCCAACCGCAGTGAGTTACTTTTTCATTCTAATTTAGCCTGTTTTCCTAAGACACTACACCTTATACACTACAATCATAATACAGGCGAAATTTAAAGTTTAAAGTTTCCGTGTTATAGCTTCATTCTATCAATTATATCAATGGGTTTTACCCACGGTTCAAGAAACGAAAAACGGAACATTGCTCCTCCTTAGCGGAGTGGTTCAGTGGAGTTTTTTTTTAACTGTCAAAAGTCCGTCAGCTTTTAGGGCAATGATAAAGAATTTCATGTATTTTTCTAGTGCATCATCAAAAAGGGTTTTGAAAGACTTTAGGCTTTATGTAGCAACTTCAAATTTTACGTCACAAGATGTCAGCTTCGATATAAAACCGACCAATTTCAGAACTTTTCTCGAATTTGTTTGTCCCCTGTAGGAATTGTTGAGGGTGGCTCATKGTTATTGAAACACCCGGTCTAATGCTTGCAACTCTTTGCGTTGAAAGAAGACCTCACTACATCTTGGATCAACTCTTCGCAATCTCCGAATCGCGGCCGCAATCCCACCGCTGACATCCCGAAGTCCCGATCCCGCTTCTGAAGTTCGCGTTTGACCCCTAAACTTGGCACCGCCGCCCCCGCCCAGATTGAAATCTGGCTCTTTTATGGACCTCGGCCGTGCGCGAAACTTTACTGCCGCGTACGTATGATTTAGTTGGACGTTTATTGCGATCCTTTTTTAATTGTCGGCTGAAATATGGCGTCCGTGCCGGCCCGAGAGCGAAAAAATTACGAGGTCTTAATTAGAGGGCGCGCGTGATCCCGTCGTCCCGCTGCAGGGGGGTGGGGATGCCTGCCCTCCGGAGGGGCAATAAAGAAAGCGGAGATTAAAATATGGTAAAAGTGGAGATCTTTAGCCGGCGATAATGTAATGTCGTAATTGGATTTTTGCGGCGGTGGGATGTTTTAAGATACGGTGTGGGGGAGAGAGGGGGGGGGGTTAATGTGATGGCTGCGGAATAGGATGAAATGGCGAGTTAGATATGAATGAACTCTCGAGGAGCGCGATTTGTCGTATCTGTAGCAGTATCGCATGAATATGCCCATGAATCGATAGCATTACAGGAAAATATAATTTTGTCTCCTTTTTCCTCAATCGAAAGTTTTTGGGCCACTAAAATAGCAAAGCATCTATATGAAAGAATCTTTGAATGTACTATTTGGGCAACACTTGCACAAAAGTGATTCAATATGAAAACTACATGTAGACAGAATAGCAGTGGGCCTAAAATGGATCGCCGAGGCACTCCTCTTCTAGAACTTAAAGACTTTTCAAATAGCGCAACTTCGCTAGTATCTCTCGGTATCGATGGTGTAACAGCTTTTGGACAAGCCTAGAACCATCACTATAATAGCATAACACGAACGCATTATGTCATTCTTTATGACCTTAATCTAATTCTGACATTCTGCAGTTGTATAGATGTACATTCTAGTAAGGTTTTCATTTGTTTTCAAGTTACAGAGTAATTCACTTTAATTTGTCATTTCATTTGGGAAAATCGCTTCACAAAAACGAAGTACAGTGATGTTCCTCTAAACATCAGAAAGGAAATGTATTTATCAGTACGATGGAGCTCTTTCATTTTTCTCTGGTCGCGTCAATTTGACAGCTTTCCAGGACGTTAGATTCGGTCGCAGTGGTCCTTATAAGTGCCCTGCAAGATCGCCAGACCCGACACCACAAGATTTCATGGTGTTGGTGTTAAAATAAAATGTACATAATGCAAGTGTAACTTATTATGTTATAACTTGAACACAAATGAAAATCTGATTAGAACCTACGAATTCTTTTGCATTTTTTGTGTGTTAATAACACACTAGAAGTTTGCTCCTTTCCTCCGGCTTTTTTATAACTACGTTAAAAATACAATTTCAAGCTAAAGGAAAACTATTTTCATAATTATATGGGGAATTGTTTGAATGGCTTTAGAACCTCGCGAGATGTATGCAATGTTTACTTGTTAGAAAATTCTCCAAACGTCACTAACAGCTGAGTATTACATGATTATTTGAAATTTGAAAAAAACCGCAAATTTCCAAAAATATCAGAAATAAAAATATAGGGTTCCATTAAAAAAGTGAGTTATTTATGTTTGATTTAGTAAATATTGGCATCCATAGATCTAAAATTTCAGGAGAAAAAAGTGTATTTCTTTTAACAGCAATTTTCGGAAGCTGCATTTTCGGAGATTTTCAGAATGGCGTCAAATTTTGAATGAAATGTGAAATTACTCCGGAATGGTGCTGCTTAGACCAAATGTAATATTAACAAACTGGCATTTATTTTCAGTGCGAAATTGAAAAGTGCAGTAATAAAGTGGGTGTCAATTTGAAAAGAGTCCATTTTTGGTATAACCGGAAGTCCGTCATCTTTGAAAATATTTTTATCTTATAAAACACCTAATTTTGTACAACTGTCATTCGAAGGTTCAATTCTGCTTTGAGTATCGACCAATCTTCCGCTGTACGATCAACGCGCGTACCGAAGACAAGACTCCTCATCCGCTTGGAGTGCTTCATTTTAACGCATTATACGACAAATTTATGTAATTACTTGTTATTGCTCGAGAAAATGTAAAGTAATTATGCTTGGTGTTATAATTAAGAAAGAAATTAATCAAATGGGTAGCTAATGACTGAAGCTGCCATTCTAATCAACATAATCGCCTTCTGCTCTATTCATAATCAACCTCCTATTAAAATTCTGACTTAACACGTTCAGTACTACATAAAAAAGACACCAGTAGTTACAATTAACCCCCTCACCCCCGCCCTCGTGACAGCGCGACATCATTAGCGCGCATCCAYCAAGGCAGCGCCGCGGAATTAAACAAAACGCGATCGTAACTGAAATAAACGAGCCGCCCCCGCGCGGCCCCCGCCCGCGTGTCTCCCCCGCCGTCTCGGGAGACATCTGGCGGTGTAGCAGTTACCATGGCGATGCGAGACCGGAGACATTCGCTTGTTTTAATCAACGCTGTCATGGCAACGCAGATCCCGCCATTGGACAATTCATTTTGTAATTACGTTGACGACACCCCAGGCGGCCATTTTGAAACGGACCGTGCCGTCCAGGTGGAGGCGTCGGCGGCGTCGTGGTGGCGGCGACGACGACGCCTCGCGCCGGGCCGCTGCAGGAGGCGCCCGAGGAAGTCGGTAACTAATACAATTAACGTTAGACAAGTGAAACTGTGCTATCGTAACTCTCGCGCGGGTGAGCGGAACGCGCGCGCCCGGCGGTTTGTCCTTTTTGCCGTTGGGGGACGACCCAGATGGAATGCTGATGTTCCTCTGCTCGGCAACTGATTAAAACAGATTGAAATGTTTTAACTCGCCGGGGTTTATTGTCTCATTATGCGGCGATTCGGCGGCGTGATTTGGGTTTCGCTTTGAGCGACTGTTCGTTTCCTACGATTCCCGTTCGTTTTGGGGGATTGTTCCCTACTTGCTCCAAGGCTTCAGTGAATGTCTCACTTGACATAATTTATACAGCTGTGATACATAAGTTCATAACGGAATTGCTAACCCAATAAAAGAAAGATGGAATCGGAATAGCTATTACATGAGAGCCTTTGAGTGCCTGCCCTCTCATATGCCAATATCTAATGTCTTCCTAATTTCTCAATTCTTTCTCAATTTTAACTTGAAGGGGGACCAAATTTTATCTTGATTTCAAAATTATTTCTGCATCTAGAGCCTCTATCGAAAAAAATTAAATAACAAGAGGGTCAGAAGTCAAAAGTAGTCCAACACTTTGCAACGTATCCAACGTAATCAAACACCACCCTGCAACGATTGTTTCTCGAACCACTTGAAGAAATTGAGCATAAGCATTGGGATTTGGGTAGGGTTGCCAGGTTAATTTATCAATAAAATAAGGTAGCTTAGCTGAAGATATATGAGACGCAGCAACAACATATGAGATTGTTTTACGGATTTACAAGCTCTTATTTCATATAGGTACAACATTCATTGAAAAAAAAGAAAAAAATTGCCTCCATCGTTAATGCATAAATTATATATTTTATTTAAAATGTTAATTTTCTCGAAAATTTCGTCCACATTAATTGAATCATAAAGAGGTTGCTTTTGTATTTTATTTATACAAGCCTCTATTTCTGAAAAACGAATTTCAAGATCTTGTTTTAGTTTAGACAGTACAAAGGCAAGAACATTTTCGGAAAAATCAAACCAATGCAATGGCGCGCTGGATCGTACTTCGCGCAAAATTTTCAATCGAAACAATTGTTTTTCAAAATATATGAGAATTGTCTCATATTAAACTACTTAATATGAGATATGAGAGACTCATATCGAAAATAGGAGACCTGGCAACCCTAGTTTTGAGTGCCCCGTAAGAAGAAATCCAGAGGTGTTAAATCGGACGATCTTGCTGGACATACGAAGCGATATCTTCTCCTGCCTATCTATTGCCCCAACATCTAGGAAACCGTGTACTCCTGACGATAATGGGTAAACGCTCCATCCTTTGAAAAATTTTTTTTGTAGATTTAAGTTTTCTTCCAGTGCCGGGGTGTTTAAGGGGTCAACAAGGTCTTCTAAATGCGCTGAATGACTATTACCAGTAAAATGGTCTTCAAAAAGGAAAATATCTAATAATGCGGTCGCCCATAATGCCTGCTCAAACATTTAATAATTTTAGGCGTTTCGGTGTTAATATTATTTAAAAACGCTGTAGACAAACTAACAAATAAAAATGCGAAATATGAAAACTACACGTTTGCAGGTAATTATTAACAATTAATTAATTATTATTATAATTAATAATTATTTGTAAACCGGCTAAAGAACACTGCAACTAAAAATAGATTAGTTCGAAACAAAACTAAAACGTCAGTTTCAGAGAGCTTTCATTAACATTTTAAAATCCTCAAAACACCTGATATCAAACGAGAACAGGGGCAAAAAGGTAATGAACCCTCAAGCTTGAATGGCTTACTAAAATTCTCAAATTTCTTACATTAATACTCCACTGTATAAACAATGCTAATTCGATAAAAGTATTTTAACACGATCGATTAAATGTCACTCTAAATACAGCACTAAGAATTCCTTAAGTTTCGCGAAGAAGGTAAAAAAAAACATTAATACTAAATAACGGTCTTCTTACGTCTTTTGATGTCTAAACTTTTCACTGCTTAATTCTTAAAAAATAGAATAAATGCAGTTCTTCTAAGCACGAAAAGAGCCGAAGTATTAAATATTGTGGAAATATGAATATGTCAAGGTTATATTACATTTAGTTACATATTCTCCAAACAAGACGATGAGCTACCAGTAATCTCTACAGAGAAAAACTAAATTATATAAAAAGCATTATTCTGGAAAGTGTGTTAGATACATTTTTTTATTTGAACGGGAACGGACGGGCAGTTGGATTAATAAACTTTCAAAAATCCATTGCATGTTAAAGAAGGAAAAGTATAGAGTTTATTTTTTTCTAGTGTTCTCTATCTCGGTAAAGAACAATACAATTCAATTTATTTGAAAAACCGACATAGTCAGATCTAATAATTCTAGCATACTCATTTTAATCATTACAAATTAAACATTCTTTGTATCATAGTTTAATAAATAGACTGGTAAATATACCACTCGAAAAAAGAAAAGTTTGAGAAAGAATTAGCAAAATAACTGTTAGTCCGAAACCTTTAGGAAGTAGTGCTCATTAAGGCAGCTAGGTGGCTTTGACATCGTGTCAGTTCATTGCTGACAGATGGTATTGTCATCTATTTTTCTGCTAATATACCAAGCCTTTGGTATATACGCAAAATCAGTTCTATGCCATGCCGTCTGCATTAAAACTAAACTATGGTGATGAGCTTTAATGACAGCGAAATAGATCTTTCTGTAGTTGGTTGCGGTGCAGCCAGCATAGCACAGACATGCAATTTTTTATCCTCTGATATCTGATTTTTAATCACATGAAGCAAAAATTCAAACAATCTGTTTGTTTTCAAACTAATTAATTTTTATTTAAACTCCTACTCAAGGCCATTTAAATTTATTGACGCTCTGTATCTTAACGGGAAGTTCGAAAAATGATTCTGGAACGGATGTTTTCCACCTAA
This sequence comes from Rhyzopertha dominica, assembly GCA_025024175.1. Lineage (NCBI taxonomy): Eukaryota > Metazoa > Arthropoda > Insecta > Coleoptera > Bostrichidae > Rhyzopertha > Rhyzopertha dominica. The sequence continues at coordinate 29,746,528 of QCXZ01000053.1, forward strand.
AGGATAACAAAAAAATTTAAAGCTAAGCTTTACTTATTTCGCCATTTTAGTAACAGAAACTATCAATATCAACAAAGAAATAAATGCATTTTAAACAGACATGGACTCGTGTATAGCGTCTTAAAAAAAATTATTAACTAAAAACTGATAACGTAATGTTGCCTATTTAGTGGTTTTCACTCCATTTGGCGGGGAAAAGTATTCTTGTAGTGGTTAGTGGTTTTCTTAGCGCTTTAGATTTTGCTTAATGAAACAAGTCCTACAAAAATTGAAACTAATGACTTACATAGGCTGAAGTTTTGATTTTGATTTGCGTGATACGGAATTATAGTTTGTTTTGGGTTCTTAGTTTCTATCATATTTCTCGAAATAATAACAATCTTGTTTGTTTTAAATGTTTATATTTATGTAGGCTGTGTATCTATTGTCCTTATATTGTTTGGATAATTTATAAAGACTTACATTATTTTAACTTAGACTTTGGGCAAGCTTTACACCGTGTTGCGCTACTGCCCATCGGCCGTTACCGCTCACCATCCATCGAAATTAAATTACAAATGAAGAGGTATTAACACACCGAGAGATCTAATTTAAATAAAATTGTTCTCCCGTAATCAATCCAGACAATTACCGGACGAAAGGCGCGAGGAAAGGAACGCGTCTTTCAATTAAAAAACATGGCCGCTCCATAAATCTTCTAAATTAATATGTCAAAACTGAGCGGACCGGCCGTATCTGGCCCAAACAGAATCCTGATTAATTTTTAATGGGAGCGGCGCAGGCTCCCGGAGTTTTTCCCGTACGATTTTTTACGCCGATTCACGATGGTGTTTTGTCAGTGTGAGGCAATTAGCCCGGCACCTACCGATACGCGGACCACATACTGCTCGAATTTCGTGTGTCAAATCTCTAATTGCGGCCGTGGGCATGTAAATTAGGCATATGCAGTGTTAATCGAGCCTTTGTGTTACTTCTTGTAATTTGGCTCAATTTAAAATTATGTAATTGCGTCTAAGACGTTTTATCAACTTCAAAAACTCATTCGTCACAAGTATATAATATGACAATAATATTTTGTATATAAAGAAACAATTAATGAATTATTAAAGTGCTGCACTCAACCACTCTGTGCAGCCAACATACTACCCCGCAATTCTTTACGAAATACACTGGTTTCAGTTTAGTTAAAAGAGGCAATGCATTATACAATTTAACCGCATTGTAGGTATAAGATTTCGTAAACAAGGCAGTGACAAAGAATTAGCGTGCCTAACATTTTATTTTTTATTGCTTGTTGTACAAGTCATAAGGCGTGGAAGATGTTAATTAATATCGAATGTTCTAAAAGTAGCAACATAAAGGTATAAAATGCGTCTACTTTTAACTATTGCAGTTGTTTAAATGTGCTCTTACGTGATCATATTTTCTTAGTCTGAAAATAAATCTGCAACAGGTATTCTATATTTTTTGCAGGTAGTATTTTGATGATGCACTTAGACAAGAATTAAAAACAATTAACCGACAGTTCAGAACCGAAAGTATTAGAGTCTCACACGGTTTTTCCACAAAGCCAAAAATTTATGACTGATCATTATTATAAAATAACCTCAAAACTAAATAAAATGTTTGTTAAGCTTTTAATATGGGTCTCAAAACGTAACTTGCTATCAAGTACCCATCACTTCCAGTATTTCAGCTTTTTTACAGAATTTAAGTTAATTGAATCAATTTTAGGCAAAAGTGTGAATCTAAATGTTCACCACTTTTCTTTGAAGAAAAATCAGTTACGGAGAATTTATTTAAATTTAGTTTTAGATTGTGAATAAATTGCTTCCAGTTCTTTGTTCAAATTTTTCTCCGCGATTTCAATCGACTTGTCGTCGAAAGAATACGCAATTTGGTTATCGTCCGCATAGCAGAAGGCTGAGCTGTACTGGAGACAAGCAGTTATGTCATGTGTATAAATTAAATATAGCAAAGGACCAAATATGGTGCCTTAAGATACCCCCGACAAAACTAGTCCGGAATATGATAACGTATTGATATACAAAACTCTTTGATAACCATCATGTAAGTAGAAAGAAAAACTGTACAGATACAGAAAGAAGTTTATGATTCTTTATAGAGAACTCTAACAAAACTATAACTGCAATTAAACCCTTATCTCTAGCGTTTAGAATACAGTCCAAAAGATGCATAAGAAAAATTATCGTACTGTGTCCCTTTCTGAAGCCTGATTATGTATGTGACAAGATTTGTATTCACATAACCTAGCATTTGATCGTGAAGCACTTTCTCTAAAACTGTAGCAACAGGGTAACGATTGTTAAATAAATAATCTGGTCAGTTCGCTCTGGTACTGAGGCACTGAGGGCATCTACCCTCCTATTCTCCTGTAACTATTGTTGTTTTCCATTTTGAGGGAAAGTAAACAAATTTGAAACATTTGGTTTGAAGGCTACCATGGTTGTGGCCTATGACATGTTGTTTTCCGGGCTGGTTCCCACGTTGGTTATTTGACCTTGACGTTTCGACACTCATGTCGGTGTCTTCCTCAGAAGTAGCTCTGAAAGTCAGTACTAATTTAAACGAATTTAGTCGCAGCTCCAATGATATAAATTCAGTTCCTTCAGATTTAGTTGTAGCACATAACATAACTTTGCTAGAGAAAATGTCTAACTTAATAACGAATATAATTTCGTTGTAAAAACCTTAATGTATTGTGTAATCGTCGTCGGATTTATGTTTTGTACAAGTAACGATGGTAAATTAAATGGGGATGAAAAAAAAGGCAACAAAAATGCGGAAGGTGTATTTTGAAGATATTTAAACATTGAGGAAAAGAGTAGCAAAAATAAGGAAGAATTGAAAGAAATGGACCGGACAAAAATTCCTGAAACGTCAAGAAATGAAGTGGAGAAAATAAAGTCAGATAAAGAACATTAAATGTTCCGGTGGAAATGGTAGATGGTCAAATTATGGAGGGGAGGAATTAGCAGCTGTCTTCTACGAATTAAGCTGAAGAGTATGGCAACAAGAAGAATCGAATTACTATATAGATACAATGCACAAAGTTATCAGCAATGCTTATTCGAAATAGACTATATAAGTGTTCACAGAAAGCCAAATAGGGCGAGTATCTGTGTGGATTTCGTAAAGATCGTTCATTGTTTGGGAATAGTGGCAAGAAGAAGACAAGGTCGACTGAATACAAGGTCAAAAGACTTGAAAGAGATTGCAAGAAATTGAAAAATGGAGTCTAGAAATTGATAAAAATTGAGACAAGTTGTGCAAGGCTATGGGACTGATGGGTCTGCTAACGCTATATATTTAAACTAATTTAAGGTGTTGCAGCAGGTGTATTGGAAATATTTATAGATATAGTGACGACACGTCTCACACTTTGCCCATCACAGAATCATTTTCTAGATATACTACTGTAGCTGCCAGTTACAGTGGAAAAATAAGACTCGAAGAATCATTGTTTCAGAAGCTAGAAACTCTAAAAGATCAACCCTAGTTTTGTGGCGGTGACATCAGCCAAACACAGAGGAACCTCAATCCCCAAAACGCGACCGACTCAATTCGCGCTCCCAAAATCAGATCATCGACAATAAAACAAATTCGCCCGTAATCCCCCGAAAATCTTGCGATACCATCAACACGGGAACTAATGCCCGGTTGATAGGAGCGCAGCGCGGCGTTGTAAGTCATTAATTTTTGGACCCCTCATATTCCGTGGGGAATCCGCCCATCTGGTGGTGGTGCGTCAGCTATATACGTGGACGATTCCCAATGGCACCAGACCGCATCTTCGACATGATTTTAAATTAAAGCGAACGACGGCACGCGGTCCGCGACGTCGGTGCGCATTATTGTCGAGCGACGATCAAACGGACGGTAATTTCAAGATGCTAATTAGACTAATCTATAGAATTGCACTTTATTAATTTCGAGGGAGGTTATTGAGATATTCCAGACTACATATGTTTAATTTAAGACTTTACTATTGGCCGACGTTTCGCCACTTCTTGCGGCTGTTTCAAGGCTTTAAAGTTGTTGGAGATGTGTGATGGTATAACGTTGTACTTACGACATCGAATGAGGAAAGATCTGTTCTTAAAATTGCTATCTTGATCATCTCCAACAACTTTAAAGCCTTGAAAAAACCGCAAGATGTAGCGAAACGTCGGCCAATAACAAAGCGTTCAACAAAACATATGTAGTCTGGAATATCTCAATAACATCCCTCATCACAGGTCAGCAATGAAAAAGTTTTTTACACAATTTTATCTCAAACATATGAATTTTGGGCTGCTGATTCTTTTTTAATAATAGATGCCTGTGATTAATATTTATTAAATAGCAGCGATTACAGTGAATAAATAATTCTGTCTCTTTTGAACGATTAAACATCATCTATACAACTTTTTTTGTTATACAGGATGTTTCACGAATGATAATGATCATGACGAAAGTAAAAATGCAATCCAAAATACATTTGCAGAGGTAACATTGATAATTGTTCATCGTCTTAAAAAAATATATAATGTATAAAAAAATGTATAAATTCGTAAATTTTGACATAAACTTTGCTTTGCTTTGCTTTGCTTTGCTTTAAGTAAATTCGGTATTGTAAGACAAATTTCATTTTTGAAATATATTTATTTAATAACATTAATGTAATAAATGTTCAAAATGTCGCCCTCCGCTGTTTTCACAAGCTTGAATTCGTGCCCAAATCGATCTTTTAACGTGCATTAACATTTCTGCAGTGATGGATCTACATGTATCACTTATTTTATTTTCTAAATGTTCTACACTTTCAGTTGGTGTTTGGTATACTTGCTGTTTTACCATTCCCCACAGAAAAAAATCCAAAGGGGTAAGGTCCGGGCTTCTCGGTGGACAAGGATTAATTGAACTTCTTCACATCCCTCGGTTAGACAAAACCAAATCAAGATGATTTCGCACCATTCTATGATAATGCGCAGGTGCCCCATCTTGTTGGAACCACAGATCTTGTCTTGTAAATTTACATTTTGGGGAAGTACCGGTAAAATGTTTCTTAAAAAAATTAGATAAGTATTACCGTTTAAACTATCGCGAAAAAAATAAGGCCCAACGATTTGATTCCCCAATATTCCGCACCAGACATTCGTTTGCAAATGTCCTTCTCGAATCCAACGTGGATTTTCTTGCGCATGGTAATGCATGTTATGTTTGTTAACTAACTTTATTAGATAATCTTGCTTGATAATCTGAGAAGCAAATGTCATAAAACTCACATTCAAATTTTGGTGTTCCTGAAAAAAGTTACAAAAAGCCAGTCTTTTAGGATAATCTGTCTCCTTTAAGGCCTGAACCAATTGCAAGTGATGCGGATGAAATTGATTGCCTTTAATTATTCGGTGTACTGAAGACAGACTAATACCGGTTACTCTTGAGACTACCCTTTGACTAGTATGAGGATTTTCGTCAATCATTTCCAATACTCTAATTTCATTGTCAGGGCCTGTTGCTGTTCTTTCTCTTGACTTTTACAGTGGTGGCCAGTTAATTCAAGTCTCTTGAAAATTGTATCAGCAGGAGCTCTTCTATTTGGAAAACGTTGTCTGAATAAACGGGCAGCGGCGGAAGCATTTTTCTTGTATTCATCATAAATCAAAATCATATCTGTTTTTTCATCATTTGAATACATTTTGACTTTTAATAAATACAGTGACAGGAACATAGTACATAGCCGTCATGGATTCCCAATTTATTTTTAAAATAATACCAATATGTAAAATAACCACATTGGCTATGAGAATGTATTTTGGGTTGCATTTTTAATTTCCTCAGGGTCATTATCATTCGTCAAACATCCTGTATATGTTGGCAATGTACGTTAGTGAAACAAAGAAAAAATATAACACACTTCTTATTTTGCTTATTTCGGGATTCGGTTAGGACAACAAGATAAACAGTGGGTACCCCACAAAAAGCATGTTGTTTTTGCCATGATAGGAACACCCCTATGGTGTGGCGGGAGCAAACAAATCATACTAACGATTGCTATTTTTGTTTGAGCAATGTGACGAGATATAACTCTAAAACCATTACAAAATCGTCTATCCTAATATTTCATCCGTAACAAAGTGTCATTGAGTACAATACACAAGAATGGGGGCTATTTATAGACTCTTAGAAAAGAAGCCTGAAAGCTGCTCTTCTACATATTGCCAAGTTGGAAAAACTTTCATCTATCACTGTTCATGTTTTCCTAATTTATTGATATCAGAAAACTAAAAGAAGACATTTTGAAAATGTTATGACAAATTCAGAAAGAAAAACCTTGTATTTCCTTCAAAAATGTCATCTCGAAATTTCTAGGCAACGTTACAAAAACATAGTCAAAAAATGTTAAACTGTTATAAAAATTTAGATTGCAACAGAGTTTGAAAATTCATGTTTTATATTCCCACAGTGACTATTTTCCGGAAAATCTTGGAGATTACGGTGAAGAAGAAGGAAAACGTTTTCAATAAAACATTAAGGATATGGAAAAAAGATGTCAAGGCTAGTGGACGTCAGTATGATGGCATTTGCTCAAAAGAATAGCAGAGTGTTTAATTCTATGTTCATTTTTAAGTGTTTGTATTGTTTCCTCTTATTGATTAAATAGTTAAACTTGAATATATGTAAAGGTTTCACTAGAAATTTATACGTATTTTTCTTCAAATTTTAAAATTACCTGTAATTGCGTCTTCAAAAAAAGAAGAAGTCAAAGATTTTCTTTTAAAGCTAGTCTTATATTTTGAAGAATTTAGTATAAGAAAACAACTCTTGGAGGTTTTAAATGCAAAATGTTTTGATGAAACATTCCGAACTGATGGGTTAGCTAGAGAGCATAAACACACAGTTTTACGACTACCGCCGTACCACTGTATATTTAATCCAATTGAAATGATTTGGCACCAACTGAAAACTCATGTAAGGAGGAAAACCCAGTACCAAAATTTAGTGGCAGCACCATACAAACTATCCCAGAAGAAGTTGCAAAAATCACAGCAAACAGTTGGTCTAATTTTTAAATACCTTTTGTTTGAATCGATATTTCGAATCGATTAATTGATGTGCCGTAACTCTCTCGCACTTGCTGTGCCGCACGAATCTCTCGCACGGCCAATTCTCGTCTTGCGCTACTTAATGTGACGATTTGTAATTTCATAAGCGAACGGACGGGAGACGGTCTTAGCGGCACAATTAGCGGTAGCGGCTATACAACCCTCTCAACAAGCTGTTCATTAACATATTTATTACCGCGCCCCTCAGTTAAGCCACTTTAGTGCGGATCGCCTCCAAATTACGTAAGTTTAAAATTCGTCTGCGCAAACGAAAGACCGTACCGTGGGGTGTCTACCAGAGGTCGTCGTCACGAAGCAGCAGCCGGCTGTGTATTCCTGAAAAATGTAATTAGCCGGCACAATGGCTAACCTTTGTAATGCAAAACGAGGTGTGAAGACAGGTGCCTTTTACACTCTACAATTGTTGAATTTAATTCGACTCGGCATCAACACCTTGGTCTCAATTAGCGCGAGAACATATGTGTATGTAAATGAGTACACTGGCTGAGAAAAGAAGTGGTGGACCTTACATAGCTAACGTTAAAAGGAAATATTTCATTGCAGAAAAGAGACATTTGAATGTCAGTTGTCAGTATAATAAAATTATAATTTTATTACTATAATGTAAGCTGTTATAGTGTTACATGTACGAGTTTTCGCTCTCAGACCGAAATATACTAAATTATAAAACCACTTGTTCAGTATTCTACTGTTCCAACACGGTTAATTCAATTAACCACTATTCCAAACACTACACTTCGTTACAACCACCCTAAAACACTGTAGAACACTTGGTTCGCTTGCTTCGTCGCTTTTCAAATCTAATCGAGTTCGCGCACTATTTTGGTTGTCTAATCCTCACATCCTAACGTTTTTCTTAAGTCAGCTTCAGCTGGATGATTACGAGTTGCACCAGATAGTTCTTTGAGGTATGCTCCAAGTCTTCAGGTTGCGTTTGTTGTCCAGGTGGCTACATTATCGACAAAGCTTCCACTAGGCTCAAGGTTTCTACATTAATCAAACGGATAGTACAGGAGTTTACGGCATTAGATGAACGATAATCGAATGGTTTCTCCCAGTTGATGGCTATCCAAAAAGCGGCGTTCACCAGATCTGTAGACAGTACATCCGCGTTATCCAGGTGCCCACAACATGGGAGAGGCTTGCTTACTCAAGGAGTGTCAGTGAATTTCATTATTTTCGTTATTGGCTTATATATTCCACCTTACATAAGCACCCATCACTTTGATCTTTTCTTTGAACACTTTATGAGCTTAGGCTTTCTTAACAATCATCGAGTACTCGTTTTTAGTTCAATTGATTGTAATGTATTTTTATATAGTAGAGTTAGTAATGACCCTGAAAGTTAATCTGTTTATATATTTAATCTAATATATCCTTGTCTAATAATAATTAATAAGTTTCATAAGCATGATACTTTTTAGTCATTATTTCACATTCAGGATGTATAGCTTTAGGGAAAGTAATTTGTTTCCGTGTATAACTAATTTTGCAATTATAATTTGTCTGGGCTCAAACGACTTTATATTAAGTTAGTTTACAAAATAGGAAGGTAGTWCATATAAAAGAAATTTTAAAACTGCTTAAAGTATTTTACAAATAAAACATTTGGTAGATCTAATGATACTCCTTACAATAAGAAATAATGGAGTAATAGCACTACATTTTTATTTAAAAAATGGTATGCTACTTAACGTTTACTTGTTCTTTATGGATAACTATGCGCTTCAACTTCTAAGTGAATGATATCCGAACATACTGAGTAATTTTCAAAATTTTTAATTGGACAATTTTACGATTGGCTATTCATGGAAACACCTTTACCTAATACTTAGTTAATAAACACTTTTTTTACAATTTTGTTGTATAATTAGTGGACAGCCAACGATGGACTTTTTTTATTTGGTATACAATTAAAAAGCGAGTACATAACATCCCATTGACCACAATGGAAGATTATGCAGCGAGCAAGGAATGAGCTTCAAAATTCAAACTCAAAATCGAGTGTCAACCCATGAAAATTTGATGCTCAGATATGAATAATTCCTGAAATTTCAACGTGATTTTGAACATTTACTGATTTTTTTAAACTGATTACCAGCTGCTACTTAACGGTTGTTGCATCTTTTCTTAACTATTGGTTAATAAATTGATTTGTCTACCCATTTGGGTTAACCGAACCAAAGTTCTTGATTTGCTGTTGTTTGTCTAGCGGTTTTTGGTGATGATTCCCATTCTTGCGCATATCGAGTAAAAATGAATAAATTTTAGCAGTTTTTGTTCGGATAATTAATGTCCTCAAGCCACATTTTTTCCATAGAAAAATGTTAAATTTTTAATATTCTGTAAACTGATAATTTTCGAAATAGACAATCTCATACGAATGACAGTATGGCTGTGCCATGCTGCCTGCATCGGAACAACTTGTGGGCAGCTGTTTCGGTTTATTACGCCGCATCAGCATGGTTATAGTTCGAAAACAGACGACACAGATTGGGCTTTTCATATATTCATCAAAGTGGGAGATGTTCGAAAGAACAAGAGATGATATAGGTGACACAATCCCATCTGCCATTACATGCTACGGGGCGGGCTAACAATAGGTAACGGTGCCCACTACAAACTGGTTGTCAATGCCCGCGGCATATCTTGTCCCTAATCTCATGCGATTTTATCCTTATCGTTACAGTCGAATTATATAAATTATTATATATATTATATAAAGTTATTATTCGTTCTAAATCAGGTGTACAGATATTATTGAAGTCTTGATATTCTTGTACCACAAATTACTATACCAACGTCATGTTGTATTCTCCTATTAGTTTTGTTTGTCGCAACTGTAGGTTATCTTATCTCTGCAGTGCTCTAGTTTTATATCGGATATTTTATTAATTTTTTGTTCAACGTTGCTTAAGGCTTTCAGGTGACAGTGTATGTGGTTACATTACGCGGTTAGTATGTCCACTGTTCACGAAAACTGAAACTCTGCGTATATTCCACTTCTGCCGCATGCCTTTAGGATTGCCAACTGCTCCCGACAACCGAGCATCGAAATGAACCCATAAACGTCGTCCGTAATTAAATTGACCACATACAGAACCTGTTTACAAGTGTTAAAACTCGCTCCGTTGTAAATTGAGACGGACGAATCTATCGGAACGCATCGCGGTGCTGGGAACGCTGATCGTAAATCTGTTGGTCCGACTAATGAGAGATAAGAAAACAGACGTGAATTCGATTAACGCAGCGGACGGCCGGTTAATTTATTTTCCACGGAGTGCAGAGGAGAAATGATGGAAATCGGAAACAAATTAAGCAGCGATTGTTTTCTTGTTTCGAGGTGGGCCGCCCCTGGAACGTAGGCAACCGCGACGGTTTTCCGGCGAGATTTACAGCAACGCGCGTGAATTAAAAACTGTGTCCGGCTGTCACGGTTAACAAAAATGCTTTTAGTCCCGACCATTAATATTTAAGGCACTGTCATCGCCCGCCAACTATAATTAATATAATTTACTGCGGTTTTTGAATCGTATAAATATGGTCGTTTTTAGTCGCGGAATGGATATGAATTATTTCAATGTTTAAAGCGCGTTTGTAGTTTTTACGCTGTACGTTATAATTAACATCGGACAGTGTAATTTAAATTTGCCCGGCACCGAAATAATTGAGACAAAAATGCGTCCCACCGACATGGCAAACCGTTAGTTATTAGCGCATTACGCCGTTATTGATGCTGTTATTAATAATTATGAATTTTACGGACGATATGTTTTGCCTAAAATGACGTGTGGAGCGGGGATAAAAAGAGAGCGATATTTGTCACCTACTTCGTTTAAACGCAATTCATTAAATGCACCATGTTATAATACAGTTAGTAAATATTCGAATTAATTGAGAAGTTGAACAGTTGGAAACGACTGTTTAAAATGATTAACCGTTCTAGAAAAAACGCCTATTCTTTTTCGTACCTTTTTTCAACAATGGAGTCTCACTACTAATTGGATAATTTTTTTTCATTTGATTCCTTCATTCTCGACCGTCTACCCTTGTTCTCAGCTTGTCATTTAATACCCCCTTTTTGTACTATTTCTCTGCCTAGTTTGTCACACCTTCCTTGGTGCTTCACGCTACTACACTTGTAGTGTAGTGTAGTTTCTCTATAATTCCCACATTCTTTTGTGTCTGTTTTATTATTATTGGTACAATTATTCCTTATTTCCAGTACTCTTCTCCCTTCGGTTTTATGCCGTTTAACCCACCTTTACTTTTCTATATTCATTATGGTCTTTTTTACTTCCTCATCCATTATCATTTCTGAAATTCTGTTTGTACTTTATAACATAGCTTTTAGTTTTAGTTTGTTTTGCTGTTTTCTTCATTCTCCTCCTGTTTGGCTGCTTTTACAATTCTTGAACTTTTATTCTTTGCTTTCTTGCGTTGTTCGCTACGCAATATTTTTTATTTAATCTACATTCTAATTCCTTCTTTCGTTCTTGCTTTTCAGAGTTTATTTGTTTCCAAGGCCTAGCTTTATTTTCTGCTGTTCCATCGTCACTCGATCCACACACATTCACTATTGCGCTAGCTTCATTTATTTTTCTGCTATGTACCGCCACTTCTGTAAATATTTTCAAGTTATGCAACCTGCTCCTTCTTTTGATCTCATTTTGTGTATTTCACTATACAGATCAAATGCCGTCCATCAACTTCTACTTCTTCTTATCCTGTTTTTTTTTTCGTTTCGCTAATCGCAAGTATATCTAACTTGACTTTGTTAAATTTTTGTATCAGTAAACTTTTTTCCTTATTTCCTTCCTTAATTTTATTTTATTGTGAATGAATTTTGGTGTTAAATCTCTCTGATTAGCTTAAGTAATTTGAATTTGATGGTTTGTATTCCATTCTGCAACCCAGTGGTTGCGTTTTTTATTAAAAGTTTTACATCAACTTTAGGGATTGTATGACATTGTCATGCGTTAACCAAGTCTTTTTGAGATTTACTAGTAAGTCCATAGCGCCTGACCTGACTTGACCTAAAGAGTTGACAAAATTTTATTTAATACTCTTAAATAATACCGGCTTAGCAGGTCTTTTAGAAGCATTACTCTGGTTTAATTAATTGCAATCCACAGCTTTAGGACCTGACAACCATTGGACTTGTACTGTCCAAGAAATCAGAACTATATTCTTATAAAAGACGTCTTCATACCAAATTAATAAAAGACCTGCTCATTTAAGGATTGTTTTAATTTATTTTAATTTCATTTTTTTAATACTTTGTATATGTGGTTAAACTCTATGCAATGTTTTAAAAATCCTGTTGGATTACAACTTTCTGACAGATGTTCCGACGGTGTTCTACCAAGTTCAGATATGGGATTACCTTGCTCACATTCAGCGATTGTACGATAAATCGTTCTACGGGATATATTTTATTGTTGGAACAGCTGAACAATTTTCACTTTGGGCCAACTAAGTTATAGATACTTTTGGGTGATCTAATCTATATGACATATCGACGCTTTCAATATGCAAACTCACACTGTCAGTTTGTTGACGGATCACTAAGGAACTTTTGTTTCCAAAGCATACTCGGAATTGCATCTCACGTTTTGTTTGTCAACATCAAGAAGTTTGTGCCAACTTATGGGACATGGGGTAAATAAATTTGACAACACGTTTACAGGTATTAAAGGTGATAAACCAACCGTATCAAACTCGAGATTTCTTCTTGGACTCTTTTTTGTAAATTATGTCATTGCTGATCACTTTTTTAGCACTTGGAGTCGCCATATTGAATTCTTGCAAAGCTTTGAAGACCTCTCTATTAGATGGTCAAATGTTGATGGAAATGCCATCAGCCCATCGGGTTCTAATGTTATGCCGGTTTTAAACTGAAGAAGCAGGACATAATTTTTGCTATACCAACGCCTGTTTAGTCAAATTTTATTAACCGATCCGAACGATAATTTCGCTCCGGATAACTAGATCCAAACAGGATATTAGAAGCCATTCGTCCATGAAAATTCATACCTATCGGTCCGTAAACAGTTTTGGTTGTTAGGTCCAATGCAAATATGTAATTTCGGAGATGGGCCGTAACGCCCATGCCCAATTAAAAAACCTCTCTAAATAAATTATAAATGGTGTGCTTGCGGTCCGGACAACATTGTGTGCACGGCCATTTAGGCCTGCCTTGTAATTTCCTACGGTGTAATTTAGTCAACCGATCATCACAGTTGTGGCTCTGAGTTAATAACTTAATAAAGGCATTATAAATACGCTCGTTCGGAACACATGTAGGGCCGGATTACGGTTAGCTGCAAGGAGCGTAAAAAATAGCGCGCGTCTTTTTTTAGATGTAATAAATCGGGGCAAAACTATCGCTCCCCGATGTGCCACAACGATAATTTTAAAACACCTAAACAATAGATCATCAAAATAGATATATAAATTTCCCCTGGACTACAATAAATTCCGGTGTGCTCTATAAAATACTGTCACCGTGCCGCAGGCCCCAAGGCAGGTTTATCGCACTGCATTTAGCTGCAGGGCTCACGATAACATCCAATATGTGTTTTGTTTAAACAAGCACACCGATCAAACCTTTTTTTATCTGATATTCCTCTTTTCTATAGCAGATACTAAAGTGTGCTTAGACCTGTTCAAATCAAAATACCAAGAAACATTTTAGACCCAACGATAGAAAATAACATCAAGGACAAATAAAGTAATTGTGCGACCAGAATTCAAATTCGACGCATAAATTTCATAAAACTTTTTTATTCGTATAATAATAATATGATTTATTTTATTGCATCCATTTACAGGAAAAAGATAGAAAATTACATATACACACTGCTATCGAAAATAGCTATTTTTGCGCTCAAGAATTGAAGCAAGAGCATTTCGCGTTCGAGATACAATCAATATTTTTTTGAAAGCTGCAATAAAATAACTGTATGTATAACAATTTAATTTATATTTGAATTCCTACTGTTTGAATCAGGACATTTTAGGTGCGGTGACGTTGCCTGTCATAACTATAGCAACCCAACAAACAAAACATTGTTTAAGTAAGAATTTAGGATGGCAATGCCATCTGTCAGCATTACACTGACATGATGACAAAGCCATCTAGCTGCCTTAACGGGTACTACTTCCTAAAGGAAGTGATCTCTACCCTGACAAACTGGTATGCAACTGCAAACTTCAATTTGACAGCAGGCCCCCACGGCACTTTTTGCTAGCGGCAAGAACCGACATACATTAAAATGCATGTCTATGCTGTGCTGTCTGCACCTCAACCAACTGCAGATAGATCTATTTCGCTATCATTACAGCTCATCAGTGCAGTTTAGGTCTAGTGTAGACAGCACAGCATAGAATTGGTTTTGTTTATATACCAAAGCAATGGTATGATGTAAGTAAGAATTTAGGATGTAGTACCCGTTAAGGCAGCTAGGTGGCTTGGTCATCATGTCGGTGTAATGCTGTCAGATGGCATTGCCATCCTAAATTCTTACTTACATCATACCATTGCTTTGGTATATAAGCAATTTTAAATATTTTTTGTCAGAAAAAGTAATTTCAAAATTATAACATATTGTAATTACTCATATTCTAAAGGGTGTGAAAGAGTGTTTAATTGAAAATAAGCTCGGAAATGCAGAAGAATATTTACTAGGAGAAGTACCTATGGAAGCGGGGCAAAATGCTGTTTCACAATTAATCCCCCAAAAATCGTCGAAACAGTACGAGATCGCCTACAACGAATTTAAAGCATGGTGTAGTTCAGAGAAAATTCAAAAAGTGTCCCTAGCGGTATTACTGGCATATTTCAAACATAAAATTAATAAAGTTAAACCTTCGACACCATGGTCGATATATTCAATGCTAAAATGTACAATGAATGCTAAAGAAAATGTAAATATCAGAAAATTTTCGAAACTGACGCCATATTTGAAAAGCAAATCAGTTGGATGCCGTCCAAAATCCAGAATTCTAACGAAAGAGAGATTTTTACAAGAGGCACCTGATAGATTTCTGCTAGAAAAGGTAATTCAAATTAATATAAATCTACTGACTTATTTAATTCTGAGCAACTTTTCAGGTCATTTTAATTATTGGTGTTTGCGGAGCTTCGAGAAGAGATGAGCTACTGAAAATAACAACAGATGATGTGGAAGACAAAAATTCAATTATTATTATTATAAGAATTCCTGATCCCAAAACTCATACTCCAAGACGTTTTGAGATTTCAATTCCAAACCAAACGAAGATATGCCGCAATACGTCCAGCAGTTACTACATGTCGAAGATTTTTTGTTAAGTATGTCAAAGAAAAATGTGTCTACTAAGTGGTTGGCGTCAACAATATAAGAAATAGCAACGTATCTCAATTTGCATCATCCAGAAACTTATACAGGGCACTGCTTCAGACGTTCTTCCGCCACTCTGTTAGCCGACGCAGCCGCCGATATTATCACGATTCAATGACATAGGGGTGACGATCTAGTACGGTAGCGTACGATGATAAGTTTTTATAGTTTAGTTTAGTTTATAGTCTCATATAATAAATAATTACTATTGGCACCGCTAGATGGCATTGCCTGCAAGAAGCAATTAGTGGGATGTACCCCAAAAGTTAGATCGGTCGTATCCAAGTCAAAAAGAATCGAAAACATTCAACATGACGACGGTGCAGCAATCAGGGAACCCATAGTTTGCGCTTACTCCAGTCATGCTTAAGTGGTCGTAATCGTTTAAAGTTGAAAATTTTCGACGACCGACGCCACCCCCAGCCCCCTTCTATGTGTAAATCCCACGAAAACAGCCGCCCGACAAATTAGCTCAGGGCGGCGGGTGGCGGTCGAAACTAATTTAAATTAAATCCTAGTGAATTGCCACGGACTCGCCCTTCTCGGTGTAGGCGACGTGTCAACGTCGCGCCGCTTAGAGAAAATGGAACTCGAGTTAKTTGACAATTTAAATGAAATCCTCGCGAATCACCATGACGACGGCGGGAGGCGAGAGATGCGKGCGGTAGCAGTTGGCGAAAAGAAATTCGCGATTTTGGAAATCGCGTTTTTTATCGTTGGTTGGTTGTTAAGAGTTCTCGTTATCCATTACGATTTTTTTTTAATTTCCATTTGCGTCTCTCGATTTTTTTTGCTGTTTTAAACATTTATTGCCTCTTCTTGAAGCTTCCTCCTATTTTTCTGTCTGGCTAAACCATAACTCCTCCATTAGCTGWGCTTTTGATTAGTTATCTAGAATAAAATATTAGTAGAAAAATAGATGACAGTGCCATCTGTCAACAATGAACTGACACGATGACAAAGCCACCTAGCTGCCTTAATAGGTACTACTTCCTAAAGGAAGTGACCTGTAATCTGACAAGATGGCATGCACCTGCACATGGGCGTACCCAGCTTTTGGTCTAGGGGGAGGCAAAACAGGAACGTCCTGTAGAGTATAATTCAACATAAATAGAAATAATAAATGTTTATAAGATATAGGTACTTAAATAATTAATGAAGTATTTATTCCATGAATATGTTTTCTATGTACTGATCATACAAAGCCCCTTTATTACTAATTCCGTTATTGATGAACTCAGGTGAGGCGCATTCAGTTGCATCGCTCTCGCATTTAACAAAAAATGAGTTGATACATTTTATTTGTGACAATAAAGACCCGTGTTCCACATAATGTATAATCATAACATACGAAGTACCAAAGGAACATAAATAAATAATGTCCTACTAATAGGAACACGATTTCTGATTCAGAATTAACCGATGTGCTTTTAGTACAGTTTCAACTTCTCACACCAGAAGCTTTAGAAATTTAAGCTGGGAGTTCATGTGTATAGGTGCTATAAATACAATTGTACTAATTTTTACTCCCCATGGAAAGAGACTCGATGGATAACTAACATTATTAAAACTCAGAACGGCAAATGCCTCGGCATTATGCGTCAAGCCAACTTTAGATCGCCAGTTCATTGCTCTCAAAAATTAACCGACTACTTAATATTTTAACCAAATTAAGCTTCATTTAAATAAACTGAAATATATTTAATTGCATTTTTAACAACACACCGGGTTTTAATTCGTACTGATAATGCTTTTAATGGATTCCTAAAACTTATATTAAATAAATTGACTGTCATAAACGTGAGTTAGGATGGACTTTTAGTTTTGTTTTGTTTTTTTGTATTAATTATTAAAATGTAATGTAAATTTAGAAATTTGCTAGAAAAGTTAGAGTTATCACCGAATATATGACAGATTCTGATGTGAATCCTTATAACAGTAGTTAGTTGAACAATCTTTATAGGAACAGGTAGAAGAGCTGAACTAAGCAGAAATCGTGTTATGACTTATCCTGACCAAGATAGTCTTTTAAAGCTATATCCGCCCTAAGACAACGATTCATAACAAAAAGAATGTTGCAGTTACAGCTTCAAAAGGCACATGCCATCGTTTAAGCTTGGAAACCATTTGACAACGACTTATTACAGAAGGTCATTTGCAAGGGTCAAATATGAGTTCTGGATGAAAATTGTGAAATACACTTGCCCATAAATTTTACTGTATTTACAATTTTGTAAATAAGACAATTTTTAGGTGTACACACATAATTAACCAGCTAAATGTATGGAAAATTGGAAGAGCCCAGAGT
The DNA here is from genome assembly GCA_025024175.1 of Rhyzopertha dominica. Lineage (NCBI taxonomy): Eukaryota > Metazoa > Arthropoda > Insecta > Coleoptera > Bostrichidae > Rhyzopertha > Rhyzopertha dominica. Next base: position 29,764,350 of record QCXZ01000053.1, read on the forward strand.
TGGCAACCCAGGTCCAGGCGGGGGGGGGGGGGGGCAGCCGCCCCCCCTTCGGTGCGCCCATGCACCTGCATACATCAATATGATAGTAGCCCCCAAAGCAATTTTTGCAGGCGGGTAAGAACCGACATACATAAAAATGCATGTCTATACTATGCTGTCTGCACTGCAACCAACTACAGGTAGATCTATTTCGCTGTCATTACTGCTCATTAGTCGTCCAATGCAGACAGCATGGCTTAGAACTGGTTTAGCCAATATACCAAAGGCTTGGTATGACGTTAGGTAGAAAATAAATGGCAGTGCCATCTGTCAAAAATGAACTGACACGACGACAAATCCACCTAGCTGCCTTAATAAGTACTACTTCCTAAAGGAAGTGACCTGTAATCTGACAAGTTGGCATGCACCTGTATTCATCATCCTGACAGCAGGACCCACGGCACTTTTGGCTCACGGACATAAACTGACTTGTATTTTTATGTTATTCAAAATAACTCAAATAATATATATTTTCAGTTCTCATCGACCATATATTATGAACCTTATGTTTGGATATGGTTGCTAGATAGAAAAGAATCCAGTACAGTAGAGGATAAGAGGATTAATCTCAGATTGGGCAGAGATTTCAAAAACCCAAGAGATATTTGATGCCATAATAAAAAAATCTCGGATTATTCTGCCAGGCGGAGCTGTAAATCTAATATTGATCTGTTTTTTTTGCAGACTTATTGATATCTCAACATCACCCGATTGTGCTGGAGTTGCATCATCAAACAGCTGTAATAGTGAACGTTTGTAGCGCAGACTGAACAAATCTATGGATCCCATCGACACCTGCTTGTTATTGTCATGTTCTTGGACAAAAAAAAAGCTGAATTCCTAATGGAAATATTTTTTGCCACAATGTTGTAGGGCAAAAAATTTTAATGTATGTACAAGGTTTTGTCCTTATAAATTAGTGATGCTTCTGGTGCTCTTATTTTTAGGGGTAGAAAAAACCTTTCAAATGAAAGATGTAGAACTGTTTACAAGTTATAATAAACTTAACATAGCAAAATCGAAAAAAATGACCGAATATCAAAAAGAGATTTTTGTCTTGAAATACTGCGACAAAAAGCACACATTAGGTTGTATTTGCACAATATTTCTGGTCACACAATACCACCATATCCAGTTGAAGAATACGGCAATCTAATATGGCAATATGGCGGTTCGAAATTACCTGAATAACTTTATAGATTGGAAATTGAATGGCCAGCCAATCGCCCGGTTTTGACAGTCTTAGATTCCTTTTTATGGGGTTACTAAAAAAAAACGTTATTTACAGTGAAAGTCGACCTAAAATTGAAAATAATTAATTGCATAGACACTTTAAACGAAGAAAAATCTTATTTTATTGCCAATGTGATAAACAAAATCGAAGACGGTTACAGCAAATAACAAATGTATTATTAATAATGACGAACACATCAAACAACTATAAAACATAATTTGTTTAATACCTCACCTACGATTTTTAATTGAGATTTAAAGATTTAACAATGGTATTTGACAACTATTTATTGGTTTGTATTTACCAAGTATCCATAGTTACCCAGCTGTTTCATTTAAATTATGGCAATTCTTGATTCCTATTTTGTCAAAAAAACATTTAAATCGTATATTTGACATGAAACATTTCGAAAACGGCTGCTTTAAATATTGACTATGCATATATTTTTGAAATCAGGAGACTCTTAGAAAATCTTATACACGATGTTTCACGAATGATAATGACCCTGATGAAATTAAAAATGCAACCCAAAATACATTTGCAGAGGTAACATTGATAATCGTTCATCGTCTTGAGAAACAAAACGTAGAGATCTGTATAAATTCATAAATTTTGACACAAACTTCAGTCATTTGCTTTAAGTAAATGGTATTGTAAAACAAATTTTATTTTTGAAAAATGTTTATTCAATAACATTAATGTAACAAATGCTCAAAATGTCGCCCCTCGCTGTTTTCACAAGCTTGAATTCGTGCTCAAAACGATCTTTTAACATGCATTAACATTTCTGGAGAGATGGTTCTAAATGCATCACGTATTTTATTTTCTAAATGTTCTACACTTTCAATTGGTGTTTGGTATACTTGCTCTTTTACCATTCCCCACAGAAAAAAATCCAAAGGAGTAAGCTCCGGGTTTCTCGGTGGCCAAGGATTAATTGAACCTCTTCCTATCCATCGGTTAGGCAAAACCAAATCAAGATGATTTCACACTATTCTATGATAATGCGCAGGTGCCCCATCTTGTTGGAACCACAGATCTTGTCTTAGTTGTAAATTTGCATTTTGCAGAAGTACCGGTAAAATGTTTCTTAACAAATTTAGATAAGTATTGCCGTTTAAACTATCGCGAAAAAAATAAGGCCCAACAATTTGATTCCCCAATATTCCGCACCAGACATTCGTCGAGTAGATAGTTTGCAAACGTCCTTCTCGAATCCAACGTGGATTTTCTTGCGCATAGTAATGCATGTTATGTTTGTTAACTCCACCATTATTAGAAAATCTTGCTCCATCTGAGAAGCAAATGTTGTCATAAAATCTCACATTCAGATTTTGGTGTTCCCGAGAAAAGTTACAAAAAGCCAGTCTTTTAGGATAATCTGTCTCCTTTAAGGCCTGAACCAATTGCAAGTGATACGGATGAAATTGCGATTGCCTTTAATTATTCGGTGTACTGAAGACAGACTGATACCGGTTGCTCTTGAGACTACCCTTTGACTAATATGAGGATTTTCATCAATCATTTCCAATACTCTAATTTCAGTGTCAGGGCTTGTTGCTGATGTTTCTCTTGACTTTTTCAGTGGTGGCAAGTTTGTCCTTAAAGTCAATTCAAGTCTCTTGAAAATTGTATCGGTAGAAGCTCTTCTATTTGGAAAACGTTGTCTGTATGGACAGTAGCGGAAGCATTTTTCTTGCATTCACCATAAATCGAAATCGTATCTGTTTTTCATGATTTGAATACATTTTGACTTTTAATAAATACAGTGACAGGAACCATAGCGCATAGCCGTCATGAATTCCCAATTTATTTTTAAAATAATACCATCATGTAAAATAACCACATTGGCTATGATAATGTTTTTTTTGTTGCATTTTTAATTTCGTCAGGGTCACTATCATTCGTGAAACATCCTGTATAAGGCAAGTGTTCCTTTAAAAAAAAGTTAGGTTAGGTCATTTTTTTTCTTTTGCTAACTTTCCAAAAACATATTCTTATAGCTTGTAAAAAAATTTCTAATAATTCATTTATTTTCTGAATGAACTAGGCTGGCTCGTTTAAAAAATTACCCTGTATTCTCGGCATCTAATCAGCTACGGCTCGGAGAGTCACTAATGCCAGAAGGATATTGATAAAAGAATCGCCCGTCCAGCCAGCTTTGTTTGTGGGCCATCTAGACAAAACGCCCAGGAACAATAAGCCAAATGAACCGTGGAATGTTTCTATTATTTAACCCGCCGCGATCGCTCCGTGAATGGGTGTTAATTTATACACAATGCCACAACATCGCTGTTGTATTGTGCCTTCAAATACTCGGACAGAAATTATTAGCATCAAGATATGGACCCCGGCGCTCCTTTTCATCTTTCGTCGTCCGGCAACGGCGAAATAACGCGCGCATTGTGCGGCGCGACGTCGACATCCGCGATCGAATTATCAGAAGTGGGATGAGCGAATCTTGGCCGCGGCATTTTCGCCGCGTCCCGCTCATATTTTTCCATTACATTATCTATATATGCCGGCTGAACTAAATCAGCGTTATCAGCGGCGACCGGGACGAGCTAAACGAGGAATAACAGCTGGAACGTGACGCGGTCCTTAATGCAATTTTTACGGGACGCCCCCAGTAACTCATCTTTCAATTCCGGGAAAGCGCGGCTGCCGGAAAACTTACTAGATCGAAAGAGCCGCAGATGGCTGGGGGCAAGATGGCGGCATAATGCGCGTTCGGGTTTAAAGATTGATTCGGTTGAATTTTTGATCTAGATCGCTTTATCGCAAAGTAGGATTCAGTTTTTAAAAGTAACGGAAGCATTAATTTCAAAAACAAAATCTTTGCTCAAATTTTGGTTTTTTTTTGCTATTTCGACCATTTATGAATGAACAAATAAAAATGTTTGAAAATTATTTTCGCGATACAATACTTCCCATCCGTTGGATGCTGTGGAAGTAAAAAAGAAAAAATGCTTAACTAAATTACCATGAATTAGGTGCTTTTAACAGAAAGTTTCTTAAACGTTTTATAAAACAACCCAGATTATAGTTTTTTTGAAGGGATTCATTCAAAGAATTAAACAACTTGGCAGCATAAACGAAAAAGAGCGCTGAAACAAAGCCGTCCTATGCCTAGGAATTGTTAGAGACATAGGCTTTCGTATATCCAAAATTATGTACTGCATTACGTGGAATTAACTTATTATGCTGATATCTAGGCAAAGAAGTGCCGAGTACTCTTGTTATGGACAAAAGAAAATGGTACTTTAACAAGTCAAGCCATAATAACTGTATAAAAAAATCGATATGTGATTGTACTTTTCTTAAGTTGTTAATAAATCTGCAGCAAGTGTTCTGAATTTTCTGAAACCTATCACAGTTAAGAACATTAAAACAAGGAAAGTAAACTACATCACAATATGAGCCTTTAGACATAATTAAACTTCTCACACAACTTTTTTCTCATTGCATATAGCAATTTCTTTCAGCTTAAAGAAACATTGCTTGCTTACCTCAGAAACCTGTTCAGTAAACCTTAAATTTTCGTCAGCAGTTAAGTCAAGGACCTTGACAAAGGGGGTAAAATAATTGTTTTTACCATTTACAATTATTAGCAGATTTGTCTTCAAAAAATCTTTAATACTTTTTCTGACAAACAAGTAGCAGCTTAGATTATCTTATACATTTGTGTGTCATCAGCAAAGCTCTGTACCTTTGATGGTGTGACAATGTTAAGCATATCAGCAGTATATGGTAAAAATAACAGTGGTCCAATCATGGAACCCTGTGGCACACCAGACCGTATTAACTTCGCTGTCGAGAGATGATTATTTAGATGTAAGTGTTAACATCTGCAGTCTAAACAGTTAGTTTTCAATGAACTTGCAGGCAAGATTATCAAATCCGATTTACATTTTGCTACTAACAGTTTGTGGCTAATGGTATCAAACGCTTTGCTAAAGTACAAAAACACTGGTACGGTAGCAAGTCCCTCGTCAAATGCTCTAAGAAAGTTATCCGTCATTTCGGCTAAAGCTGTAGCACAACTGTATCTTCGTCTAAATCCAGAATGGTGCAAGGGTAGGAATTTTTTTTCATTGAAAAAGTTAAAAAGTTGTTTGTGGATAACCTCTGCAAGAGTCTTTGATAGTACTGATATACTATTTATAGGTCTAAGTTCGTTATAACATACAGCATTCGGAACTTTACGAAGAGGAACTATGTAGGCCCTCCTCCAAGATGTAGGGAAAAAACCTACCTAAATCAAAAACTAATTCCTCAATTTCTAACAACCTTTCAACTGTCAACGAAATGAACAATTATTTTATTGATAGTGTTCCTGATCTGACACTACACAATAATGTTTAGACTCAATTGTGTTCAAGCACAATAAAAAGTTCTGTTATACAAAAGTTTTAAAATTTACGACTGTGGCCGAGTCTTACATATTGCGCATTATATGTTCTATAAAAACTAGGGCTTCAGACGCGGACCAAATCAACATAAAAATGATTCATGTGCATGTACCTTTTCTATTACCAATCATAAAGCGTATAATAAATTTTTGTGTAGAACACTCCATTTTTCCAAGTTGCTGGAAGTGTGCTATGGTTGTCCCTTTGCCAAAAATTGGTAAACCTGAAGTATTGGAACGTGTTATTGCTATTCAGTTGAAGTCTCATATGACCAAACAAAATATTCTACCGAACAATCAGTCCGGAATCAGGTTACAGCTTGTCAATATTATACATGACATGGTTTCTGAAACCAATCAAGGGAAACTTACAGTTTTAGTATTGCTTGATCATTCAAAGGCTTTTGATATGATTTCCCATGAACCGTTGGCAGAGGCGTACCGCAGTGTTCTATCTTAGGGCCTATGTTATTTGTCATATATACTTCTTATTTGGTTAATGGGCTAGTCCCACTTTATGAAATCCGTTTTCGGACATCAATTCCATTGACTCGTGCCAATGCACTCTTTTATCTACCGCGTCGCGAACTAATGTTTTGATGCATTCACCAATTAACACTGTGTCGCAATTGTGAGCAGTGATGGGCGTTTACGCGTAAATTATAATTTTCTACATTACCCGCGTAGAAAATGTAGATGAAGCATCTTGGCGTAGATTTTGAGTAGAAAATATGATACGAGTATATTATGGCTATTGTATATTAAGTGTATTGTGCAAATTATTTTGTTCCAATTTCCCTGTTTTATGGGTCAATTCTTAAAAAATTTTTATAATATTTATATTACAAATTTGCATAACTTATTTTCGAGCTTATTTTAGTAAGTCATCAGAATACCCAAACGGTTTTCTTACTTCTTTGAGACAAAACATGCGTTTCGAAATCTTTTCTTCTACGAGTATATTAGGTATAATAGGTAGCATATGAAATAGCCCGTCTTCTTCCGTTTATAGACAAGAAATATAATAAAATCATAGTTTACAGTCATTTAAGAACCCATTGACCGATTGAGGGCTCCAAAGCACGCTTGTACCTTCCGGCCCTAACAACTGTATGCCGAAACAAGTTATTGTTGTTTAACGTGTGTCTAGTTATTTTATTTACAACGAAGTAGTATTTTGTTTAGTTAGGAAACAACAAAAATAATAATATACAAAATAATACTGTAATTTGAGGCATTTAGAGCTGTTAAAAGTACTAAATATTACTAGTTTGCTATCTACATAATGTTATTTTCTACAGTAGACTTTTAAAGTAGAATATTACATAGTTTACGCGTAGATAATGGCGTAATCTACATGGAGTATTCTACGCTCCCATCACTGATTGTGAGGATTTGCACGAAGATTTTGACATTTTCTATATTACAATTAATGAGATAAAATCTAAATTATCAGCTGTGTAGTAATGTACTGATGTCTTTTTGCTATATGTTTATAGGTTTTTGCCGGAACACACATTACTATATAATAATAACAGCAAGTTCCAGAAAGGAAGCTTGTTGATTGTTGCGAAATCTAGTGTAGTCGTGAATATATTTGGATTGTAATTCGCATGCCACAAAATAAATTCTCTTCCATCGATGTGTCGCAAGGCAAAAAAGTGGCAGATACTGGCCCAACCAGATATCAATAACCCACTCGTAAGTTCCGATCGCGCATCTATTTATATCCCAATCCAATTCCAGATGCAGCAGATCAAGGGACCCGCGCGCAATCCAAACAAAATCAGTTTCGTTTCGGCGCCCATCCGCGACACAAAAATTCAATCAGCCCCAACAGATAATAAACTAATGCACACATCATCTGTCATACCCACTTGATTTATCTGTGGGCAAACACGGCGAATCCAAAAAAACAATAATTGTAACAAGCGGCCGCGGCATATGGCGGCTTTTGTCGTCACGAGAGGACCTCTTCGCTTTGCGGGGTTGCCAGACCCGCTACTGTCGAAGTAGCCTCTTGATTGACTCAAAGTCAATTAAATAAGCTACAACAGAATATTTTTTCTATTTTTAATTATAAAATGACAACCACAATTCAAAAAGTATTTGGAAAATTCGCGATCCTGCCTTCTAAAAAAAAATAATAATTGTCCTCATTCTTTTCTAAGTATGTAGGTATATCATGAATTATATTTTCATTTATATATACTGACATAAGTCACTACGCTATAAGATAAAGAGAAAAATACGATTAAAATGATATAGTAGACATAGGTCATCTAATTGCATTTAATAACAAATAATATGACAAGTCAAAGGCAAAATTCAGAGTGGAAACTGCATTTATCAAATCCCCACGATGGAAAAAAAACATAAAGCTGAATGTCATCAGCATATATATGATAAATACAGTTAGGTAATGTCAGCTTACCTAACAAGATGGATGTCTATACAAAGACAGTAGTGGACACCGAATAGATCCCTGTGGGACACGGACACCCATATCCACCGACGATTGTCATCTAGACTTGCAGTCCGTTTACTAACACTCAAATAGAAGCGAAGAACTCCACAGCAGTAGTGCCACGGCCAGAATAATGTAGTATACTCAGAAGAAGTCTGAAGTTAACCAGGATTTAATTCTCATTGCGGTATAAAAAGTGAAAATAGTTGATCCTCTAGTTTTGTTTTATTAGCAAATTCAAATCAGACCCTACTGCTTGGGAAGTAACCGCAGAGAGATAATTGTCGATACTATTAACATCTGATAAGTGATCAGGAAAGGGAGAAGCTTTCTTTTACAGTGTTTGATTTCATAACTTTATCAACAGCTTCAGATTGTCCGTCAACCATGACAATTCGTGAAACCGCAGATTCTCCTTTCAGTAAATGGCCGGCGTGGTATGTTAAATAATAAACTAACGGGATCCTTCCTTATACACCATTTGAAGGGCCAGAACTACTTACATTTTCTTCAACAATATTTTGAAGACACTAGCGCAGATCAGTGGTTTCAAGAAAATGGAGCAGGAGTTCATAACTCACAAATTATTACGCAGTACTTGGACGGATGACTTCAAAACCGCTGGATAGGAAACTACCCGTCAAATATTACTTACTATATCTACCACGTCTACGCATAGTTTTTGACGTAGCTTTTAGTTGCCACGTTGTAGCCATATGTATTTAGTTAAATAAAACAGATACTCTAACCTAGAAGTTTAGTAAAATTCAGACAATATAATGCTACGCAGTAAACTACAATATGAATGGAAGTAATTTTCTTGAACATTGGGCAGAGGGTTTGTTGCTGGTGGTGGTGTAAAAGTGGATAATTTTAAGTTAAACAATCAGAACGATATTTCAGCAAATTAACTGTATTAATTATTAATTATTATCAATCTTGTTAAAATTTATATGGTTAGTGCTTATTTAATGTAGTTTATAGATAAAACTACATCCCGTAATTAACAAATATCTGCAGCTTTTGACGTAGTATTTACGTCCATTCCTACTTCTGAACCCTGATTAGCTTTCAGGGAATCATTTTGCGAACAAAGCCATCTGGTTATTGTTGGCAATAGCTCAAATTTAGCCCGGCGCCTTTCATTAATTTTTAATAGCCAAATCTTTTGGAAAACGCGAAAAGCAGCCCAATCTGGTAACCCTGCCGCTTGGTCGGCGATCCTCGCGTCTTGAGTTGGGCGTAGCCTTCCGCCAGCACGCCTCTGGTTCCTTAGCAACGGGCGGCGATCGGGGACCCCTGAGCGGTCGCAGTTTAGCAAAGCGGCTTCCCCCCACCACTCGGAACGCTGTTCCTTAAGACGGATGGACGTAAGGGGAAGAATCGCGAGCGCCGGTAATTGTTAAACGGAGGTGTAAATTTGACGGGCTTGATAGGATGGTTAATTCGTTTCGGGGGTCCGTTTTGAATCAATGAGACGGACGATTCTTTTACGTGGGGTACGAGGAAGTTGAATTCGTGGCGTCGCTGGCGATTGCCAAAACGGAGATTAGTTTTCGAAGCACTTATGGCGTTTTTTCGCTTTTAGATTTATAGGCGAAGTTTTATGTGGCGTGACAAAGAAAAATTGCCGTAAAACTTCGTCGTAATCGTTTACAATCGACCAGTTTTTCTTTTGTCACAATACGTCAGTGCTCATTTCGTAAAATGCTTTGGAACGCTAGTAGCATTTTACTGATGTGACTTATTTTCTATGCAATACAATTTTTCTTTTTATTTTATTGCTTTTCCTGAGGTTTATAGCGCAGTGCGTGCCCCCCTAGCGTCCTATAGTTGAACTATTAGGCCTTCCATCCTGTAGTAGAGCCGGGTCTAGAATCGATAATAAACCAACGACTATAGCACCACCTAATGGCGAATACCTAGGAACGTACAACAGCTGTTACTGAAAACCAACAAAAGATGGCCAAAATTTGATGTCTTTTTGTAGTGGTATTACAGTCGAATAACCTGTATCGGACCAAGAAAAAACTGCATTTAAATTAAAGAGGTAAAAAAAGTTTATACTTTTTTATTCAAATTTCTATTAAGAAAATGGGGTGTAACATAAATTATTGTAACACAAGAATATTTAAAAAATAGGCCTTTCTCCCCCAACCTACAATTTAGAGATAAATACGGATGAACTGATAATAAAAATTAACAAGTGTTAATACATTAAAATCCTTTCTCAATTAACATTTTTTTAGCTAGTTTTTATATTCGCATAATGAAAAAGGATTTACACATACGTTGAAATTGTGAATAAGGAGCATAAAATGATGCACAAATCACTAAATTAAAGTGTATGTGTAGATAAAGAAGTTTTAATCCTGCTATAGATTACCTTCGACAACTTGTTACCTATATGCATGTCCAGCGCATCAGAAAGGGTTGTCAATTATAACACCGACATAAGCAATTTCCACCCACTACAATTATTATATCTCACTTAATTTGCTTAAGCACAGTGTTACTACCAAATAAAACGACTTTATATTTACCACGATTCAAAATTAATAAAAGCTTAGTCACTACTTTATCCAATTGCACATCAGCAATCCCCAGAGTCAAATGAATGGCATAATTAAATATTTACAGCATGCATAGGTAATAATTTTAATGTGCTTTAAGTATCCCGGAGAGAAAAACAACGGCCCAACAATGGTCCCCTGCGGAATCCCTGAAGAAATTTAATTTATCACTTTATTCGGAAAGTTTCTGTCTCAAATAAGTTTTAAGACATAAATTACTTTTTTCTCCAAAATTCAAAATGCGAATTTTAATTCACTGTATTAAAAATACCTACAGGCGGAGCGTTTGCGGCTAGCCATCGTCAGTATCAAAAAACAGAAAATGAAATTTCTACTTGAACTACGTTTTATAAGTACTTTCTAGCTACCACAGAAAATGACTACATAAAATATTTGTCAAATATGAGAAACAAAAGATTTTTTCGAGCCAAAAATTCTGTGTTTGCAAGAATTGAGGTTGCATATACTTTTATTATGTCTTCACGTGTTAAGACGTTTTATAAATAAGTATATTGAGAAATAGGTAACCTTATAAGCTTTTACCTATGTTATCAACAAGCTCATTTACAATATTCTACATTATGCAACTAATGTTGCGTAGTAGTTGACAATTGGCACCAAGAGATGGCAGTATCGGACCTGTGATAGCTATTCTCCCCAGTATTCGAGGGAGACTGTTCAATATAAGCTCCGGCACAACAACAGCAAAGCATACTTACCTGGCGTAGGGATTACCGTGATCAATAAGGCGGTTTCCCCAGGGTGAGGCCCTTCCATTGCACTACGGTCGGGCTGACCCCTGCGATTATCCCTAATGTGGATAACTCGGGCGCGTAATTTTTGGTAGTCGGGACTGCGTACGCGCTGTCCCGGTATATTCGAATTAAACATGGTTTATTGTATATTATCTTGATTCATATTCTCCACTTTTATTTAATATTTTGTTCACTAATAATGCATTAAACGATCACTTAGTTATTAGGTTAATTATCGATACTTACTCGTATCGATCAGTAGACCACCAGTAAATACAGGGTTCGCCAAATGTCAGTTTACCGATTTGCAAGTTAACAAAAACACAATGATAGTATACAAAACTTATAGCTTATTATTTAAAAAAACGATGCAAAATAAAGTTTATACCCTACATTTTGTGTTCAAACTGTAAACCACCTCCATCGATGCATTTATGGCATCCCTTGCGCACTGTAAACAGATCTTTCTAAAGAATTCTGGGTTGGCACGGACATATTCAAACTCTTCAGTCTTCTCTTTTAAGTTCTATAGATCCCGTATTGGGGGCCGGTTTCTCTTCTCTTTGCTAAAGTTGATATGAGTTAAAATTAACCCAATAACCACGATAACACTTTAAATTGTTGAGGTATGTGATTGGTTTAGATTTTTAAAAAACAGGCTTGATTTTAGCTTAAAATAGAGAAGAGAAACCGATCTTTGGGTAACATCACAAGGCGTTAAGTCCGACGACTGTATAGGGCATTCGATTCTTCTAATTACCTACTATCGCGCGTTTCTACCGGGTTTGCTAGCGTAAACTGATTTTTATCGCACCCTGTAAATAGTTGCAACTTGCAAGTATGTGTATTTAACAATATGGTTATTACTCAGAATTCATGACTTACCAATTATTTCGAGCTAATGTTTGGAAATTAATGTGGACTATGATAGTTCACATCATATCTAAGTAACCTTAGGTTGCAAAATCGACTACATTTCGTCGTTCTGTCATTCAAAAGTTCAACGAGAAAGTTTTGAATGTTCAGGTTTGTCGTGAGAGGGTCCAAAAGAACTATAAAAGAGAAAATAAAGTTGGGGGACAGTTTTTCATCATTGTCACGCCTTTCTTTTAGAGTTTCACGGAGGACCATCATTGGACCGTTGTTTTTTTTCTGTATATGTGCTAACATTTCTACAGAATAAGTCCTTGCCCAGTTCCAACGCCTTCTCAGGATGTTGTGAAGGCGCTGAGAGTTCTCAAACGATTTAGTGTGCATCATTTATTACGCGGTAAATCAAATCCTGGTACTTGTACCGCTGGATCAGTTTCGTGAAGAATATCCTCTTTCCAAATTGGCTTTCGGAAACACAGGCGCTCAGAAGGAAGGTACATTCTGCAGATCTTGTAAAATTGGATATAAATCAAACAGATCATGTTTATGAGAAGTTCTGTATTGAGTACATATTTACGTCTTATAACTAGAGGAGTTATATTTGGTAAAAAAAAGAGGCAGGCAAGGTAAAGCTGTAGATTTAATCGTGCCAAAACTGATATCATTGCAGTGTACAGTTGTGAGTCTACTTTGGAAGCATGTGCTCTATTTATCCAAACAGGACAACAGTATTCCGTACGTGTCTTAAAAATTAAAAACGTGTCCATAGTAACACCAAGGTATTTTGGATAGAAATTGTGTTTGATTTTTAGGTCACTAAGAACCACTTTTAATTCCAAACTCTTGGTCAAATTAAAACAAAAGACTTCTATTTAAAAAAAAATTAAACGCAATCCCCACTTTTCAAGATAGTTATTCATAGTTGACAGATTTTATTAAATTCGGATGGAACCTGACCTGAAATAAGAATGTCATTGGAAAATGAAAATAACCAGTTCAATACCAAACTCTCTAGATATATTCCATAAAAACTAGCAGGTTTTCGAATCTTCACGAAAGAGAAAGCCATCTTAGTTCCGCCATATTAAAAGACTTCGATATATTCTGAAGGTGGAGATATCTTCGCTGTTTTAGCAATGTGTTCTTCATTCTTCAAATTTCTTCATTATTCAACTTAACTATATTTGATCATATTGACAAGTCTAGAAGCAATAACATTTGGAGAAGTTTTTGGTGTCTGATAAGAAGATTGTGTTGTAGTATCAAGTTTCCTAAGCAGATTCCAACTACTTCGACTGAATATGTGAAATTCATATTCTTCATGGGGACAATGGAAATTTTCCTTTTCTTGAAACGTTTAGTTGGTGCAAAAGTTCATGAGCAATAGCAGGTTTGGGAGGAGGTTTATAAATCTTGTACAACGCGTTAGATTCTTTCGACCAGCTGTATTGCTTTTTGATATGCTTGCGCGGAAAACCATGGTAATGTTTTTTCATTTGTATTATTCTTACCTATAGGACCTTGTTGGAAATAAGAGTTAATTGTTGTTATTGTAGTAAGAAATAGGGATGCCGCGGGTACTCGGCCATTACCCGTTATCCGGCCTATCCGGCCAATTATAGCACATACCCGGTTTAGCCGGATTTTGTTTCCTATCCGGCCGGATTTTAGAGATAAGTAACGACTGCAATACAAAATTAACCCTTTATTCTTTATCCAACTATAATAACACATGAAATAAAAACATTTTCTTAAATAAATAGCTGAACACACATAAATAATGTACTACAAAAGTAAACTTTATAATTTATAATCAAATAATGGCAAGTTATGATGTAAAAAAATTAGTTGTTCTCCATTTTCTGGCAAAAGTCTGTTTCGCTTAGCTTCATAAACATTTCCAGCTTCTGAAAACAATCGTTCGCTGTATACGGTACTGGCTGGTGTATACAAATACTTGCGATGACAGCTCGGATAATGCGGACAAATCTAATTTGAATTTGGGCTCGGATAAGCCGGATCTCGGATAACTGAGACTCGGATAGTCGAGACTCCAGTGTATGCATATTTACCCACGCTTCAGTATTTGTCTACAAGATAAGTTATTTGCGACTTACCCATATCGGTAACAATAGAAATTGGTTGACTGTCTACTGCAGTCATCCTGCCAATTGCATTGTGTAGTTCTTTGGCCCTTTTGTCATTTATATCCCACTTTTTTATTTTCAAATAGTCATCCACTTTGGTTTGCTTTACACTTGATGTAGTTAGTGTTCCCAGTTCGTGTTCTTCGGACAACGGTTTAATTTTTACATAAAGTTCTGGATGCTTATGTTTCACATGCTTAAGTAAAGCAGACGTAGACGCTGCCTTTCCCACCCCTCCTCGAGAAATTCTTGTTTTGCATGTTGTACATACTGCTTTTGTATTATCCGCTTCATCTACATCAAAATAACACCAAACTTTGCTTTTTGTGACCATATTCTTTTACTATTGCACTAATAAAACTTGTCGCCTGTCTGTGCACGTTAAGAATTCTGTTCGRTCGCGCTCGGTCCGTCTCGTGACCGGGTAACGGGTACCGGATACCGGGTACCAGGTTATCCGGTATCCGGCTTGGAATTTTGACCGAGTACCCGTTATCCGGTATTTTCAAAAAGTGGATCCGCGGCATCCCTAGTAAGAAATATATAAGAAGGGTAGCTAGGTACTCATATTCTTTCGAAAACAAAAGGAGATATAGGTTTTCCTATTACTTTGTGGGAAGCGGTCTAAAAATTGCCCCTAGGTGAATGTGACAGACTATATGTAGCTATTTTTTTAATAAAAAGGAAAATACGGTAGTGCCAACTGCATTAATATTAACAGAGACTTTGCTTAAATTTGTCGAACATTAGTAATGCAGTTCAGATTAAAACAGTCATATTTGTGGATGCTTTGTGAATTGATACCGTCAGTTTGCGTCTGACTCATAATGTTTGGGTTCTTTCTTAAAGATATTCCGCCTGACCACGTCTGCAACCTTCTACACCACCAGCACCAACGACCAACCTACCTGCCCCGCATTCCTTCCAACTCCAACGTGTCAGTTACTTCCATCCTACCTACCAGTCCGTATTTACATACCCGTGTAACGGGACGCGCCTTATGCTAGTCCTGCCTCGGTGTCTGATGTTAAAGTGCCTTAACCTAATCGAAACTGTGCGAAAAGTGCGATGTTAGTGCCAGAAAACCCGGAAAACTCGGGTTCATCCCGCTGAAAAGGTCAGTAAGCGAACGAAATCGCCCGGAGACTTCGACGATCGGTCAGCACAGGAACGTCGCGGCTAATGTCTACCTGAAACGTCAGATTGCGGTGTCTTGCGACGCGAATTCCGCTCGTTTTAGTGCAGTTTTCGATTAATTCCGCCTCAGTTTTGGTAATGAACGTCGTGGGAAGCGTAGAAATGCGATACATGGGGTCGGTTCGATTTAAATTGGGACGACTGCCTTCCGGAAGGCGCATGTTGGGCGGAAGTCTCGTACTATAGCTTCCGGACAAGAAGAAAAACGCGTTATCGGCCCGCATACTTCGCGTGCTGTCGAGGATCGTTGACATTAGACCCGATTTGCGCTAGTTACACAATCGTGGGAGCTGTCACAAGTATCTGTCCTAGTTTTTTTTGTGACAATGGCTTTTAGTGGATTTTGGTTAAACGGTGCGTTTATCTAAAATTCTTGAAGGTCTGACACGGTTTCTTGGCTCGGAAAGTCGCTTTTACTGCTTGTGTAACTTCGCAGCTGCATTTCCAGACAACACAAACGTCAGATATATTACACGCTCCGCTGAGACTGCTATACTCACATAACCGAGCGCTGAAAGAAATTGCAATGTTTATACGTAACAAAGAGATTGCAAGTAGACGTAGTAGCGATGCATCGGTTTGGAACAGGTGATTACACCCTAAACCCAATATTTGCTACCTGAATGCTTTGAGGTCTACCTGTATCTCTTTGGTCAAGTGCTATTTCGCTCATTTAAAATATTTACCTAGGTAACTGTGACGGTCTGTAAAGTATTACTTCCAGTATTTGAACTCCTACTTACATAGTATAATATATAATAATTGCTACGTGATATATCAACGATGGCTTACGACAAAAACAACAGATCATGAAATTATATCCTTGGATATGATAAATCTTTTTGGAAACATTTCTAAGGAACTGATGCTCATAGTTTTGATTAATACAAAGGAAAAAACAATTTCTAGGAATGATATGTTTTTATTTTAGAAAACGATTACTTCACGTATGAAAATAAATTATATAAACAAAATTTCCATTGTGCTATGGATTCTACGCTGAATCCAATGCTAGCCCAATATGTTTTTTCTGGGTGTGTGTACATACACCTACTTAAGTTAACTTTTAACGTCATTTTTAGAAGAAATAAAATTGTAGACGACCTTATTTTGGTAATACGAAATACAAAGTACTGTAAATACATATTTATTCGACATATAAAATTAGTGTATATTATATTAGATTGGTCAGATCATTTTACAAAGTTAAACTAAATTTTATAAAACAGATTAAAAAAGAATTCAAATAATATCACATCCAAATTTTACAAACAAAATGTATTAGTATAAAATAAATATCTTAAGGGTCTAGTAAATAAAATACTGTATTCAGCTTACGATAAAATTGTAGTAACAAATGTAAAACGAATGTGAAAATATTAAAGAAAATCTGAAAATAATAGAACAAGGTTCAATAATAAATGAATCACAGAAATTTGGGTCTCTTTATAATATAACAGGACTTGCAACAAAATTAATAAGAAGTTTTCATTCAGAAAATATTAAAATTGCAGTTAAATGTTAAAAGATTATACATAAATAGAAAATAATTTCAAAATTTCAAGTTGCTTGTTTATTTAAGTGAAATACAAAATAAAAACGACTTTTTATAAGAATTTTATAAGACAAATATTGTTTTAGTGACTATTAAAAATTAACAGTTGGTCATACTGGTAGTTTTTTTAAGCTAACCAATCTTTTATCTTCTATAGTCCGTTCTGCATATGAGACCACTGTCTCAACCGACAAACCATCTAATAATTCATTTACATGAAAAATGAATAATAAAGGTACCTAAACCGTTCCGTGTGGTACATCAATTATTAAATTACACTTATCATTCATATAATTCTTTAGATCTTGTCCATTAGACAAATAGCTAATAAGCATAATTTCATAATTATAAGGTTTATCCAGAACTCCAGAAATACCTATATATTGAGAGTGATAGTGTTAAAACCCTTCGCCAAGTCATTGTTAATTATTATTTAAAGAGTCTGAGAGCATATTTGGTTCCTATATTTTTTATTAAAAACAAATTTGTGTTACTATTAACAAAACTTTACGTTCTGTTCTGGATTATTCTTTCTAATACTTTGGCAGTGTCTGTAGTTTGACGCTTCTTAAGTAAATTCGGTCAGACAAAGAAAACATGAGCTAAAGGTTCTATAATATCGTCAGATATTATTTTTATTGGTTTTATATTTATGTTATCAACTTCACAAGATTTTTATTTCCATCAGACTGGGAGGTCTTATAGAAAGAAATTTAACTAGTATCATTTTTTGGTAGAATCAGTCAGACATTTTAATTTCTGGCTTAGTGCAGTACCAAGTTCACAAAACTCAGAAATCGTAAAATTAACTATTTTACTTAGGCTTCTCAGTTATTATGTTAATCTCTTCTGTGGAATTTATCTGAATTTCCTTTGTGAATTTTACATAGGTAAATTTGCTTTGGTGTTGACGAAGATCATTAATTTTTTTTAATTATCTAAGTTTTCATGGGTTTTGGTACGTTTTATTTGTCTAATTTATTAATTTTGATATGTTTTTTTAATTTGTCAAAATTAACTTGTTTGTAATTAGCATTACTTTCTTTCTTTAGTAAAGCTTGTGATCATTTATATAATCTAATGTTTATTGAAGTTGTTTTTGCGGAAAAATTATCAATACAGAATACAGGTGTCTTGGTAATTTCTTATGGGTTTTCAAGTTATTTCAATAAAACTTGGTATATATTCGTTTTCACAAAAAATCTTTTTTTTATGAGATCATTATTAAAATCTCCTACCAGACGGGGATTCCTGTTATTTCTCTCTGCAACAATAACTTGAGAATTTCTATAAATTCATGTTTTGGTAAATATGTCTCAAGACTACTATATTTATATTTGCACCTATACAGGGTGTCCCTGAACATGTGGGCAATATCTCGGGATCTGATAGCTGAGCTAAAAACATCACTATTTTACAGTATAACTTTTTTTGATATAACGTCCGCCTACTGAGATATTCACCCCTAAAGCTCTTTTGAAAAAATTGGTTTCTCCGAAATATCTTTTATACCGCCTGATATAATTTGATGAAATTTTCGCCATTAATATTTATAATGCAGGCGGTTAGAATAGTGCAGACACAGTTTTTGTAACTGCACGGGGAAGTTGGGGGTAAACTACCCTTCACCGTTTTTTTCTCTTAATTTTAAGGCGGGTAAGATTTTTTCCCCGAAATAGGCGTTCTTCAATTCTATCAAACTTAAGAAGAAAAAAAGGTACTCTTTATTCATTACCCTAATGTTAACCGTTTTCGAGAAAAATGCTGTTGAATTACATGGTTCACATTTTCACTTGCGTCCACACGAGCAATTTAATTTTTATAGTAGGCGCTAAAAAATATTATTAGCTGTCACTCCATTTAATTTTCCTGGTGTGATTGTTATCCAACAATCATTTTAAAATGGAATATTCATTTCCTGAATATGCTGACATGCATTTAGTGTATGGTCTAGCCCTTGGTAATAGTACAGAAGCTGTGAGGTTGTACGCAGAACGATTTCCTGACCGTAGGATTCCTGATCGGAAAACTTTTGAACGGGTTGATAGACGTTTAAGGGAGACAGGTGGGACATAAAATTATCCATAAAGGCATGTTTATATCAATTTGTAATTATTAGGAAAATTTGTAAAAGATAGCTTGAACGGTGGCGTCCAAAGAAGAGTACGCACAGTGGTCCTAGAGGAGAACGTTTTGGATAGCGTGGCTGCGGATCCTACCAATAGTATTAGAAAACTTGCGGTGCAACACAATGTGTCCAAAAACACTATTTCCAGAATTTTTCAAGAACAATTACTGCACCCTTTTCATGTTCAAAAGGTACATGCTCTAAGTCATGAAGATTTTCCTGCTAGAGTGGAATTTTCAAATTGGGTCTTAGAACAGCACACAAATAACAGGGATTTTATTAGTTCGATTCTTTATTCAGATGAGGCTGGTTTCACGAAAAACGGTGTAATAAATTCACACTATTTACATGTTTGGGCGGACGAAAACCCTAATTCCACAGTGGTTGCAAGACACCAGTTCCAGTTTCAGTCTGTTAATGTTTGGGCGGGAATCATAGGGGACCATTTAATAGGACCATATGTGCTACCTCCAAGATTAAATGGGGAACTCTATTTGTAGTTCCTTCAAAATAACTTACAACAGCTTTTAGAAGACGTTCCATTAGCAACCAGAAGAAACATGTGGTTCATGCATGATGGCGCACCACCCCACTTTAGTATTGCTGTGCGACAATTTTTAAATAATGCGTATCCAAATCGATGGATAGGTCGAGGAGGACCTGTTGCTTGGCCTCCTCGATCGCCAGATTTTAACCCTCTCGATTTCTATTTGTGGGGGCACCTGAAAAACTTAGTTTACTCTACTCCTGTAGAAACGAGGGATAATCTAATAGAAYGTATAGTATTTTACTGTGATGAAATAMGTAATAACGCTGCCGTGTTTTGGAGAATCCGGCAGTCTTTAATTCGTCGGGCCCGAAAATGCATTGRAGTTGGAGGAGCTSATGTTGAAGCTTCTTAATTTTTTTTTGTAGCTCCATGTAGTTTTTAGGTKTTCTTCGTAATGTTATATTTATKTAATTATTTAATAAATACAATAATTATATGCAAAGCCCAATGCAATTGATTTTCTGTCTCCACTGCACTACACTTAAATGTTGGTCAAAGTAATATTTGAAAACAAGTTCTAATTAAATGTCTGAAAGATTATTGTGCCTGGACTGTCATAAAATACTTTAGTAGTTTACCTATGCCATTCGCTATTTACAATAATGCTTGTAATAACATTTAAAACTTGATTTCTTTTTGAAAATAGTCTATTTTAGCTAGTATGTATTCCATTTTAGTATTTCTAGTTTTTTTTTCCTACAACAACGGCCTAAAAGTGTTGTTCAGTACGCCTACTATAAAAATCAAATTGCTCGTGTGGGCGCAAGCGAAAATGTGAACCATGTTATTCAAGTACATTTTTCTCGAAAACGGTTAACTTTAGGGTAATGAATAAAGAGTACCTTTTTTTCTTCTTAAATTTGGGAGAATTGAAAAACGCCTATTTCGGGGAAAAAATCTTACCCGCCTTAAAATTAAGAGAAAAAAACGGTGAAGGGTAGTTTACCCCCAACTTCCCCGTGCAATTACAAAAACTGTGTCTGCACTATTCTAACCGCCTCCATTTTAAATATTAATGGCGAAAATTTCATCAAATKATATCAAGCGGTATAAAAGATATTTCGGAGAAACCACTTTTTCCAAAGGAGCTTTAGGGGTGAATATCTCAGTAGGCGAACGATATATCAAAAAAAGTTATACTGTAAAATAGTGATGTTTTTAGCTCAGCTATCAGATCCCGAGATATTGCCCACATGTTCAGGGACACCCTGTATAAGTATTGAAAATACCGTCAGTTCCTGGTTTCTGAGCGGATTATCGTACATCTTTCTAGATTCTCTTGTAGTTAGCTCAATAAATTCTAATCTGTCGTACTAGAAATATTTTATGGTAAGCCATAGCCAAGCAACAACCTTGTCCAACCTTTACTCTTTTCTGATTAAATCAGAAGCCATTAATATGACAGCATTCATACATGCTGTGGGATTAAGGACATAAGTCTGTCTATATAAAAGTCTGAGAAGGATTTATTACTTAATGAACTGGAGACAACAATTCTACTTTGAGGCCTTGAATACTAACTTGCGGAACCTTTGGAGAAATGATCCTTTTCACTAATCATACTTTTACAAAATCGACCCGATACAATTTTTAGGAAAGTTCAATGGTCCTTTCTCAAGACCTAAAAATACCAACAAACTCGCCATTAAAGCCCAATTAAAAMAAAACTTTCCATGTTTTTCCCTGCTCGGCCTTAGCATTCCGATAACTTTCAAAAAACCTCCGAGCTCTTGCTGAATACCTCCGGTCGCACACACACAGGTGCTTAGGTTCGTTAATAATGACGGTGGTATGTAAACACAACTATCTGTGTCACTAGGTGTCCACGTGACCGTCCGGCGAGGCTCCTAAAAACTTCTTTCGAACGTGCGGATTGAAATTCAGCCGCCGTCGTAGCCCAAATGCATTTTTCAGCCGATTCCGCGTGGAAATCGACCCGTGCCATGGGTCTCGCTGAAGGACGACGCCGCGTTGGTTATTTTCGCCGGTTACATTTGCGGAGAAGCATCTAGAATGTGTGAAGGTCGAGTTTAATGACAAATTGTTGCGAATTATTATGTATCTGGTGGATTTTAGCAGTCGCTCTTTGAAGACTTGTTTCTGTTGAGTAGTTGCTAAAGTACAGTACTTTTATTACAAGTACTTTCATGCATATTTTTATAAAGTATCTGGAAAACGGTAATGTATTAGGTACTTCACCAATTGTAGACAAAAAAGGCACAGAAAACAATAATGTGCCGAATTTGAACCCCTGAGGTACTCCAGAAACAAAAATTGCTTAAGTGGGCAAAGAAATTGTTACGGTTTTTCACTACGGCAATGTCTACTAAATCAACAACTGTCAATAAAAATAGGTAGCATTATCAAATATAGTCTAATCCATTTATAAATACTATTCTACGGTCAACGCGATTTAAACATCCAGTGAAGTTTTCTAATTAGACAAGCGGTATAAATAGCTCTGAGATAGCGTATCACAATTACCCTGCCTGTAAGTGGTCTTTTAGAATATTCACTCAATTAGTGAACGAACCAGAATTCCAGTTTTGTGGGAACTCGCTTCATAATCACAGGCGTACAGCGTTCATCCCAAGAAATTATCTTGTTATATTACCATATAAATTACTTAAAAACGCCATTAAACGGTACATGGTTCTATATTAAAATAAGACTGAGCCTTATGCCTTATTTTTTACCAATGACGTGCGTTTAATATTGTTATACATTGTGACCGCGTAACTGTCATTACCATCCTTAGCAACAAAAAAATCTTCGGCTGTTTTGGCATGTTGGCAGTATGGTTCCCAATCTTGTGCAGCAAATATATTAAAAAATTCGTCACATAGCGATTCGAACATCGTGGTCTTTGTCATTTAACAACTTGTCGATGACGTATGTTTTGAAACGGCCTTTAACATACTCTGTGAAAACGATCTGTTGTAAATATAGGGTTCTTGAGCGAGTATTCAGATGATTGCTCCACGATTCACAAAAACTTTGGTGCTGAAGCAAGGGGAGAATTTCTTGTACCATTTGGTACTGATACACGGATACATACTAGTTTGTCCAGTAAGTACGAGAATTCTTCTTCGGAATCATTTACAACAACCTCAAGCACTTCTTCGGCATTGTTTCTCCACATCAGTTCTGTTATATAAATCGTTTTAGAGAACGAAGAATTGTGAAGTTCCTAATTAAGGTTTGCTTGTCTGGATGGTATGGGTATAATCGTCAGCGATATGGTACTGTCGTTGCCAAATCCATATACTAAAATTATGCCCTTCTATTCTTTAGATATGAATTTGACACAAACGAAGCAAAATATAAAAAATAAGCAACTGTCAACAAAGACAGTTAACGAATTTACAATTAACATTTGTTTTAATATCAGAGAAGTTGCTGACTTTGGTATTTCCAGTACCGTTAGGAATTCGGAAAAAGTTAATAAAATAATTTTAACTTAAAACTAGTCAATTCTTCTTTAATGCAATAATTCTTGAAGTGTAATCCACTTAATTCTTTAATTGTAAAGGGCTTTCGACTAACAGGTAGTCATCGTCAGTACAATATAGGTCAGGTCAGGTCAGGTTTGACTTTGTCAATCGTACTATAAAAGTTTCTTTTTTCTATGTTTTGACCTATATTATACTGACGATGACTACCTGTTAGTCGAGAGCGCTTTACAATAAAAAAATTAAGTGGATTACACTTCAAAAATTATTATATTAAAGAAGAATTCATTAAATACTATTCCACTTTGAGAGTATGGATCAGTTTACAATTTTTAAAACTTGTCATTGAATTCATAAACGAAGTATCTCAGATACTTCGGCGGCCACCCTCCATTAAAAAATATCTGTATGCAAGCCAAACGGCATCGTTGTAAACTGCGAATTTTTTCGAAAAACGACTCGGTGAGGCATGTTTACACCGCACCGTGGTCATTGCTCTTTTCACATAGTTTATGCCAGGTATCGCGACCGTCGACATGGAATACCTGGTGCGGTCAAGCCGCTGTTGC